>JAQMYJ010000007.1:5372449-5384564 GCA_030014305.1 Clarias laeviceps | reverse complement strand
CATTCATTCATCTCATTATTATCTAGACACATTTTTCTCACACATACACACTTCCAAAAATTTTCTTTAAAAAAAAATTTATTAAAAATTTTTGTGAAGCTGCTTTGAGACAATGACCATTGATTGTTAAAAGCGCTATATAAATAAAATTGAATTGAAAATTGAATTGAAATGTCATAGACTACATACCCAACTAAGACAAAATATTTAAAATGGTCTTGTTAAAGGAAGCACAACAGGCTTTTGGTTCAAAAGTATGTGTAGAATTTATATTAATGAACTTTCAGGAAAATGCATCATTGTTCCACGTAATTTCTCTTCAATACACTTTATCCATCTGTCAACAAGCTTTCCCTCATTAAAAAATGTTTTAGGCTGAGCTGTGAGACACGAATGCACCGCTGTCTTCACTTCTTCATCAGAAGTGAATCTTCATCCTTTCAGGGAACTAAACAGATTAAAGTCTGATGGAGTGAGATCAGGACTATAGGAAGGATGCTTTAAAACCTTAAGTGGGACATCCGTTTGTTGCTCTTTTCGCAGTTACAAATGAAGCGATGTAACATGTTCACACTTGCACAGCAGTGACTATAACCTAGATTGGAAAGCACTGATAAGACAGTGCGACCCACAGCAGTCTTAATATAACCGGAGTGAGGATAATTTTTGAATCACCCTTGTAATATTGAATCATTAATGTGGATTTAGATTCTGCTTTAACTACATGCGGCTGATTGATTTTTGAGTCAAAATTTGTCTCAAACATATTACAAACAAATATCCACTTGTTTTTTTAAATCATATCAGCAGGCTATTACATAAACCAACATGACAGTCAGGTTCCTGGAACAGGCTCCAAGTCCACCATGACTCTGACCAGAATAAATCAGTTAGCATTAGTGAACCAGATAGCATAGTAGGTTTATCACCATGAGCTAAACTTGTTCCTTTTCTATAAAACTAACAACTGATGATTAAATCAATAAAAAGTCATAAATAGATAAACATTTTGATAGATCTGTGTATGTTATAAGTGGAGAAACATTTTCAGTATTACAAAGCCTTCGTCTGTTACTATGAAACATTAAGAGTATTTACCTGACTGACAAAGCCAAAGCTTGTAGTGTTTACTGATGCAATGACCTCGTTCTTTTCCCAATCCCAGTAAAAGAGGGTCTGGTCAAGTCCTCCCGACTGGCTCAGCAGATACTTGGAGTCAGCAGAAAAAGCCAAGCAGACAAACTCTTGAATGCTGATGTTGTCACCTGTCAGCACCTGTCTCTTGGTGCTATGCTCACTCTGTAAGTCATAAATGATGATGGTACCCTGTTCTCTTCTCTCTGACACACCCAGGTAATACCGGTCAGGGCTAATAGCCAGAGCCAAGATTCCTTGTAACCCTGGTTGGTCTGAGTTTCCACCTGTGGGTAATGAAAAATGATAAATAATAGATTTAAATTATTATAAATAAAATGTACAAATATATTAAATTGTACTTGGTTCTCCATTCACTCCAGATACACAATTTGTCAACTTTTTTGAAAATACACAATTTGTCAATTTTTGTGTTAATTTCTTAAGAAATACTACAGAGAATTTAAAATATTGAGTACATGTATGTACTGTACAATATATAACCAACTTTATTGCCATAATACACATTGTACAAAGCCCCTAAATTATTTTTTATTATTTTGTATACGCATGTTATATTCTGCACAAGTTTAAAGACATGCTAGGCTTTTCGCATGAAAAGTATAAGATAAATAACTTGCATCTACAATATAATAAACTGTTCCCATAATATATGAAATCACACATTCGGGGACTTATAACCGCTTCAGGGGCTCGTATTTGTACTTTGCAAAAAGAAAAAAAACTGTATTTTTCTGTCACTGTATTGGTTGAATGCTTAGGTTGTTTTAAAGAGGTCAGAAGGGAAGTGATGCTCTCAGCAGGTTTACCTGGAATGATCTTGGCCCATCGCTCATGCACATCGAAGAACACACAATTATTACCGCTTGGGAAAATGATGGTTTTCTCGTTCGAAAAAAGCAAGCTGTTTCTTGATTTCCTGGACCAACCAAAAACGTGGTGGAATTTTAAATTAACTGCCATGGCAAGTGTTTGGTTTATTAAAGCTCTGTGAAATGAGAAAAAGAAAACATGCATTATGTAAAGACTGTGGCTATATAAACCCCTAATATAGACTTTCAAGCATTTTAAGAATCATCTTTTTTCCCAACAGTGTCATAAATACTGTACATGTACTGTAAGTGTCATTCTACCAAAATGTTGGAAAGTGCTGTCTGTCACTTAGTTTTGCTGATGCCAAAATCATTTAAACTAACAAAACAGGAACATTATCTATGGATAAAATGGGAAGGTTGCGTCAGGAAGGGCATCGGGCGTAAAACCTGTGCCAAGCTTGTATGAGCGGACCGGATGGTTCACTGTGGCGACTCCTTGTCGGAAGCAGACGGAAGTCCAACAACATATCTAGGCACATTACATAGTACTATGTGCTCAGACAATATAGTACTGTATGTAATTTCAATCATGAAATACATTATTGTACGTTAATGTTCAATATTTAATTGTAGGATTTTTGTAAATGCCAAGTTTAAGGAAATTTCTTGTCGCTATGATCATACATGGAAATGGGACCATATACATTTCATCTAAAGATGTTTTTCTTTTTATTAAATAAATCTGATTCACAATAACATCACTATCTTATAAAATAAATTAAATACTTAAATCATGAAACAATAACTGATTATAATCAATAATATAAAATAAATATCAGGCACCCCAAACTATTGTATGTCATTGGTGTGACTCACTCACTCACTCACTCATCGTCTGTACCGCTTTATCCTGTATTCAGGGTTGCGGGGACCTGGAGACTCCCAGGAGACTTAGGGCATAAGGAGGGATACACACTGGACAGGGAGCCAATCCATCGCCGGACATACAGTACACACATACACACACTCACATGCTCATTTACACACTATGGGCAATTTGGGAATGCCAATTAGCCTATCCTGCAGGTCTTTGCACTGTGGGAGGAAACCGGAGTACCCGGAAGAAACCCACCAAGCACAGGGAGAACATGCAAACTCCATGCACACAGAGACGGGAATCAAGCCCGGACCCTGGAGATGCAAGGCGACAGTGCTAACTGTCAAAGGAATTGGTGTGACTATTACACATTACACAGGAATTGGTGTGACTATTACACAAAAAGAGTTTTATTTTGAAATACGTTTGAAATTATTCCTGTGTCAGATGTCACTAGATGGAGAGCATTTGGACAAATGCAAAAGGTATACCAGATGTCTCTCTTCATTTGTTGAGAAATGTCATCATTTATTTTGAAATTTTATGCAAATTTTATGCAAAGTCCATCATTGGTGTTACAGCTGTTAAAAACTGGACATAAAAAACTGATTACATCTAATAATTACTGTAATAGAGTTTAACATAATTGAACACCATGTGGTCTTACACATGGATGTTTGGTAAATAGTTATGATTTTTCCTTTAATTGCCATTATTGTCATTGGTGTTACCAGGAAGAGAAGTAACACCAGTTATTAAATGTATTTAAAGTTTAAAGAAGTTCTAGGTGTGCAAGAAGAAATACATTTCAGGAGATTTTTTTCTGTAGAATGACCCATTAGTAAAGTCTGTTATACACACACCATATGAATGGCATTTACAGCTGAATGCGATTACAGTAGATGTTAGAAATCTAATTTTCAGCCTGTCAGTGGTGTCTATCGGGGTTATAAAGTACTAGTAACTAATTGAAAGTAGACTGAATTGTTGTCCGCGGTGTTTAGAGCGACCGACAAAACCGACTTTATTTTTTTCGCCATGAACAAATAACTACATTAAATATGAATCATTATTAGCGTCGATGAAAACAATATTTAATTTATTTGAATTTTGATTAACTTACCCAAGAATGATTAAACAAACGAAACAAAACCCTTTTTGAACTCGTTTGCTCTCCTGAGATAAATTTCAACCTTCACGCGCTCGTTCAGATGAGCGATGCTTGCTATTTCAGTCACGTTACACGGGGGTAACCATGGCAACATCTTAAGCAACGTCACCGGCGTGATCCCTGTGACGAGTTTTGATGATGTGTCACTAAAAAATTAAAACCTAAACAAGCAATTGATAAAAAAAAAAAAAAATGGTGAAATCTCGCAAAGACCATCTCAGGAAAGCAAGAGCAAAACTTACCTGTGCTGCAGAGGAGAAGTTCATTTAGTGTTACCAGCCTCAGAAATCACCAATTAAGATCGTTTCAGATCAGAACCGTTATGAAGGCTTTACAGAGCATTAGTAGCAGAGACATCTCAATATCAACTGTTCAAGGGACATTATTGCATATTTTGGATGCATTTAGATTTGTTTTACAGTGTGGCAAGAAATGAAAATCCAAAAACACTATGGAATAGTGAAAAACTTTTGACAGTTTGGAAAAACCTACTACTTCAGTTTTTTTCTCTATTTTTATAATTTTTACCATTGAACATAAACGCTTAGGACTCCAGGCAGACCAGATCTTGATTCTGTATTTTGCAGGGTTAAACGGTATGTCCTGCCTGTAGGGGAGGAGCCCCTAAGATTATAAGCTGCTCATCAAAAGTGACATTAAGTAACAAGGGAGGCATTATTTGTCATTTGCCCCACACTGACCTGACTGACCTCTCTTGTCTTTTTGCTGCCAGGCTGGTCTGCCGACTCAGTTATCAAAGCAAATAATCCTGTAAATAATGTGGAAGTCCTCTAGAGACATTGTTGCAGAGGAAATTTTCACTACCAATTTCTGCATTCTACAGGGAGTCTGTGGAATTGCTGTGGACTTGAAAACTCCAGAAAGGATTGTAAATGGGTTTGGTCTATCTTGTTCCAAAAACATGCCTTCCCTCTAAATTATTACAATCCAGATTGATTTTTGATCCATGATAAAAAAGTTTAAAAGAAGATCACACATGAGGAGCTTCTATCTGTGTTGGTCTTGGTTACATCATTATCACACTGAAGCTATGCAAGGGGGCTCATTTCTTGGGCAAGAAGACTATTTAATTTCACCATTTTTAAACATCTTTTTTTGTATGTGCACACACTGGTACACATAAAAAAACCCACAAACATTCAAAAACACACTCACATACACACAAACACTAACAGCATTTAGGAGCAGCACAGAGTGAAGGTACACAGCACTTACCATCTCGCTATCACATTTCTATAGAATCAGACTGATGGCTTATTATATAATTTATTTAGAATATTTCCAATTTTGAGTAGATAGCCATATCTCCCTCAACTTTGCAAGCTCTCCCCCAAATTGTCTAAGTGCTATTTCTTAGGGAAAGTTTTTGAGTGGTAAGGATTTTTTGGGAACTGCACTGTTGTGATCAGTTGGCCCACTTAAACCAGGCCCAAGGTCAGTACATCATGATTGTGTGCAGTGTTTCTCATGCAGTTCAGACTTGTACCAGGTTGAAAGGTTAAGATACTACGGTTGGCCTAGTATAATTTCCAGATCATATTTTTTGTGGGTTGAGTGCATTCAGACATGAAGAAAATTCAGTAAGATTTATGGAAATGGTTGTATGTCCAAAAGGAGCTTGAGTCAACCAAGGCCATTGAAAGAACAAAAACACAAGCTGACCTTAGAAGATTTAAAAAGACGTATATTGTGTAAAATGAGAAATAAATTTAGTTATCTTTATATAAACAATATTTAATTATTACGAACAATTAAATTCACACAATTACATTTTCATGTAGCTCCAGAGGGCGCTGTTTTCCTCTTTATCTTCAAACTCACTGGAAGGATTTGTGTGTGATTTGGTGCCTCAGAGCCAGCGTAGAAATAAAGGTGAACCCTGGAGCATCTTGAGTCATGTTCCTGTGAGAGACTGAAATAAAAAAAGGTTTAACTTACATAAAATGTGATACACCTTACTTAACCTAGAAAAGTGTGTTGGTAGTCTTAAGTCAGGTATGCTCGAAGAGAAAACTGTTGTGTCACTACTTCTTTATTTTACCTGAAAAGCACTCTGTGGTGAACTTAATACTAAAAGCCTTCATGGTGGGTTTCACACTCCTTATGATACCTGGCTAAGACACACAACTTACAGCAATGACCAGGTTCATGCACTTAGATTTGCTTTCAACAGCTGTGTCCTCCTCGGTCGTCTTCCATTCCAAGTCCACTTTGCCTCAAACTGCGAGGGATGGTGCGATTTGACACTGATGTACCTTGACCTTGGAGTTCACCTCTAACCTCTTCGGAAGTTATTCTGGGCTTTTTGGTTATCAGTCTCTTTAATTCGTCATCAATTTTCCTCTTGTGGCCATGTCCCGGGAGGTTGTCTACGGTCATGTGGACCTTAAACTTCTGAATAATATGTGCAACTGCGGTCACAGGATCATCAAGCTGCTTGGAGATGGTCTTATAGCCTTTACCTTTCATGTGTTCTATAATGTTCTTTCTAATTTCCTGAGACAACTCTCTCTTTATCTTTCTGTGGTCCATGTTCAGTACACACCATGATACCAACCAGCACAGTGATTACTTTTACACCCTTTAAATAGGCAAACTGACTGACTACAAGTTTGATACAGGGACACACTTTAGTTTAACATGTCCCTATGGTCAAATTATTAAAAATCCTTTCTAGGGGTACCATCATTTTTGTCCAGGCCAGTTTCATTAGTTAAAAAAAAAAAAAGAATTAAAGCTTCTTTTGAACCACAATTCAAAATCAATGTCTGATTTTCATTTGTTAATTTTCACAATTTTTCTTTTCAGAATTTTTTATTTATTGCTACTTTTTATCATTTTCAAGTTCTTTCGGTGATCATTGTGGGTTTTTCTTTCTTTAACAGAAGGGTACCAACAGTTTTGTCCATGTGTATTTTCTGTATGGTAAGTGTGTATTGTGGGGCAATTTATACTATTGTGTATGTATCTTCTCTTTGTAGTCGTAGTATTACTATTACTATTACTACTACTAAATTAATGGCACAACAGCATCTAGTGCTTTTTGCAACCTAGTGACGTTACATTTGATAAGTAATCAAAATATACCAAATGGTCAGAAAAATAAAATCCACATTTGCAATTGCATAATTTCATCAGGCTAATGTAATGTCACAACATTTATGTCCATCCAGAGTTACCTTCTCCAGAACTTTCAATAAGGTTTGAAAGGGCCCTTCTTACCCTGACGCACATTGCTCTGGAATAGGGTCAATTTGATCTCATCAGACCACACGACTTTTTCCCATTGCTCCAAAGACCAATCTTTATGACTTTTTTTTCCCATTTAGCATCACAAATAAATGGTTATCTTATGGCCACACTGCTCTTTAATCCCAGTCCTGTGAGTTCATATCGCTCTTATCTCATTGTGATTCCTAGCACATTTCTTCTGTAAATTTGACTCTATAGTGCACTGGAGAGCTCTTAACTTAATTCTAGTCATTTCAGCAATGTTCTTAGTTGTCTTCTTTCCTCAAAGGAGGCCAATTATTTTACTATTCTAAAAGTAACACCTTTTCCAAAACATCTATTTATTTTTAGAAATGAAAATTTACTCACTCCATTAGGTTTAAAAGAACTGTTGCCAGCTGAAAAATACTAATCACTGCAGTTATTATCCAATAAAAGTTTTTGCTTATTTAAAATGATGACATTTTTTTTTTGTCTCAGCAGTGTACTTGATTTAGGTTCCATATTTGAAGTGTATTATTAGATTGACTTTTTATACTGTCACTGGGTATGTGGTTTAGTATAGTAAGATATAAGTATAGTAATAGTCATTCCTGTCGTTAACTGGGCTTAGGACTGGCACTGCATGCACATGCTGGTTTGTATGGGGTGTAGGGTTAAGGGTCTTTCAATCAGCAACCCAGACCCTCAACCACCTAAGCAATCACTGCCCCAGAAACTGTAACTGTTCACTGAGAAACCGAGAAAATAGAAAGTAAAGAAATACACTAAGGACATGAATTGTCTGAAGATTGCATGTGAATTTGTTCAATAATGCACATTCTTCATTTACAAAAACATGCAGAGCTTTATCAAAACCATTTATTAACCCATTTTCACAAACTGTAGGTGTGACATTAAACCCTTTAGAAAATAAATAATATCAGTGAAAAGTTCACATATTGACTGTGCTTTTATGGTCAAATTTAGATTAAGACTTAATTTCATGTAACTGAACAGATTTACATCAGAACAGATTTTTTAACATTTGAAGGATTTACACTGATTTAGATTTTTTTTCTTTGTTTTAATTTTGAAGATTTAACAGTTGGATATAAAGAACAGTCAATGTGAGTTAAAGATACACTGTATTTACATTATGTACTAATGTATAAACATTTGGCATTTTAAATGTGACTATACATTAAGATTTATTTCATTTCACAATTTTGTATGGTTACTTTAAAAAACAGGAGTGCACTGGTATACTTTGAATGAAAAATAACTCCCCTGGATGTATTATGTAAGTTTTTGTATAATTGAAAAAAAAAGAATTAATTAATGTCTTTTATTCATCCATTTCAAGTCCATTTCTGCATACTGGAACATTTAGCCTTTTCAGAATGTAAAGATGTCTCAAATATTTCAAGGCTTAAATTCATCTTGGTTTAGCATTAAAGAAAAACAGAATGCACTCTGGACATACCAGTCACAGGGTGATTGCAGAAAAACTACTACACTGGATACCCCTGAAAAGCCAGACTGCAGTTGGTGAAGGGTTTCCCTTCTGTTAGTCTCTGAGATTTAGTTTTGCAGCCACTTTAAAGTCCATCTGGTCCCTTCATGCCGGACTCTTTGTAGGATGCTGGATCTACTGCTCTGAGGACACACTGTGATGGCTCGCAGTATCCATTAAGACCAGAAGGCCCAGGAGGTCCTGGAATGCCAGGCATCCCGGGTACACCAGGAGGTCCTCTCATCCCATCACGCCCATTGTTTCCATATGCAGGCTGCCCTGGTTCACCTGAGAAATAACAAAGGCACATATTGGTGTCTGTGAGAGCTCTTTGGCACTAATAGTCAATTCACAGCAATGGATTCTGTATTCACTAAGTTCAGTGCTCCCAATGCGTCTCTATTTTTTACCCAAATGTTTAGCAATATAAACAAGGTTTATAGAAATAAAAACACAAATCCTTTATTTGCATCTGAATTTTTTAAGATGCTTTGTGTGTAATCAGATTAGAGTATTGTGAGGCTCATGTAGCAGCAAGAAAATCCCTTGTTTTTCTTAAAAAAAAAAAAAGATCACTTTTAATCCGTACTGCTGTAGTATTCTCAAATCTAACTGTTCAGAAGGGGTTACGTTTCTCTGAATTACTGGCTGTAATTCACAGGTTTATATTTTTATTTATTGTTTTGCCTAGAAGATGTTCCACATAATCTAAGGTTTCTTATAAATAGGTGAAAAATTTATAGAATTAGACTGCACTTTCAAAAACACAAAAAAGTTTTTAGTAACATGACAAGCTATATCATTTTCCTTTTATTTCGTCAATTTCAGGAAAGCGAAAAAAGAAAGATTAGCGAGCAATGTTTATAGCTGCTATAATGTAATTTCTTTCACATATGTTGCACGGCACTAAATATGCAACTATAAATGGTTATAAATGCATTGTTTTGTGTGAATGATTATTTCTAACAGCATTCTCTCCCTATGTCACCTTATTAAATAGTAGGTCATACTGACCCAAGCGGAACTTACCTGGAAGACCTGGTGGCCCAGGAATGCCCTTAGACCCTTGTAGTGCAGGCCCTCTGTCTCCTCTGTCTCCCATGTCACCTTTATTACACAATCATACATTAATTATAAGACATTTGTAATTTACTTTCTGCTTTTTTCTTACATTTTGAAACATTTCATCATTTCACAAACACAAACAAGTGCTTGATGTATATTAATATATGTCATAAGTGATGTCAGGGTGTAGCTCAGTGGTTAAGGCATTGGGCTGCAGTTCAGAAGGTTCCAGGTTCAAACCCCATGACCACCAAGTTACCACTGTTGGAGTCCTTAAGCAAAGGCCTTAACCCTAAACTAATCATATGCATAATGAGATAAAAATGTAAGTCACTCTGAATAATGGCGTTTGCTAAATGCTGTAAATGTTATGTCTAACATAAGATTATATCTATGTCCTTGACTTAAAGACTAAGCAATGAAACTGACATATATGTTTCAGCCTGTACCTTTAGGTCCTTTTAGTCCAATAGTTCCAGGAGGTCCTTTAAGACCTGGCAATCCTCTAGCTCCAGCATGTCCTGGGAAGCCGTTCACTCCAGGCGAGCCAGAGGAGCCGGGAGGGCCAGGAGGACCTGGCAACCCAGCAATGCCAGATGGTGGCCTTGTCAGGCTTGCTGCAAGCTGAGCGAGCTGTTCTGTGATAGAACAGGTTCAGGGCTTTAGTCAAACTTGAGCCGGTAATAGCGGACATGTATTATGTTCTATATGTTACTCAGGCTGATATCATGATGGCAGTGTTTTTTTGTGCGTTTTATATATTAAACACAAACCTTGCATAACCCTCATGCAGACATGCTTGATGTGTTCATCTGTTGGTCCTCGACCCTGAAAGACGGTGATCCAGAAATTGTTATTTTTCTTACAGGGACAAGTTCAGTTAAACTACACACTCACATGATACACAAGAGCAGAATGCTTGACAATTAAGAGGATTAGCAGCAAAAAACTGTCAGCTCTCATACTTCAAATCAGCATCCGGTTGGCTTTCACGGGTCAGTTGTATATTAATTAAGCTGCCTGGATGTGTTTAGAATAACGATTGTACCGGTTTTCCTTGTATGCCGGGTAAACCACGGTCTCCCCGTTCTCCCTGCATGCCTCTGGGTCCTGACTGTCCCGAGTCACCGTCAGTTCCCGACTGTCCACGCATTCCCTCTGGACCTTTGTTTCCGATATCACCTGGTTTTCCAATCTGAACAACAGCAAGTCCATGCATGAGGAAGTGACATGGCGTGTACCAAAGTAACAACAGGCTACTCCTAATTTCCTTAAAAAAGTTTTATGCCCAAAGCTAATCAGGCTGCACTCACCGATCCTTTCTCGCCTGGTTCTCCTTGATCACCCTGCATAAAAGAGGGAACTTTAGAAGTTACAGTCTTGACACAAACTCAATATCAGCAAATCAATAATTATGATATTCTGCCTATGAAGAGAAATACACTGCCTGGCCAAAAAAGTCACTGGATTTAAATGAGCAAATGCTTTAGAACCTTAGATTGGATCATTTATTTACATAAATGATTTACATGTTCCTTTTAAATTTAACTAATGCAGAGTGAGTTTCTTGTGGTCGTGGAAAAGATGTTACTGTGTTTCAAAAGGGTCAAATTTATTGTCTTGCATTAAGCAAAAAAAAAAAAAAAACTAAGTAGATTGTTGAAATTATTGAAATTTGTTAAGATGTTGGGTGTCCAACACATTATCAACACCTGAAAGAAATCTGAAAAAATAACTATTGACTGATCAGAGATAATATACAGTGGAACCTTGGATTGCGAGTAATTTGGTCGCAAGCATTTTGCAAGGCGAGCAAAATTTTTAAAATAAATGTTAATAAACAAGCAAAGTCTTAATAAACAAGTAGTTTGCATGCGCTTTGTCTGCTGAGCATCACGTGTTCACAACTGAGCCAATGGGTCTTCTCTCTCACGCGCTGCAGGATTGTGGGTAATCGTCTGCCATGCTCAGTCCCAGTGTGCGTGCATCACTTGTATATTCAACATCCGTGCACACGTATACTGTTTATTATAACATTGTTACCACGTGTGTGCGCACACATATAAAGTAAAAGCCAGTGTCATTAGTGAGGTTCTTTGTGTTCCCGTTAGTGTTTCTGTTAGTGTGTCTGTTTGTGTGTGCACGTGTGTTGCGATTCTTCTGGTTGGAGATCTTGTCACATGGATGCCCTGTGTGTCTCTTTCGGATGCGTCTGGTGTCTGGAGACGGTTTCACTCTACCATGAAGACGGTTCTGGCCTCGACTGATGTTGACAGCTGTTTCTC
>JAQMYJ010000007.1:5354647-5369740 GCA_030014305.1 Clarias laeviceps | reverse complement strand
ATTTTGTTTTCCGTTTTGTTAATTTGGTTTTGAATTTGTTATTTTGTTTTCAGTTTTGCATTTGTTTTGCACTTCAGAGCCACCGTACAACATAGTCTTTTAGTACTTTTTAAAAACTTATTTTCTTTAAATTCTTTGCCTTACCCTGTCGCCTTGTTGACCACGAAAACCAGGTTCACCTGGAACGCCAGGTAGACCGAGATTCCCTTTAGGTCCCTGTACACAAGCACAAACACACACACAAACATATTTAACACTGAATCATTTATGCATGGTGACTTCAAAACCACAAACCATGAAAAAAATGACTTTATGAGTAGTCTGCCGCCGGGGCTAGGTGCCGTTAGCTGAGTGTAGATGTGGGCCCTGATCGCCTGATGCCCCTAGCCTGGCTGGTTTAAGGAATTCCTGTTGAACAGAGGGTTCATTCAGAACCCCGTTCTACCCCGAATATCCTCTTACCAAAGAAAATAACTCACCAGAGCTTCAATAACAACACTCTATTCATGGCTCTTTGCAGCACTGATCGCTGTTACACAGTGAGACGGCTCTCTAGTGAGACATTTCATTACAATTTTAACTTGGTATGAAATCTGAAAATATCGAACTGGCCTAACATTTGTGGTATTGTTAAATATTAAGATTTAACAATGTGTTAAAAAAAAGAGAATGCTAAGGATAGTGAAGTATTCTCAGCTAGGATAAATGAAACACTGCATCCATGTTTTCTTCACACTGAAACTGATATATGTGTATACACCAGGTAGAACTACATTTTCACTTTCACATATAAAATTGTATATTATTTATATTTGTTAAAAAAGGGAGAAATGTTATGATATTTAAAAAAAAGATTTACTTTAAAACACCTTTGTTTCCTAATTCTTTCAATTTGCATCCCCCAGTTTCTCTCTCATTCTTCTGCTTATCCTTGTTGTTGTTCTTATGCCTCTTTCTGCACTGTTAAGCTTTCATCCCTAATTCCTGGGGGTACTCCCAATTATTTTTCTCTCTCTACCTTTTATCTCAACATGAAATTCTTTCTAACTATCAATTTTTTCTCAAATAATGAAAGGTGAAAATACTGTATTGCCTTATTACTGATAATTTCTTTACCTAGAGTTATTAGATACTTACCCTTTCACCTGGCGGCCCTTGAGGCCCATCTGGACCCCTCACCCCTCTCTCACCCTACAGAATCCGTGAGAGAGATTGAGAGAAAAAAAAAGAAAGAGAAAAAGAGGAGACACCAGTACAGACAGAATATTACATTATTCAAACAGTAGTTCTGTGTTTCTGTTTGGAGTGATGTAGAAGTGGAAGCATACTCACTGGCCCACCTCTTGGTCCTACTGGTCCCACTTCTCCCTGTTCGCCACGTTCACCCTGAAATCATTTAGCCAAGCATTATTTAGCTGATAAAGAAGCATCCACTAGATCAATGCATTGTGTGTCACAAATTTTGTTAATTATTCCACAGAAATGGAGCATTGGTAACACATTTACCTGTTTTCCATTGTTTCCAATTGGTCCTGCCACACCTGGATCACCAGAATTTCCCTACAGGAGACCAGAGGTCATAACATATTCTAACACGTATACACTCTAATCTGTCGTTACTTGTGTGGAATAACTTGCGACTCAGATGAGGTGCTTGTCCACAATGTGCTATTATACTAATCTTTTTGTTTTGTCATGTCTCATTGTATCCTCCACCCATATAAGACGTTGCTTATTGTTATCTAGAGTAAAAGAGGTCACATGGTGCCTACCTTCGGTCCGCTCACCCCCTTAGCACCAGGAATGCCTGGCAAACCCTAAAAGAAATAAATACATCAGTCACTGTTATTGGATTCAAATGCCTGCTTGAGGAAAACATGACAATGCTCGATTGGTATTTAACATTGTTCTAGTTCTGTTCAAACTGATGTCCTTAATTCATTCTCTGTGACCGCTTTATCATATAAACAATGGGTGCGAACTAGAGAAGACAAATGAAACCCCAGAGCTGTGAAGCAGCAACGCCGCTCACTGTGCCACTGTGTGCCGCCCTGATCAAACTGATCTCTTAATCTTTAGTGTGCATGTTCAAGAGGTCATACTTACAGGCAGGCCTTGAGTGCCAGCTTCACCAGGAGGACCCGGTTTGCCAGGGATATCCTAAAACAGCAACAGTGACAGACTTGAGGAACAATTCCACCAACATTCAAACTCGCTTGTATAGATATCTTAGCTGCAGCATAGCGAAGAATAAAGGAATTGCTTATGTTTATAATTTTTTTTTTAATTACAATAATGATATTACCTTAGTCCCTGGCAATCCTGGGATGCCCTCACGAGCATCTACTCCTGGCAAGCCCTTAGGGAAAGAAACCAGGAATACTCACTATACTTCCTACTACAATTGTAGTGAGATTTGTATTCTACAGGTTGTCTCAAAGGTCTCCATATAAAAATATAAAAATGAACATAATTAAGCAATTAAATGCATAACACCAGATGTGCTAACATGAATTCATCATGAGTGGGAGAGATGAATCTGTGTGTACAAAGAATTGGTGAGTATGTTTTGTGAATAAGTTTACATTAGGCTAAAATGTGATAACCACACACATGAAGACCAGTACCTAAAGATGCAATTAAATTTTTTTTAGTTTTTTTGTTTATGTAACAACCTCAGCAGCAACCTCATTTCCCCTCTGATTTGAATGATTCAAAGCTCATTGTGTGGCTTAACAAACAAAAAACATTCTTCTGGTCAACTGGTCAGGTACATGAACTTCAGAGACAATGAGAGACAGAAAAACCTTTAGTAAGCCTGGAGAACTGTTCCACAAAAAAAAAAAAAAAAAAAAAACTAAACTAAAAATACAAGAAAGTGTAGTTCTTTGGAAGCAAAATATGAAGAAATTAGGGATGGCTCAAGACTTATACACAGTATTGTATTTTTGTTAACAATTTCTGTTTTTTTTTTTTTTTTTGCATTTTTTATTTATTTCCAGATGAGTTTTGTTAAATTGGTAATTCCCCCTATATATAGAGAGAGACCTTTGAGACACCATGTACAATTACAATGTTAATGTTAATAGATGTGAACTTACAGCTTCACCTTTAGGTCCAGGTAGACCTAAAATGCCTTTAACTCCTGGAGGCCCCTTAGATGATACAAATCATAAATGTTTTTAATAAACCAAAAAAAAAAAGTTTAACCACTGTCCTGTGTTGCTCTATTTGGTTACAATATAAATAAGTGATTAACTTACAGTATAAATAACCAAATCCTGTATAGATCTTGTTTTTGCCCTATAATTTTAATGTACTGATGTTAAATGTTTTGTTTTCTAATACTTACTTGAGCTCCTATTGGTCCAGTCTCACCCACTTTGCCTCTTTGCCCTTGATCACCCTAAAGAGATGGTAATAATTGAATCTAGTTATTATAAAGAAACACTTTAAACATGAGGCTAAATTTCTAATTGTTTCATAACTCTATGTAAATGTAACACTTTTGCAACTGTGTAGAGTCAATTTTAATATTTCAATATAATCAAGTCATAAAATTCATAAAAAAGTCATAAAAAAGTCATCGGGTCTGCTTTGGAAAAGTAATTATCAAGATATCATCACATATAGAAAGACAATCACAAGCACAGGCAGGTTCATACTGTAGGACAGAAAAACATATGGATTTTGAAACTTACAGGAGCACCTTGAATGCCCTGAGGACCCACAACTCCATCTATCCCACGAGGGCCCTATTAAAAAAAATAATAATAAATTACAAGACGTATTATGCTTAAGTAGACACCTATTAAAGCCTTCAATTCTAAAACATTAAATGTCATTACCCTGTCACCTTTAGGACCCATCAAACCAGTGATCCCTCTTAGTCCCTGTGGGCCCTAAAATTACAACATGCACATTCAAAGTGGTTGAGTAAACAAGGATGTTAAATGATTATCATAAGTTTAACAAAGGCTTAAAATATAACAAATAACATGATTTCTTAAAAAAATATATGTCTATAAGGGGCACATTACAGTTTTGCCTTGTGCACCAGGGTCTCCAGTGGCTCCTTGTTCTCCCTCATCACCCTTAAAGAAAATATGAAACACACCGTCTCATCCACAACTTCTACACTTAATCTTGACAAAACGTCCGTTTAAAATACAGAAATATGGCTGACATGGAAAACACGGAATCGGTATAATTCTTAAAATCTGAAATCCTGTCAATCATACAAAAACCCATTTATAGCTGTTACCTTATGTCCTTGTCTTCCTGGTTCTCCAGATTCACCTTTGACACCTTTGTGACCCTGCATGCACAAAGAACAACATTTGAATCCAGTTCCTCAAAAAGATTAGCCTAGATTTCAGCATTCAGTGACATTTTAGTTTCAATACAACAAACCTTCATTCCTGGTAGTCCACTATGGCCATTCAGTCCACGTGTGCAGGAGTTTGGACACTGCGAAACAGAATCACAACTGCGTTTATGACATTACCACATGACTAAAACACACTGCACCCTTTTCCATAGTCTGGTTGTCTAGGATGGATATAATTCTGAAAACCCTTTATAATATCACAGTCCTTTATGTGTATGTGAAATCATGCACTTGTACGATAATGATTCATTATTCAAACCAAAACTGTTAATTATATTATCTGAAAATATGCTGTATAACAATTTCTTACCAATTCTTCACCATTCCAAAGACCAGGGGGGCCCTAGAAAGTGTTTCAAACAGAGGATTATATGTCAGGTTTAACACTGCTTACACTGAGATTAATTGCTTAATTACACACAATTGAAAGATGTGAAACATAAACGTTTAACAGCGACACTAGTGCAGTATAAAGTTTACGCAGGATCGTATTTAGCAGAACTTACTCTCAGTCCAGGGTGTCCTGGAAGACCAACAGCACCTCTCAATCCCCGGCTGCCCTATACACATCACACACAACGTTAAAATATCTCTGTTTAGTAGGTTGCTTGGTAGCAAATAAAAATATAATATAATAATAAAAAATTATAACAGTTTACATACTGGAGGTCCAGCTTTGCCCAATTCTCCTGGCAATCCATCCTCGCCATCTGCACCCTTCGAAGGAAGCAAGGAAATGATGGGGAAGATGGTGATTCAAAAACCAACAAAGAAATTACAAATTAATTTAATATGAGTTGTAATTTTCAGTAAGAAATAAAAAAAATATATAAAGAATACACTTACAGCTTCTCCATCCTCTCCAACCCCCTTGAGTAAAAAGAGAAGACAAAAACTGAATCAATACAGATATGGAAAGTACGGAAGTACGGAATTATTAAAGAAAACTTTTACTGAAAAGATGTGCAAATTTATCAACTATTAAAAATTTATTAATGTACAATGTGTATAAATAATGAATGGAATTCTACTGCATAGTTTTAATAACAGTATATGAGAGATGTGCAAATTTAGAAAAAAAAATTTAATGCATTTATTTTTATAGTTTTGAGTTTATAGTCTTATGAATTCAATTTACTATATCTAAACATCATATAAACATGCACATTAAAACAAGTCATTTAAAAAAAAACAAAAAAACAGAAAGAAAAACATAATTTGTATGGCTTATGGCTTAATGCTTATGGCTTGTCCACTGACGTGATAATAAAATAGTTTAACAGGTTTAAAACAAACTAAAGAAATGTAAATGATTTTTTATGTATTTGTATTTATAGTTCACTTACAGGTTTTCCTCTAGGTCCAGGATCACCAGGTTCACCCTAACAACATCCAGTAAACATGAAAACAAATGATGAAACTTAGAGTGAGACCATATTCTTTGTTTAATCAATTTAAATTACTGTACATTTCATAAAATAGATCTCTGCATTTGCAAGATGTGACTCACTTTTGGCCCAACGAGCCCAACTGGGCCAGGATCTCCAGCAGCCCCAGTCAAACCCTGAGGAAATAAAACATTGTCAATTACAGTTTATACTAATGAAATGTATTTTTTTTAAATCAGGAATTTTGCAAATGATTTCTTATTAAAAAAACATTATGTTACTCAGTCTAGACCATTCAGTGTAACTCCAACCTGATTTTTTATTTCATTGTTTAGAACAAACTAAATTTATTATTGGCATCGAGACAACTGCAAATCCACTTAACCTCCTGCCTTAGTGTACTGGTATTCATCTTATTCAGTGTTTACAGTGAATTAAACAGGAAAGGTATTTACATAAATTTGCGTAAAGAATATGAGTTTCGATAGGTTCTGGAAAGTTAATAGATTTAAACCATTTATTCATATGAAGCCATGTATGCCGTGTAAAGCCAAGTGTAACAAAATGCATGTAGTGAGAAATCAGTAATGACCTCAGTATTCAGTCTTCATCTGTTAACCTATTAATTATTGATCTGCTGTGCTTTTTTTACTGCATTAGATCCACCGGAGCCATAATCAGACTATCTGCTTCATGTCTGAAACGCTGGCCTCCCAGGAACTCCATGACCCAAACATGGGGAAAAGGCTTGGAGCGAGTTCAGGACTGTACGGGGGACGTGGCAATAACTTCCAGCCGAGTTCCTGTAATGTGCAAGTGGTGTTGGTGAATGATTGTGTGTACAGTTCCCACAGACAGATGCGTCTCTTCCGTGAGTTGGGAACAAGTTATTCGTTGATTTTCAAGGATCAGGTGAGCTACTTGCCGAATGTTCATAGAAACGACTGCAGTGGGCTATGAGTCATTTCAGTCAGGGTCTTCGTTCTTCAAAATGTATGCATTAAATGTTAAATGTGTGAGTCTCATCATACTATGCTTGAAGTCTTCTGTAAATCTTCATTCACAAGAAATGTATTTAATCTAAAATATATTTTTTTAAATAACCTTATTATTATTATTATTATTGTTATTATTATTTATTATTATTATTATTATTAACAGTTATGTTAAAATGAATGGCTATTTTATCTCAGATTGCTAAACTATTTCGCAAAAACACTGAAAATTGTTATCATAACGAGGACTGTTATATAAGGCTCAAAAGACACATAATCAAAGCTATCCTACCCAGACATGAGTGTTAAAAAGGAACAACTAAATTAATTTTAAAATCCTTAAATAAAAAAAAGAATTACAGAAAATGTACAAATTTAATAAATAACATTGAAATTTGTTTTTAAAGACCAAATTAAGCACTATAATACAAAACAATTTCTTCGCATATACAGTATACTGAACTCGTTTATAAACATACAAGTGAAAACGTCGACTTGAAATACATTTTGAAATACGACTTGAAATACACAGATTGCAACCATCTAATTGTGCAAATATGACAAATTGAATTAAAGTCATAAGGCTGTATAATAATAGAGTTATAGATTTTATGTTGAGATAACCAGAGGTCAGATGTCTATAAATTATATCAAAACAAAGATCTGACTGGTTTCTGATCTACAAATGGTAATACAGCTGGTGTGTATTTGACTCCACCCACTGCCACTTAAGTATATCAGCAGCAAAGCAAAGATTTCAGCATTACATTTCTGTGGGATCTATGATATATATGCCAGTGTAAAATGTGTTCATTTGCCTACAACCCATATATGTTGTGCACAGGGTGTTGTGGTGCTTTGCTATTGTGGCCAGCTTTGATTTTTTTGCCGAGTTGTGCTGTATTGGCTTTTCTGTGGGATCGGGCTAGACAGGGTAACCTTTGGCATAACTGAACCTTGGGTGACCATTATCCTGTCACCAGTTTGCTGGTACATAATTGATAATCAGTGTTAATGTGCTAATGTTATGTGGTGTTAATTTTATGGCTCATCAGTATAGGTGGCCCGATTCACCAGTGGTCGGTGAAAGCTCAGATGAAGTCATTTTTTTGGGGGGTGTCACTATTAATCACAAAACAAGGAATCACAAAAAAAATTTACTACAGCTGGGTTTTCACAGACTGGGTCAAATATCCACTACTAGTTTGTTGCTGTTGTGGGACATTATCTATTATTAGCAGTTTGTACATAAATTCTTAATCATTTTTGTTTTTTTACATTATTACACTTAATTTCTTATTTAGTACTATACATTGTAACATTCGTGAACAGCATTGAGGATCCATTTTGTCTCGTCTCCCTTAGCATAAGGCAGCATTCCATTAAAAGCAGTGGAGGTCCAGACCCTCAGCCTTCTTCCTGACACACAAAAAGGCTTCTGTGCATGAAGCCCACATGGGGCTCTCACTCCCTCTCTCTTTCCTCTCTCTCTCTCTCTCTCTCTTCATCTAAAAGGCCAAATTGATGTTTTTTTCAAGCTTCATGAGCTTTTTTTGCCCACCCCCCCTCCCCCTTTTCTCTCAGGGCTAAGGTAAACTACAGAAATTCGATGTGCTCTATAGAGCATCTGTGTCATGCCGCTACAGATTTTGCTTAGAGATTAAAAAGCTTTCATCACTATTATCAATCGATGTCAAAAGGCATGCAGAAGGAATCTGAATAATAAGACCTACGTCTGCTCCTGGATTTCCTGGTAGTCCGTTAGAACCATTTTTTCCATCGTCTCCATCAGGGCCCTGATATATAATAAATAGTGAAACGTTATCATGTATACATTGTGAGACAGAGATTTGAATTTAACTAAAACTGGATCAACTACTTACAGGAGGACCGTCTGGACCAGGTCCTGGACCCCTCTCTCCCTGAAACAAACAAACAGAAGTGCTCATATATGACATGTCACAGAGAAAGACGTCTCACTTGTGATGAAGTGTTTGTTCTGATCATTTCTGAAAATTAAGCACTGAGATAACAGTATAGATAAAATAAAATTATGTTGTAAAGATGTCTTAAGCAGGACTTACATCAATGCCATCGATGCCAGAAAAACCTGGAGGCCCGGGTAGCCCCCTGGGACCAATCGGGCCCCTCTAAACACACACACATATAAAAGCATCATTTGTTAACGTTATAACAATGTTAAAATTCACATTATAAAATGTGAAAGATTGTTTCGGATGGCTTTGTCACATCAGAACATATTTAAACCATCAGCATCAACAATAAAATCACTTTGATCAGGTTCTTATTATCAAAGATCTCTATTGATTCATTGAAACTTTTATTACATTTAATATCAAACAGCCTTTAATTATAAAGGTTCGATTCCCGTCTCTGTGTGCATGGAGTTTGCATGTTCTCCCCGTGCTTAGTGGGTACTCCGGTTTCCTCCCACAGTCCAAAGATATGCAGGGCTAATTGGCGTTCCCAAATTGCCCGTAGTGTGTGAGTGTGTGTATGTGCCCTAAGTCTTCTGGGATAGGATCCAAGTTCCTGCCACCCTGAATACAGGATGAAGCAGTATAGGTGAGTGAGTGAGTAAATGCTTAGAAAAGATACATTTATAACTATATTGTCCAGATAACTTTAGGAAAATAAAAATATCTTAAATGCATCACTTCTACAAAGCACAGCAACTTTCTCCACAAACTCATCAGACTCTACTTGTATCTGAACAACATTTTACAGTATGATGGTGTGTAACTTACCTGTGCAGAACAGATGAGGAATATTTGCAGTAAAATCACCAGTAATGATGCTCGGAGACTCCTGGAGTACTCCATGGTCTCCTGGATGTTTCGGAGAACGCAAAAACCTCCTTTTTCTGTCAATATTCCTCAACTGAGTCACGCCACCGTGCGCCGAGACGCTGGAGTTACTATTAAAAATTCATGTTTATTCATGAGCACGCGCTCAGCATCGAAACGCGATTGGAGAATACACAAGAAATGGGCGGAGTCAATTCTAGTCCGCGTCCCTGTGACCTGAAACATCTCACAACGAAACAATAATCATCATAAAGTTAACAATACAGCTGGTGATTAACACCATTTTGCAATTTAATTAGTATACGATTATATAAAAAGTATAAAATAAAAATAATTACTCAAAGAAATGCTACAGTAATGATGCGCGATGCGTCCTCAGTCCTGTAGATGGTGCTGTTTCCCGAGTTCAGCTTCAGCTCAATGTACTGTAGACTGATGTAGATTTGTGGTTTTCATATATAGCTCATATGGTAAAAATAGAAATCTTTTCTTTTTTCCCTTCTAACATTCAGGTATTTCAGGTATTTTTTCTAATAATAAAAAAAAATCATCATTATGTATAAGGATTTTAATTATTTATTATCATAATGCATGTTTTTTTTTAAAGAATATATTTTCTTCTATTTTATTTATTGATGTGTTTTACTCAATGTATGTTTTCCCCTTAAGATTGGGGAATTGTGGGATTGTGGGTAATTGTCTCCCCACTCAGTCTCAGAGCGCGTGCGTCACTCGTATAGTTAACATCCATGTGCTCGTGTACTGTTCATCATAACATTGTGACCATGTGTGTGCGCACGTTAAGCAAAAGCAAGTGTCATTAGAGAGGTTTATTGTTAAAGATCCAGAGTCTCTCGGTCAGAAAGCAGAGATTCCGTTAGTGCGTGTGTGTGTCATTAGAGAGGTTCCCTGTTAAAGAAGTTTTCTGACAGAGCAGTGTTTCTGTTAGTGTGTGTGTATGTTTGTGTGTTTGTGCATGCACGTGTGTGTGAAAGTCACAGCAGCCCCCTCCCTCTTCCTCTCCTCTTGCCTTCACATATACACACTCGCGCGTCTGCGCACAAACACACACACACACACACTAACCACTGCTCTGTGATTCTTTTTAAAGGTAAAGTGCAGGTTAATTTGTTTTATTTTTACATTTTGTATTAATTATTTTCATATGAATACTGTTGGGTTGTGGAACCAATCATCGGAGTTTCCATTATTTCTTATGGTGAAATACAAGTGATTTGTTATACAAGCACGCTTCTGGAATTATGCTCGCAATCCAATGATTCACTGTATTTGTAAATCAATTGCAATATGAAAGCATGTAGATGCACTGATTGATAGATGCACCTAAGGAGAAAATGGAAACTCCATGCACACAGAGAACAAAAACAAGATTCGAACCCCCAGCCTTGGAAGTATGAGGTGCCAATGCCAAACTCTAAGTCACTTAAATTATAATATGGGCACCGCCCATATTATAATTTAGTAGGTTTTTAAATATCTGCATGCTTTCAATGATTCATTTATAAATTTCTGTTTTATAAATGCATGTTTTCCTTGTATGATTAATGCATTAATATGTGTTGTTCACTGTATGTTTAAATTGCATAAAAAGTCCTATAAATCAAAGGTACACTTATTGATCGACCAGTGATTGGAATTCACCGGTTTAGGTTCCAGGGCCCCCATGACCCTGTACACAGGATAAAGCGGTATATACAGTGAGTGATTGATTGAGCTTCTGAGTGACGCAATGTGCGATTGAATCCTGATAGTACAGCTATCCATAGCTACAAGTCTTGGAGGACAGATCAACAGCCTTGAACTCTTTGCTTGTAAGCGGTGATGCATACCTGCTCTGATAGCTTTCTATCATAGCCAGCATAAAAAAAATTCTGCAATTTGTGCTGCATTGGCTTTCTATGGCCTTGGGTCCCCGCAAGGCATAGAACAGTCTTGGGTGCCCATAATCCTGTCACCAGGATCCTGTCATTGGTAATTAATGCTATTAAATTCACAAAAATGTTATGTCTTCCCAGTACCTGTAAAATACCATGTTGTCTCTGGTTCAAGAGTGGCTTGACACAAGGAATGAGATAGTCGTATCCCATGTCCTGGATGCATCTATGTGTGGTGGACCTTGAAGCACTGACTCCAGCTCCTTGTGAATCTCCCCCAAATTCTTGAATGTGCTTCGTTTCACAATCCTCTCAAGGCCCTTATTCCTTGTTGCTTGTGCACCTTTTTCTACCATATTTTTTTCCTTTCATTCAACTTTCCATTAATGTGCTTGGGTACAGCATTCTGTGAACTGCCAGCCTACTGACCCAGTCGGAGAGACCATATAAAGGCTCAGGAAACCTTTGCAGTTGTTTTGAGTTAATTAGCTGATTAGTCTGATGAGTCTTTTTCACAATATGCTAATTTTCTGAGATACTGAATTCTGGGTTTCCATTAGCTGTAAGCCATAATCATAAAAACTAAAAGAAAAAAAAACCTTGAAAAATATCAATCTGTGTGTCATGAATCTATGAGTTTCACTATTTTGAATTAAATTATTGAAATAAATGAACTTTTCGATGAAATTCTAATTTACTGAGAATCACCTGTGTATACAGCACTAAAACAAAGCGAGATTTGCTAACAGCTTGGCCATCCTCGCTCACTTCATTTGTTTGGTAAATTCTACTTTTATGTATGTTTGAGTTTAACTAAAGTTAGTTTTGTATCTTTGAATGTTACAAATATAACAAAACAAAAATTATTGCAAAAAAAAGGTCCCAAAGGCACCAGTTTCAGGAATCACCCAATTTATTACAGTATTAATTTTAACTGCCTATTTAACACAGTTGAAAGAAAGCTTCTAAATAAGTATTCTACGCCACCTAGTGGTAAAAGGTCGCACCTTCTGCCAATGTAAATAGCAAGAGCTAATGTTAACTCCTCAGAGGCACCAAGGGTTTCTGTCTGACAAGAAACTGTTCCGGAAATAGATGTGGGCAAAAAGCTTGTAAATGTGCATGAAAAGTTTTATATTAATATATAGAGGAATTATTCTTCAATCAAAGTATACCAGTACACTCCTATTTTTAAAGACTCAACTACAATTTTTTGAATGTATAACCACATTTAGTGCTAAATGTTTCAACACCTGCGATGGATTGACACCCTGTCCAGAGTGTAACCTGCCTCGTGCCCTAAATCTCCTGGAATAGGCTCTAGGCCCCTCGCAACCCTGAATGCAGAATAAAGTGGTATAGACATTGAGTGAGTGAGTGAGTCATGTTTACACAGTAGTACATAATGTAAATACAGTGTACCTTTACCTAACTAATTGTTATATAATATTATATAAAACTGTCAGTTCTTCAGAATTAAGTCATTCTTAAAGAGTTTAAATAATTTTAACCACTCAGTCTGTTCAGGTCCATGTGATTAATTCTTAATCTTCTTTTACCACAAATGTACAGTCAGAAATACAAAAAGTAAAAAAAAAAAAGTTTTTAAAAATTCATACCGACATTTGTGAAAATTAGTAACTTTTTTCTTTTTGATAAAGCTCTGCATAGTTTTGCAAATAAGGAAACAACTTACAGATACAAATGTGGAGACAACTCATGTCCTCAATGTGTTCCTTTATTTTATGATTTCTCTCATCAGTGAACAGTTACAACTTCTCTCACTATGCTAAAACACATACCCAGTGATAGTATAAATAGCCAATCTAATAATACACGTTTCAAATACCGTACATAAATCAAGTATCCAAGTATTTTTAAGTTACGCACATCAAATAAAAAGGCATACAAAATATCGCAGAGGTCCAGTTTGAAGCCAAAACACAAAAATCACACTATTGACATGGCAGTAATTAGTAAACAAAGTTTGGATAAACGACACAAACTAGATCCCATACCTTCCACGTATACAGAATTATTTTTTTTCCATTACTCAGGTTTTTTCCTGCGTTGAATATATATGTCTATATCTGTAGCTGTTCCCAAATGCCATCACGTTATCCCCACAAAGCCTCCATTCATTTTAATAAGGCATTTTAAGATCTTCAAAAACAAAATAAAGATTAAAATGATCACTATGCTGTCTGATAGTTGTAAAAAATACTGTTTGGCAGAGGGTACTCCTGTAACAGTTTGACAAAATGTATGTTTACAAGTCAATGGCTGGAATGAAAGATGCAACACATTAGCATCTGTCTAAATTTGAACAAAATTATACAACAAAGCACTCACTGCCAACAGATGCAGCATTGTAAAATCAACACAAAAGGGGATACTCAAGTGATTTTTTTTCATCTTTTCAGTATTTTCACATTTATCAATTAATAAGTAGTAACTGTCCACATCACATAAATTCATGGATTAAGCGGTTCCAGCAGGGCTTCGGCACAAGCTCTACTGGATGCAGCAGTTGTTGCGATGGCCGTTGGAATCTTTGAAACGAAGACGCATCTTTGGGCGATATTTCTCCAGGTAGAAGAGCTGCTTGCTATTAAACGCCCCACGGCGCTTCCTGATGATACGGCAGAACAGAAATTTAATACAAATAATCCTTAACCATGCAACTTTTTATTTAACTCCCTAATTTGACACCAAGCTTTTTATTAGGAACACCTGTACAACGACTCTTTCATGCATTAGTAAAAATGCAAAGCATAAAATCATACAGATTCAGGTCACAGCTTTGTTCACATCTCTGATTTCGACTGTGGCATGATTGACTGTGCAGTTTGAGTATTTCTATAACTACTCATCTAAACTTAATTACTTTTTTACTTACTTATTATTTATAACTTTGTCATTGTTATAAATAATGAGACAAACGCACAAACCAAAAAAAAGTGAGTCTATTATATGTGCTGCAGCAATGAGTCCAGTTCACAGTTATTGTAATAGTTTTTACATACAACAGGAAATAGTGCATCCTACAGAGAAGGTCTTAAGGCTAAAACACTTTACTTTTGGTGTGGAGATTTTTTTTTCATGACAGCCTTTGGGACTGTTAATGCCAATCAATAATTGCATGAATGCCACAGACTATTTGAGTATTGTTACTGATCATAATCATCACTTTGTGGGCTGCTACAATTTATGCTGCTACTTCCAGCATGATATTGCACCATGTCACAAAGCATGAATCATCTCAATCTGGTTTCAATGAAAATTAAGTATCCTTTAGTTGGCTTCCCAGGGATCAGGTCTATAGCCAAAAGAAATCTGCAGGAATTGAAGATGCTTTAATGTCAACATTCATCCAGGCTGTTTTCTGTTCTGGCACCTAGGTGGTGGAATGAACTTCCTCTAGATGTCCGTACAGCAGAGACGCTGAGTATCTTTAAACGACGACTCAAGACGCATCTGTTTCTCCAGTACTTGGACTAACCATAAAAAAATAAAAATAAAACCCTCTTCCCAGTTGTGTTGGACTAATGGCACTTAGTTATTAACCTAGTTAACCCAGTGTAAGTATGTATCCAA
>JAQMYJ010000007.1:5300127-5345756 GCA_030014305.1 Clarias laeviceps | reverse complement strand
TGTATATATATATACATTTAAACCTTTGATTGCGAGCATAATTTGCTTTGGGGCGTACTTGTATATCAAATCAATCGTACATCAAAGCGAATTTCCCCTACAAGAAATGATGGAAATTAACCTGCACTTTACCTTTTAAAAGAATCCAAACAGAGCAGTGTTTTCTGTTAATGTGTGTGTGTGTGTGTGTGTGTGTGTGCGTGTGCGTGTTTGTGGGTGTGTGTGGGGGCTGTGTGTGTGTGTGTGTGAAGCTGAAGTAAGAAAAGAGGAAGAGAGAGTTGACTACTGTGTAGAACGACTTTCACACACACAGACCCACATACGCATGCGCTACATAAACAGTATATACAGTACGTGCACGGATGTTGACTATATGAGTGACGCACGCACACTGAGAATAAGCATGGGAGAAGATTACCCACAATCCCACAGCGAGAGAGAGAGAGAAAAGAACCATTGGTTCAGGTGTGATCATGTGACGCTTGGCAGACAAAGTGTATGCGTACTACTCATATATCAAGACCTCACTCGTTTATTAAGTTAAAATTTATTTTTAAATTTTGCTCGCCTTGCAAAATGCTTGCAAACCAAGTTACTCGCAATCCAAAGTTTTTTTAAATATTATTGAAAAGTTGATTTATTGCAGTAATTCAATTTAAAAAGTAAAACTCATATATTTTATAGATTCATTACACACGGACTGATATATTTCAAATGTTTATTACATTAAATGTTGATGATTATGGCTTACAGCGAATTAAAATCCAAAATTCAGTATCTCAGAAAATTAGAATATTACTTAAGACCAATCAAAAAGATTTTTAACACAGAAATGCTGGAGTATTGAAAAGTATGAACATGTTAAGCATTCAATACTTGGTCGGGGCTCCCTTTGCACGAACTACTGCAGCATTGCGCTGTGGCATGGCGGCAATAAGTCTGAGGCACTGCTAAGCTATTATGGAAGCCGAGGTTGCTCTGATAGATGCAGTTATCCCTGTTGCTTGTGCACATTTTTCTACCACATGTTTTCTTTCCATTCAACTTTCCATTAATATGCTTGGAGACAGCCAGCTTCTTGAACCAGCTGAGGGACCATTTAAAGGCTCAGGAAACCTTTTCAGGTGTTTTGAGCTAATTAGCTGATTAGAATGTGACACCTTGAGTCTTCAATATTTAACTTTTTCACAATATTCAAATTTTCTTCACTCATGCCCAATGCTGTTAAGGTCCTGCCACATAATTTCAATTGGGTTGACATGTGTTCTTTGACTAGGCCATTCCAAAATCTTGATTCTTTTATCTTTCAGCCATTCTCATGTAGATTTACTGGTGTGCTTCGAATCATTGACCTGTTGCATTTCCCAATAATTTTTAGACAGAAGAAGCTTTCACCTGGCAACCCTTCTAAACTTGTTCAGTCTTTTGTAATTGTACTGTCATTGACTTTAATATTTAACATGCTCATGGAGGCCTGTAGGGTCTGAGATGTAGCTCTTGTTTTTTTTTGTATTTCTCTGAGCATTGCACGTTCTGACCTTGGGGTGAATGTCCTGGGACTCTTGGGAAGACTAGCAACTGTCTTGAATGCTTCCAGCTTGTGAATTATCTTCTCACTGTAGAACCTTGAACTCCAAATTGTTTGGAAACGGAACCCTTTCCAGATTTCCAACAATTGCATCAGCCAAGAAAGAAAGAAAGAAAGACTATTACTCAAGAAAGAAAGACTATTACTTATGTCTTTCTTTCTTGGCATTGTGTTTACACACACCTAAATGTTCCAGACCAGCAAACTGCCAAAACTTCTGCTTTTTATAGTTATTATATAATAATTATAGTTATTCAAGGGCTGATGATTGGCTGCAACTTACCCTCTTAAATCCTGTGGAAGCAGTAAGGGGGTACTTAGTATTGCCCACATTTTCTTTTTTTGGCTTAAGTTTTGTTAAATTAATAATGGAACAGTGAAAAAAGTTATATGTTGTTGTTTGTCTGAGGTTGTATTTGCCTAAAACTAAGACCTGCTATTATGAGATGATTTTACACAAAAACCATAGAAACTCAGGGGGCAATAACTTTTACACATGACTGCATGTGTGCATGGTGCCTTTTCAGTAGAATCCTGAACATACTCTGAACCTGAGCAGGAAAACTAGACACTGAAGAGGAATAATATATTAATAATATTTAACATTAAAATGTCGGTCAAGTCAATATTGACATCTCATTATATAAACATTACCAAATTACAAGAGAACGTAATAGACTGTGGATACTAGACAAAGCTTCTATATCTTTTCTCTCTTATGTAATGTGTTTCTAGAAATTTGATAAACCGTGCTTAGTAGCCTGTACAAAAGCTGATGCACAGCAGTTTTGCACAGCAGTTTCTGACCCATTCAATAGCCCAGTGAAAAGCCTGGATTAGTCTGGGTTTGGCCAACCATACGGGACAGTTCAGTTCCAGGTTATGAGTTATATAAACCTCTTTGCTTTGAGCACATGGTGAGAGTGCAAAGGAATTGTTCCAGTCTGTCAACATTGTATCTGTTGTCTATAAAAGATGTCCTCAGCCATAGCTCTTGTTTCAACCTACAGCTCATAAAACTATAGGTATTAAAGGCTCGAAGAAACAAATAACAAATCAGAAGGATCTTCATGGAAAAGGTACAATGATTTCTTTGCAAATTGTTTTTTATTTTGGTTCCATTTGTTCTTTTTGTAATGACAAATGACTAGGATATTGAAATAGTCTGTGACTTATAGAGATATTGTATTACAGACCAAATTCATTGCATATGACTATTACTCATTCTCATTACTTTAGGAAACTGCCTTAATGGATTCAGACCAAATAGATGGCGGCAACCTGAGCCAGTGTGCACAGAAGGGAGTAAGGGTGAGTGGGAAACATGTAGCCTCTTCAGAGAGGGACAAAAGAACGATTGATTTGCCCATAGTCCCGTCTAACTTGTCTGCTCCAAATACCGCTGACCACTCCACTGTAATTTCGATCAACCCACACTGCTGGCCCACTGTCTCCACTGAATCACAGCCTCATGACTACACTTATACTGATAAGCGGAATAGCGAAGGCCGCTTGGACAATCTACGTCCAGAAGCAGGTGTTTCTACTGTTTCTAAACAAACAATGGAGGAACTGAAAAGCCTATTGAGAGATCGCTCCATTCTTAATACAAGAGAGAGCAATGAAGACCAGTTTGTTGGTTATCGCTGCCATGTCCCTGGTCAGAGAATTGACTGTAAACCAGATGACATACCATCTAAGTCCTTCACTACCTTCAAGCCCTCTTTAGGAAGTAATAGAAGAACAAGAGATAGTGGTTCATCTGGCTGGGAATCCAATGTGTCATCAAAAACTGGTACACATACAAACAGGCCCATCAGCTCAAAGTTACCTATCAGTGAAAGAACATACTGGGGTGAGACTGGGACATCACAGACAGGTTAGTGTCCCTTTTTTAGAAATCTAGTACAGTACCTTTGTTCTATTAATGCCTAGCAAACTGGGGAAAATTAAAGAGGAAGAATTTCCTGAAATGTTAGTTTATTTTTGTATGCTCCATAGATAACAAGGATCACAATCCTAACATGGAATACCACGGATCCCTAAACGTCATTTCCGAGGTTGAACACATAAAGCAGCAGATCAACCGTGAGAATATAGGCTTTGTCCGCTTTGAAGCCACTGATCTCCATGGTGTATCTAGATCCAAGACAGTCCCTGCTTCCTTATTTCATGTAAATATTTATCTCACTTTATCCAGCTGACAAAAATACCAACAAAGTATGCCACTGTGAAATATAAGATACTGTATTAATTATCACTTTTCATTGGCATCACAGGAAAAAGCAGTTTATGGTGTGCCCATGCCTAGAAGCTACCTGGAGCTGACACTGAGCCCCAAGAACAATGAAGTTGATCATCCAGTTGCTGCCAGTTTCAACAGCGATATTCTTCTCATCCCTGATCTCACTACATTTCAAGTCCTTCCCTGGGCTGAGCAGACTGCTCGTATCATTTGTGATCCGTGTACAATCACAGGGATCCCTCTACGCACGTCTCCTCGCCTTATTGCTAAGCTGATGCTTGGCCAGCTTCAATTCATGGGATTCTCCATCCATTCCTCTTTCACATACGAATGCTGCATTTTTGGAGAACCTGAGAGGATGGGCCCCAAGGTTATATTTTTCCCTGCCACCACTTTACTGAGTAATCATGACATGCCTTTTTTACAGCAACTGGTGAAAGGGTTGTACCACATGGGCATCAGTGTAGATAGCGTTGCATCTGCCAGTGGTCCAGGACAGATGGAGATCTGCTTCAAGCCTAAATTTGGGATTGAATCTGCTGACAGTGCCTTCACCTTTCGTACTGGAGTTAAAGAAATGGCCAGGAAGCACAACTACATCGCCACCTTCCTTTCCAATGATACCATTTACAATTCCGGTTGCCTGTCCCACAGCTTATGGGATGTCAATGGCAGGAGAAATCTTTTGCATTCAGGCACCAGCGAGATGTCTGAGATTGGCAAGAAATGGCTTGGAGGGCTTCTCCACCATTCAGCAGCTCTTAGCTGCCTAATGGCGCCAGGGATAGACTGCCGTAGCCAGTTTTCCAAAGGCAATATTTCAAAGAGCACATTCTATGCCACTTGTGGCTGCAACGACAACAGCTGTGCTTTTAACGTGAAGGCTCACGGCGGACGAGAGACCCATATTGAGAACAAGCTGGGCTCAGCAATGGCAAACCCTTACATAGTCTTAGCAGCTACCATTGCAGCAGGATTGGATGGTATCAAGCATAACCTCTGTGCAGAACATTCTCTTAATAGAGCTCCAGCACAGCAAAAACAGTTTGCTGTACCTCTTAAACTGGAGGATGCCTTAGTGGCTCTTGGAGAAGATGCTGTGATTTGTGGGGCACTGGGTGAGCCATTTGTGCGTTACTTCATTGCCATGAAGCACCTAGAGATGGAGATGCAGGAAACTGATACAGACAGGAACAAAAACCTGGAATACTTCATCTAGATATAATTAGCTAATAAGCTAATTAACCAGTTTGCCAGTCAGAAGTCAGGTAGAATGCTATGGGGAAAAAAAAAAACATATTAACATATTACTTCTGAGGAACATAACAGAATGGGGTGATGCAGGGGCAGTTTTGTCATGATGCTCTTGAGTATATGGATCTTTTGCCTATGACAAACAAGACACTGGAAAACACCCTCGTCTTCTTTAAAATGTTATGGAACAACCCACAAAACCCACATTAGAAGTGGGTGCAGGAAAATTAACTTGGAAATGTATTTTTCTTAAAATCTGTAATTGCCTCAGACCTTCAAATGTGATTTTCAACCCACTCTCAAAAGTCTATAAAGAGCCTTTATATAAAATGAAAAAAGTTAAATTATTACTTTTAATGATAGTTATTATTAGATAGGCAGAGGCTACACTACTGTGGGATTTTACAAATACATGTTTTTATGGTTTTCATCTCTGCAGTTATATAAATTATAAGAGATATGACTGATTCTTGGTTTCTGATGAAAACTTTGTAATAGCTAAATAAAAAGCAATAAAAAAATAACTGGAACTGCAACAGATGGAAGTTGATCACTGTCTTTATTGCCAAAACAAAGCATTACGAAGCTACAGAATAAAAGTCAGATGGTTATGCCATTCACAAAGATGGTGACTGTTTTCAGTGGTTTCAACTCCATAATCCTTAAAAGATTTTTTTTTTGATTAAATGCAATGACTTTCTTGACTTCTGTTACAACAGAGCCTGATATTCTGAGTTCTAGTTTCTATTAATAAAATCTACTAACCCCATTTTTGAAAGGTTTCATGCACATAGAACAAAGCCTATACTGATTTATTAGCCACCTATATGAAAATGGCAAACTAACAACGTTAACTTTTTTGCCAATTTTCTTTTATTTTGGCCAGTAAGTCAGTGATTCATAAACCACATCTGTAGTCAAGTTGTGATCAAGCACTACATATTCTGCTGTATCAACATCCGAATCATCCACTTCTTTAGTGACATCCTTTTTTTTTTTTTACTTCTTGGTGGGTGTTGGGGATCTCATGAATCTGGGTGGAGTGGGGGACTTGGCACTCCTAGGTGGGGTGGGAGATTTCGAAGTTGGGGTAGGGGACTTTGCGGATTGAGATGGAGTTGGGGTTGGGGATTTAACGGACTGGGCTGGACTGGGGGTAGGGCTCTTCACGGATGGTGCAGGAGTCTGGGGCTTTGAGGATGGTGGTGCAACAGACTTGGGTGCTGAGGTAGGTCTCGCCATCTGTCCCAACTTGGGTTCAGGGATGTTCTCACCCAGCTTGTACACACTGACCGTGATCTCCACAAACTCACCGCCATACTTGTTTCGCACATTGATGCTGTACTTGCCGGAATCATCCACTGTAACGGTTTTAATCGTGAGGCTGGCAAACTTGCCGCTTTCAAAGGAGATCTGGTTGTGATCGTCAGAAATGACTTCCTGTTCGTTCTTGAACCAGGTGACCTCAGGTTTGGGGTCACCCCACACTGTGCATGTCAAACTCAGGGTCTGGAAAGTTGAAAGGTCACAAAGGTATTTTTCAGGGCTACATGTCACAATTATTATAGTTTTAAATTTATTTAATAGGAATGCTTTCAAAATTATGAAAAGCTAAGTAATTACAAAAGTAATATTATCCTCACTCACTCACTCATCGTCATTACGGCTTTATCCTGTATTCAGAGTCGTGGGGGACCTGGAGCCTATCCCAGGAGACTTAGGGCACGGGGCAGGGTACACCCTGGACAGGGTGCCAATCCATTGCAGGGCACACACACACACACACTCATTCACACACTACGGGCAATTTGGAAAGGCCAATTACCCTAACCTGCATATCTTTGGACTGTGGGAGGAAACCTATTTTTGAATAAAGTGCAAGCTGGTTAAATATTACCTTATGCTCCATAATGGTGACGACGTCAGGCAGTCCACCCATTACTCTGCCACGGTCTACAGAGGATGAGAAGAAGCATGTTGGCATATGTGTTTGGCTACATGCATTACTCACAGTGTCAAAACCACATTAATCCTTCTGAGAGAATGAGAAACATTATTAAAGCACTGAAATAAAAAACATTGTGAGAATCTAGTCACTGCAAAATACAGTACAGCTACTGCTTAATGGTTTGGTCATTTTAAGTTGTGCTCACTTTTCTCTGCAAATGCTGCAGCCCTGTAAAAAGAAACACAGCTCATTAGCAAAAACAGATAATCATTCAATATGAATTAGACGAGTGTCAGGAAAAATATAAAATTTTGCTGTGTATGTTTTACTTACTTGAGTCTTTGGAATTCCGCATAGGCATCAATGTATGCTGTTTTCATAAGGAAAATGACAATAATTGATAAATAATACATATTTTCTGTATGGATATGTAAGGGAAATTATGAAATGCAACAATTTATTATACTGAGGAAATGAAAATGAAGCCAGCATAGGAATTTAAATAGGCAAATAAATTACGATGCATGACTTGCCTTGTCCAGAGAGGTCAAAGGAACGGGTGTGGGCAGATTTGCCATCATGAATCTCAATGGTATAATGACCCTTCTCCCTGTCCGTAGGCTCACAGATCTGCATCCAGGCCATTTCAGACGTACCTCCGATCCTCATCTTCTCCGAAGAGGCGATTTTACTTTCCCTAAATCCCCAAAACATAGCTCAACATTAAATCCTAAAATACAAGCATCAACAGTGATTAATCATATGATAATCAGAAATGTGTTTAAATGAAAACAAATTGACTTTGCTTTTGATATGCTTAAGGATTGAGCGTCTAGCAAAAAGCACAAATTAACAGAAAAAGTGAGTACTTGTGGAACCAGCTGGTCTTCATTTCCTCTGTGTAGTATTTCATGTAGCACTGCAGTCTGATGCCCTCTGGTGTGCACTGCAACATCAGCTCAGATGCAGATGAGCCTGCAACAACCAATAACCATACAGTATTTAAATCATATTTAGACTTAAACTTGTGATTATTCTAACTCTCTAACCTCTATCCTCATTCAAGTGAGCCACATTTGCACTACATTTGGCCAGAAATTGCTCTGTGCAACAGCATAGTGATACTTATAACCTTCCTTTTTTGGTACGAAACATTCTGATTGGCTTTAAAATTACAATTCCACAACAGTAAGGTTATATACAGTAGCTCCGTATATGACATTTAATCACATGACAACATACATTATATTAATGAAATTCAGGTAAGTCAATTGAATAAAAAAAAAAACTGAATAAGGCTTGGAACTACAGTACAATAACATCTTCAGGGTTAGCACAGATGTGTGTGTGTGTGTGTGTGTGTTTGTGTGTGTGTGAAAGCTTTCAAATGCGGTCAGCATACCAGAAATGCGGGCAATGGCATTGATGATATCTTCAAAGACTACACACACACACACAAAAAGAGAAAAGCATGATTGGATTATGCATTTAAATATGACGAAAATTCTTTGTAACTAAAAATTGGTAACTTCTTATGTAAAAGCATTACTTTGGCCAGAAATTTCATACACAGAAGTATCCTTTCCACGATCATCACTCAGTACAGCTTTGTAAGTGCCCTGGTCTTTTCTGGAAAACTGTGAATTGGATATAAGTTATGTTAGGCTTAAAACATTGGATATATAAACATATATAATAAATAAATATAAGTGCATGGATGACATGAAGGAAAATATGTGACTTTGTTACCAAGGGGATAGGAAGAGCACAGGACCCGGACATGGGGTTGGGTGCGACATCAAGAGTGATTTCTTCATCTTCTTTAAACCATTTGAAAGTCGTGTCTTTCCTTACATTGGCCAACTGTAACACCATCACATAAACATCCCGGTGGTTGAGCAAAGGATTCAAGACAGTGATCACTGTTACTGTATATACCAGGGACATTCGAGTCAAAATGGGACTTTTGATTGTGCAGAATAACTGAACACAGTTATGAGGGTAAAAAGTCCCTTTATTTCTCTTTATACTGTAATCCACTGTTACACTAATGCATTTATCTCAGCGCTTCACTACTGCTTAGATACCATCAAGGTAGAAAGTCTTCTCAGTACACTAGTGCCGCTTGCTTTGTGTCTGAAATGCTGGCCTCCCAGGAACTCCTTTAATGGCCCAAACATGTGGAAATGTTTTAGAGTGAACAACTGTAGTGGGCTCCGATCCACATCGGCTGGGATCGTCATTCACAGACAAACAGTTTTCTTTAAAATGTTTGCACCATTCAAATGTTTTACTGCAGCTAAGAGTCTCATCACCATGTCCCGGTTTGACTTGAACGCCCCTCGTATTTATGCCACCATGTAATATTGATTTAGAATCAAATCTGTATTATAGTTATTCTGTATGTATGCTATGTTATGGAGGTGAACTGTACATTAATCCTGTGTTGAACATCAGTATTTACCTTACATACAAGCTTAACAGTGCACTCTTCATCCACATGGAAAGACAGGTACTCTGAGAAATGAGGACCTGAGTAATAGAAATAAAAAAGAAATTTACTGCCTATAGATCTTATGCAAGGTACTGTACAAATACTCAATAGGAATGTTACACACTCAATAGTAAATCCATGCGCTATTACTGTATATCCTGTATTTCATATAGTAACATGGCAATGAACTGCACGGTGGGTGTATTTTCTTATGCATCATTTATAACCTTGTTTCCTGAGATGTTCCTTTCTCTGAAATTCAGCCTCCTTGAGCACAGCCTTGAAGACTGAAAAGAAACAAACCAAGTCATAGTTACTCACTTAATCTAACAAAGGACAAAATTTGACCGAGATGCTTATCGGATTGTTAATGTCACATCTCACCATCTCCCACAAGCACCAGGGAGCTTTGGTTCTTGGCTTTTCCGTCATGGATCTGAAGAGTGTATGTGCCCTCATTGGATCTGGTAAAGTGCTCAACTACCATCGAAATAACTCCAGTGGAAGCATCGTGGCTAATCTTGTGACCCTAATCTCGCACACACACACACACACAAACATAAACACATGATAGCACTTAAAATATATCCAGACTTCCGAAAAGGCACTTCACGTTATCCTTGAATATTTATCAGCCACTCGGTAAGAACATTTTTTGTGTGCTTTGATTGTTTGAAATAACACTATGTTATAGAGAACGATAACACGTGAGGAGGTCATGCACAGGACGTGCTCCGTACCTCAGCACTAGTGACCTCCTTATCATTAACGATGAACCTGTAGGATGCAGCAGAGGAAAGCTTCTTGGCCTGAAGCCAGAAACGCACGTGACCTTTCTCAAGAACTTCATAATTCAGCTCTGTCTTCAAGGGAACAACTAAAAAGAAAGGATTGAAACAATAGTTTATTATTATTATTATCATTATTATTATCAATTTATTTTACAAACTATGTTTTCCAAGGAAATGCAAATCATATGAAACAAATATCTGTACTGACGTGGATGTCTGATGTGATAGCTCAGGTCAAGCAATTTTTTCAGCTCTAAAAAGGGATCAAATAAATCTGTTAGACATTTTTTTAAATGAAAAAAATAAAATAAAAAAAACAACAACACGCACACCCCTCACAAGGAGCATTAATTTAGACCTCTGTCACATACCCTCCTCCTTGAGGGTGTAACTGGAGGACACTCCGTCTGTATCAGTCACGGCCACAGAGTAGAGACCCAGGTCTTCCTTCTCGAGGTTTACGAACGTCAGTCTGGAGCTGCAGGTAACACAGTTACACAGTTAATGATGCCAGTATTATTGAAAAATCCTGGATGTTCAATATAGTTATGATGCGCAACATACGTTCTTCCCACAGCTGAGGCGGTGACCCTCTTGGATTCGCTGATTTCCTTGTAAGACTTGGACCAAGTAAACTTGGACTCCTCAGATAACTCACAAGCCTCAAAGGACAAGAAAATATCTCCAGTCTCCTCATCCACACCACATACAATCTCCTTTGTACCTTAGGAAAAAGAATGGTAAGAAAAAATAAATTCACTGGCATGTACAAGGTGGCATCAAAAAGTTTCGAGATTAGCTCTGTTTCCAAGCTCTGTTTTTTCACTGTACATCCTCATTTAGACACCTTAAAACCTGGCATTAGAATTTGCTATTGACGGTCTGCCCCCTGGGGATGAATTCTCAATGCACATTGCTGCGAATGTTGCTTCGTCTGTTGCAATCGTCTCAGGAACATATCTATACACCCAAGTTTCAGCACCGGTAATGATCCTCGTCATGAAGGACGGGTCCTCCACGGCCATGCTGGCAGAGTTCTTGTCTTTTGGCACACTGACTTATGAAGGTCGGTGCACCCAGTGACTGTGCATGCAGCCTTGTGCTGCCATCTGTTACAAAACTAGTCTCGAAACTTTTTGATACCTCCTCGCTATCTTGATCATTCGAAAAAATTATAACTAATTTAAAACAATATAAAGGCATACGTACCTGGCAGAGCTTTAATACACACAGCCTCAGACACATCTGACTCTTTTCCTCGACCTGCAGCATTCACTGCACAAACTTTAAACACATACGAAGCTCCATTTTCCAAACCAGCCACCTGCATGAAAAAAAAACAACTTTTTCATAATAGGCTGTACAGTATGTGTAGTTCACCACCTTGCCTGATATTTCCAGATTAGTTCTCATGCATGAAATGTTTCACTTGTAAATTAAAAGCACTACTTTTAAACCTTGCCCATGAGGACGCAAATAAAATACAGGAGAGGTGAAATGTACTGTATATTGTGACTATGTTGAGGTTGATGAACAGTTCAGCAACCTGGAATCCACCCACATTAACTGGCTTCCAGCCTATGAAGTGTGATACCACATTAGTATCTACAGTATCATATCCTAATAATAACAGAGAAGCAGGCCAATCAAAATAGATTCAAACAAAACTGCTGACTAAGATAATAAAGCAGAAAGTGTAAAGCTTAACATGGGTAAAAAAACAAAACCATGGCACTTGCTGAGAGCCAAAGAAAAATTATATATCTCACTCACTCATCTTCTATACCGCTTTATCCTGTATTCAGGGCCGCGGGGACCTGGAGCCTATCCCAGGAGGCTTAGGGCACGAGGCAGGGTACAAACATACACACACTACGGGCAAATTTGGGAACTCCAATTAGCCTAACCTGCATATCTTTGGACTGTGGGAGGAAACCCGGAGGAAACCCACCAAGCTCATTGTTATTTTTATAGTATTGTTTTCTGCTGAAAAAAAACATCAATTCCGGGTAAAATAACACTCTGAGATCTGCAATCTATAAGCACTATAGATTTTACTGTATGCCCCAGTATGGCTTAGAATGCAGGCGGTGAGAAATTCATCCATTACCTTTAAGTAACTATGGTTCACAATCTCTGCATTCACTGCAACAAAATCAAGGGACCCCTTCTTGGCCATTTCCAAAAAGTAACCTTTGATGGGAGTGTCCCCAGTGTATACTGGAGGCTTCCACTGCACCAAGAGGGAATCATCACGCACCTCCCAGAAATTGATGTCATATGAGGGACCTGAAACAGTGAAATAAGTGTTAGGAAAAACCTAAAGCAAGTACATTTATTCGCATTTAAATATTTTAATCAAACCCTGTAAAAAATGAAAGAGCATTGCTTGCTCATATGAGGTAGCACAAGTCTGAATTAGGAAGGAGGTTTTTGGGGATACGATGGAAGGTTAAGATTAAGGGGCACACCTGAGCAATATTGTTACCAAGAGGCAACCTCCTGTTCTGAAAAATGGGTCGAACGTACCAAAAAGTGCAGTTCCTTCAATGACCACTAGGATCACTGGAGCCAAAAGTGAGTCAATCCTCAAAAAAACTTTTAAACTGAAATAAACATGATATATATTATTTATAAAAATAAAAAAAAAGGTTTCGGTCTCCGTAGTAAGATTTCCCATGCTGTCTGCCATGCATCACTTTAGCTAACTAATCAACTGAAATCTGTGAACTTGACTTCTCGGCCATGTAGACCTTGCGGACGCTAAGCATGCTAGCTTGTGGTAACTGAGGTAAGAAAGCATGTTTCAGCTGAAAGCCAGGCGCCATACATTATGCCTATTTGCACACTTATAGATTAAATGGGGTTTAGGTGAAGTCAACTTCTGCCAAGATGGTTCAAAACCACTCTTCAAAAAACCTATGGGTGACATCAAAGAGGATTTGTTCAGTTTATATATAGAATGGTTATGAATCATGAGTGGTGGTATTTTTTTCTTGAAACATGCAGATATTAGCAGAGCAAAGCCAGACAAACAAACTGGTTGAAGTTGCACCATCACTTATTTTTTTTTAGTATGTCACTAACTGAAAACCATTGCGAGACATACTGAGCCGAATTAAAATGTTTATGTGTGCTCTTGCTGTATGTCTAAGCAGGTGTACTGCTGAGAAACCTACACGTCCTTTTTCTTATCACTGGTGCCACTTTATTACTTGGATAATTAACCATTACTGCACTGGGGGTCTTAAATATATTATTGTATTAAATTAAACATGGATATATCTGTCTATATTCTGGCCACAGATACTCACCAGGCTCAGGCATGGTCCAGGCCTCACAAGCAAATGGCACACTGGGTTCAGACGGCATACCGACGCCAGCCATATTGCCAGCTTGAACTTTAAACTCATAGAAGGTACCAGCAGTCAGATTCTCCACCTGTGTATAGAGTCACCAGAAACGTCTTTACAGAGATGCATCACACACACTGAAATCAGGTACCAGTCCTACGCCACGCTTATTTTCTCATAGTCGTACCTACATGCCAACATCGAATACCCTGGTGATACTTTGTTATGTAAGTGCAAAGGGAAATGACATATTTCAGAATTAATGATGAAAATCAAAGCAAAAGAGACTGCAACCATGCAAAGAGGATCAACTGCAGCATGTTCCTACAAAGACCTGAGCATGAACAGGAAAATCAGTGGGTGTTATCATTAAATGATACCACGGGGTGCCCAGATGACAGTATTTTTGCGAGTGTTATCACTGAGTTACCCTTCATCTACACTTTCAAGGTGCAATTAATTACAAAGATCAACCATGTCTTACTTTTGCGCTTTCCCCAAGATCCCAAAAATACATCTCTGAAGAATAAATACAGTGCCTATATGTAAGAAGTGCCTACCTTATAAACCCTGCCGGTGGCAGGTCTTGAGCCGACCTCCTTCCACAATACAGAGTCTGCTTCACGTTTATCCAAGTAGTAGGACGTGATCCTGCTTCCGCCTGTACGTTTGGGGCGTTTCCAGGCCAGGGTCATGGAAGCTCCATCACAGCTGAGCAGAGTGATGCCGTACGGTGCAGAGGGAACGGCTGAAAAGTGAGGAAATGTGGTTAAGCAATGGGACGCTCTTCTGTTTCGAGACTGGACTGCTGGACCAGAACTCATTCACGCATAATTTCTCACTTCCTCTTTGCATTTCTTTTTTTTTTTCAAACCCGGACCCTGGAGGTGCAAGGCCACAGTGCTAACCACTTAGCCACCGTGCCGCCAGGACCAGAACAAAGTGCTTAATTATACAAATTGACAATATTTCTGAGCAAACATCATTCAGGGAACAAGCATCAGTTAAGTCGATTTAATGTCCACACTGTGTCTGAATTATTCCAGTGGAGAGACTGTAAGAATAAAAATAGGAATGTGAGGTTATTAAGGCGTACTGATACTGGAGAGTGAGTTTAGTTGTGCTGTTGAGAGAAGTACAGTATATAAAAACAACATACCATAATCAACTCCTTTCCCTGTGTGAGAACAGCAGAAGAATCGATTGCCAATTCATCTCTTATTCCCATTAAAATATGCACAAAAAGTAGCATAGCTCCTGCTGTGAGTAATGTATTTTTTTTTAAAAACTAGCAAATAAATAAACTGACACGATCAAGGCAATATTCCACATAAAAACATGTGAGCACGCTTAAAAAACATGCTTACCGATTGCAGCATCGATGAAGAGTGGATCCGACTCCTGAGACTCCTCACTCAGACCATAGGCATTCACTGCCTGGACGCGGAATTTATACGTATCGCCAGGAGTCAGGCCATGGACCACAAACCTGTCCAGGTACAAGTTTAACCTTAGTTTCCTCTTCATCTATTAAAGTGTCATAAAACCAAATTTGTGTGTAAAGATGGTCTGTACCTGGTGTGCTTGTAGGGCCTGTGGTTACACGGGATCCAGGCCTTGGAGCCAACAACACAGCAATCCACATAGTAGCCCATGAGGTTTTTGCCCTGTTTGGGGGAATCCCACTGCACAAAGGCAGATGTTTTTGTGTTTCTAGAAGCCATGACCTTACCCGGGGCTGAGGGAACGCCTGCATGAAACAAAGTCAAATATATCAACAAAAAAAGGAGAGAAAAATAGAGCCTAGAGCATAGCAATGTCAAAGACACAAAAATCTTCTTTGACATAGAGATGAGATGTCTGGGAAGATGTTTTTAATCAGTGGTGTCCTGATTTTTCTTGACAGTCCTTCTTTGACAAAAATAAATACATTAATTAATTAATAGATAAATAATAGACATTCTGAAATGCAAAGCAAATACATAAAGTCAATTTTTTCACACAGTGACAGCAGACGCCTTTGGAGGTGGTTGTAAACACCTTTGTGGTTTTCTGACATGCTTTGTGTTTGTGTGAAGCAGCAATACAGTACACACAAGAGGACAATTAGGCCAGTTTTAGACTGTATGAAACTTAAAAAAAAGATTACATGTCACTTCTAACAACAATAAGATTACAATACATTACATTAGTGTGAGCTTCTGAGAATATTGTTTTATTTTGTGTCAAACTGAGATTCTAATCAAGAATTTCTGATTTTGGCAGAACTTCAGAGGTGGTTATCAGCTGCCAGTCGCATGTCACATGTTCTAAGACTGCAAATCTCAATGTCATTTTCCTTTATGACATTAAAATCAGTTCCAAAATCCTACAGTGTAACACTGGCTTTAGCTCCGAGTGACACGTCTAGACTGGTTATCGTGATAACACAACCATAGTGAGCATTTGTGCTCTTCACAACCAAAGAAAATGTGATGATTATATGTTCATAACCAAAACATGGTGATTCATACCTACCGACGTTTGGAATGCTGCCTGAAAAATATACCATGAGACACTTTTATCAAAGAAGCTGTTGAAGTTTAAGAAATTTTTACATGAAAATAGCTTTAAAATAGTTTAAGTAGATTAAAATGGCTGGATTTGTCACCTGCATGATTTATATATACATCATAAACACGTTGCATAAGTACAGCCAAAGGTTTTGAGAATAACACAAATATAAATTTGTCTGCTGCTGTAGTGTTTTTATCAGATGTTACCATGGTATACTGAAGTATAATTACAACCATTTCATGAACATCAAACGCTTTATTGACAATTACGTTAAGTTTATGCAAAGAATCAGTATTTGCACCTTTCTTTTTCAAGACCTCTGCAATTCACCCTGGCATGCTGTCAATCAACTTCTGGGCCACATCCTCAGCTCAGTCTTGCATAATCAATGCTTGGAGTTTGTCAGAATTTTTGGGGTTTTGTTTGTTCACAAACCTTTTGAGGATTGAGCACAAGTTCTCAATGGGATTATGGTCTGAGGAGTTTCCTGGCCATGGACCCAAAATTTCGATATTTTGTTCCCCGAGCCATTTAGTTATCACTTGTGCCTTATGGCAAGGTGCTCCATCATGCTGGAAAATGTATGCATTGTTGGCATTGTTCCTCACCAAACTTTTCTTTTCTTGGATGGTTGAAAAAAGTTGCTCTTGGAGAATGTTTTTGTACCGTTGATTATTCATGGTTGTGTTCTTAGGTAAAATTGTGAGTAAGTCCACTCCATTGGCTGAAAAAAAACCCTACACATGAATGATCTTTACTGTTGGCCTGACACAGGACTTATGGTATTTATACTTGTAATTATACTTTAGTATACCATAGTAACATCTGACAAACATCTGATTGAAAAACACTGAAGCACCAGACTTGAAAATTAATAATTGTGCCATTCTCAAGAAACATTTGGCCACGGCTATATAGTATAATTATTTATTTAACTTAATACGTCTAGTCAGGACGACGTTTTTGATTAATGAAAACCATTCATCTTACCATAAGGGTCTGCCTTCTGGATGAGAGCTGAAGGCTCTGATGGCTCGCTCGGGCCGTACTTGTTGACTGTGATAACACGGAAACGGTATGCTTTCTTGTCCTCCAGATCGTAAAGAGGGTAACGTGGTGAGCGTATTTGTATGCCTGTGTCGACTCTCTGCCACAAGTTACTGTCGCCCACTGACTGAGGGACAAGTACAAAGTCAGCCAGGGTAAAGAGCAAGTCAGATCAGGGAAGAATTTCATTCCTGAAGCCTGTTTCGATGGTTTGTAAGGCTAAGAATCTAGTATGCTATTAATATGTAATAACCATTGAGTTGTTCAGACCAGTAATTAATATACATACACCATACTGTACATACAAGTTCCCTTTGAAGACAAATATATGTGGATTTACTTAAGAGCATAATGCTCGTTCAACAAACCAATTTAGCGACACACACACACACACCTTCTCCATGAGGTACCACACAGTTGCCCGTCCTCGGGGAGTGGGTGGCTTCCAGCTCAGAACGATATATGTTTGATTTATTTCACTAGCATGCACATCTGTTGGGGGCTCCGGCAATGTAACATACTCTACATAAGAACAGATCAGGAATTGATTTTGGAAATATAACTTCATACATTTGCTATATTTTTTGCAATCATTTACATTAATTTTAGACAAAAAAAAAATTCGACAAGGTAAATATTTGGTTTAGATTACTAGTAAACTGTACTGGGGGAAAAAACTAGAAGAGCTATAGATTTTTTCAATCACTGTTGCACAGATCACCTAAATTATCTCATCATAGTGAAATATGAGGTGGTATCAAAAAGTTTCGAGACTAGTTTTGTAACAAGCCAACAGATGGCAGCACAAGGCTGCAGACACAGTCACAGGGAGCACTGACTGTCACAAGTCAGTGTGCCAAAAGACATCGTCCTTTGTACATCGGGAGCTGTGCAACTGGTGCTACTCTGACCACTTGCGTTAACCATGTCTGCGATTTCATCATGGACAGCAAGTTAGAACAAAGATGGGACAATCTGGGAAAATCTAAGATGTTTGCTTGAAGTTTGTGCCAATGATGCAATGAATAGTTCTAGGTGTTCTGAGTGGCACAGGCGCTTCAAAAGCAGAAGAACATCACTGGAAGACGACAAGAGATCAGGAAGACCTTCAACAAGCTCAACTTCCAAAAATGTTCAAACCATTTGGCAATCGTCGGATGATCGTTGGAAAACAATCCACAACATTGTTGCTGTTGTCGGTGTGTCATAGAAATCCAGGCGATCCTCACGTGTGATTTGAACATGCGTCATGTTGCTTCCAAGTTCGTTCCCAGTGGTTTGACACAATGGTCCTTCTGCTCCTACTGACCCAGGAGCAGAAGGACCATTGTGTCAAACTCTGCCAAGAATTCTGTCAGCGTACCATTAATGACCTGTCATTTATGCCAGGGATAATTACTGGTGACGAAACTTGGGTGTAAGTTAACAACCTTGAGACATAGTAACAGTCTTCACTGTAGAAGAGCCCATCATCTCCACGACCAAAAAAGGCGAGGCAGGTCCACAGCTCAACCAAGTGCAAGCTCATCATCTTTTTTGACATTGTTCATCGAGAATTTATCCCAAGGGGCCAGACGGTCAATCATGGATTCTACTGCCAGGTTTTATGGCATCTGAGGAAGCGACTGGATCTTTGGCACGCAAATCTCATAACTTTTTGATACCCCCTTGTACAAAGTATACTTACTCTATTTACTGATCAAAATATCAATAAATTGTTAATTAGGTCATTAAAGCTAAAGTCACCATGCATTTACCTTGTCATAAATTATGACATTAAAAAAAAATCTAAAGTTCATCAAAGATATTAGCTACAGTATGATTACACTCTAGGAAAGGGTTTTAGGAAAGGATGACATTTTCCATGACGTGAGATAAGACTTATGGGAGACGTTAATGACAGTTAAATTTGAGGTTTAGTTTAAAATTAATAGATTATATGAATTAATCAATTAATGGAAATAATTTAAGTTCCTATTGCAAAACCATCAGACCAGCCAAAACCTACTTATGTATGAAAAAGAAATGCAGTTTATTAATCATAGGCTTTAAAATAAACAAATTTCAAGCGCTTCTTTGATAAACAGGATTTTACTATTATTTATAGTTCTCCTAATATTTTATTTATTAGGTATAAAAAAAATTATCTCAAAGGGATCATGCAGTGGTCATGAATTCAGTGTGATGTTAAAATGCTTGGAGTTTTAACACCATACTGTATATGGACTTGTGAGCAACAATATAATTAAAAGTTTTAAATCACAGTAATGCTAGATTGAAAAAGATTATAGAATATTTTCCATACATCTTGAGTGATTACATCATAGTTTTAATAGGTACTGACTGCTGTGTGGATGAACTTGTCACAGCACGATGTTACGGACTCATTATGGATGCATGTGCATGCACCTCAGTCGGTATGTTAAAGATGAAGTAATACAATATTAGTTTTTTTTATATTGTTATAAAAAAAAATAACATTAGTGTTTCTTTGAAATAAGTTAGTTGTTTTCACAATCATATCACAAAGTACCTCCTTGCAGGTCTTCCTGTCGAATTGCAATATCATACTTCCCCTCGATTTTAATCACTGTTGTGACAGTAAAGATAACTTGTAACACTTCCGTGATTGTGATATCGCTTTTATACAACAGTTCCACAAACACCATTTGTTATCAACAGATTATGAATTGTTTGTTTATTTACCCAGTTATTTTGCTCCGTATAACAACACATATCATTCTGAACTAACTAACCGCGATCGGCAGAGCTGGCGACTGACAAAAGGTGAGGAGAATACACTATTGGGTGGGAGACGGTCCTGTAGATCTTGTAAGTCTTCTTTATATTTCCACGTATTCCACTTTATAATATCAACTATGATAAATTTGAGGGTCCGGGTTGAATCCCAAATAGTGTTAAATAAAAAGCTAGTGCACTAGGGTGTTCAAATATGGTCACACATGCCAGGTAGTGCCCTTGATCAGCGGTTGGAGAGTGATTTGGAATTCAGTCTTGTCTGAGGAGCTACTTAGATTTGTAGCCATAAATAAAAAACATGGATGGTTCAGAGGCGTTTCAATCAATTATTAATGAGTCAAAGTGTTTTTTAATTTTTTTCAGATGTGTTTTCTTGCTGAAAGTGCTTCTGTGACTGGGTTTGAATGTGGTTTTTCTCGGGCAGTTGCTCTCTCATCAGTTTGGCGAACATACCAACCCACCTTCAGCCATGGTGCGACCGTGTACAGGACAAAGTATACAATTAAAGGTCTCAGTGCTGTTATCATCAATTATCCTCACTTATGTAATACATCTTGTCCAGTCAGATTGTTCGGTCGGAACTAATTGTTGTATAATTCAATATGATATAGCCTGATATAGACTCATAGCATTGTGTTTTTATTCCATCCTCCATTGATGGTTCAGTGGGTACCAACCTCTATTAATCAGAGTCAAGTCTTTTGAATGCTGGACTCATAGACTTCTTCACTTCAGCCTTTCCCTAACCCCTTGGATTGACTCTGGGAAGATTAAAACCCTTCTGGATTGCTGAGGAAATCAACCCTTACCTTCCACATCACTTTCCACGTCAGCAGCAATCACTCCAGAGGACATCCTGGAGGGCAGGCTGATGCCTGCGCTGTTCACAGCCCGGACACGGAAGTGATAGGAATCCCCCTCTGTGAGTCCATGCACAGGAAGCTTGCACACCTTAACGGGTGTGCCATGGCACTGGACCCAGTCCGTAGTTCCAGATTTGCGTCTAATCAGGATGACAGAATGAAATTAGACTTAAAGCAGTATCATATAGTAACTATTTATTAATAAAGACCTAATGTCCTAACCTGTCCACAAAGTAACCGGTGATTGGTGCCTCATTAGTGAGATTGGGAGGCTTCCAGGAGATGAGGACATAATCCTTATTGGCATCAGAGGCTGTGACGTCCATGGGAGCTCCTGGGGCTCCAGCTACTGCAGGTGCAGCATCTGGATACACAAATACATAAACATATTTTCTTTCGATTAATAGGATACTGTTAGGTCTAAACAACCTTGTATGTAATGCTTCATGTGGTGTTCATGAATTCACTAATACATTAAGAGCAGTGATCATAGATTATATAACGGTATACTAAATACATTCACTGGCCACTTAGTTAGGTACACCTGTTCAACTGATCGTTAATGCAAATATCTCAACAGCTAATTACATGGCAGCGGCTCCATACATTTAGGTGAAGACTAGGTTTTACAGGAAAGAAAGAAAAATATCCAACAAGTGACAGTTCTCTGGGTGACCGTATGGACTCATCAAAATTGGACAATAGAATCTGCCTGGTCTGATGAGTCTCAATTTCTGCTGCAACATTCAGATGGTAGGGTCAGAATTTGGCATGAACAACATGTATGCATGGATCCATCCTGCCTTGTATAAACGGTTCAGGCTGCTGGTGGTGGTGTAATGATGTGGGGAATATTCTCTTGGCAGACTTTGGTACCAATTGAGCATCGTTTAAATGCCACAACCTACCTACTAAGTATTGTTGCTAAGCATCTCCATCCCTTTATGACCAGAGGATAGCTCACCATGTTACAAAGCTAAAATCATCTCAAACTGGTTTCACCTTTGGGATGTGGTGGAACGGGAGATCTGTGTGACAAATCTGCATCAACTGCGTGATGCTATCATGTCAATATGGACCAAAATCTGTAAGGAATGTTTCCAGCATTTTGTTGAATCTATGCTACAAAGAATGCAATTCTGAAGACAATTTTTTTCCTGTCCAGTACCTCAATCCTGCATCTGTAAGTGAATAATGTACTGGCAAAATAACAATGTAAAAACAAACATTTTGCATTGGTAACCAGTGTTGGGTGTAACGCATTACAAAGTACTTGGATTACTTTTTTGATGTAACGAGTAATCTAACGCATTATGTCCGCCATTTAAGTACTCAGTTATTTAGTTATATTTTCAAAAATGTAATCCGTTATTCAAACAATTTATGTAATCCGTGAGCCAGACAGCAGTCATTCCTGATCCGTTCTTGTGTGTGTGTGTGAAAGTCGTCCGACAAGCCCTGCCCCGATAACCCGCCCCCCTCTGTTATTCCTGCTGTTATACCCCTATCTCGCCTATACGGTTTGACTATGTGAGGACCGACGTGCGGAAAGATGAAAACCTAATCACAGCGCCAAAACTCGCGGTGAATCATGATGAACCGTTCTTACAGCCACCGCGCGTAGGTGAGATAGGGGTATTAGTAGTTAACAGATGATGGGCCAAACTTCGCTGAGTGATGATGGTAGAATAATTATAAAGGTCTTGACTAAAACAACATGCATGAGGAATCACAAAGGAGTTTTCATTTTCTGCAATGGAAAAGTACTCTAACTAGTTACTTTTATTAGAAAGTAACGCTGTGATGTAACTGATTACTTTGTAAAGACAGTAATTTTGTAACGTAATTAGTTACTTTAAAAAGTAACGTCCCCCAACACTGTAACATACCCTTGACAAACAGGTAGGCGCTGTGCTCGGTGGTTCCTTGCTTGGTCCAGATGCGCAGCGTGTACAGACCCTCATCATCCTTGTTCAGGTGAGGAAGAGTCAGCTTGGCAGCCCCACCACCAACATGCATCTCAGCCCATCTAGATGTAGTCAGAAGAGTTTCTAGTTGTGGAAACACACACCCAGTTAGACGAGGCAGACACTCAGTACAGATTTGAAGAATATTTACTGTATATTTCAGACACTTTAAGGATATGTTTAACATATTTACCATCTCTATACCACATAACCTCTGGTGGCAGATTGGGAAGGTCAGGCACCACCACCATGTTCGCCACCAGAGTCAAGGACTCGCCCTCTGTGCCAAATGTCACTCCAAACCTATCCAGCAGGGTCACTTCTAGCTTGCTGCGTTGGATATCAGAGGGCAAGGGTGCTATGAGGGGTTAAACATGAAATACAAAGTCAGATGCCAGCTTTAGCCTGTGCAGTGATAGGGAAATGATTTGAATACAGATACAGCGTTCTTGTTATATAGCTATAGCCATATCGGTATCAATACATCTCTAACAAGACCTTGTTTAAATACTGTACATTGGGAATCATGACAAAAAACATGACAAGCCATTAGTTGTTCAACAGGCTCTGTGTCTTTTAGCCTAAAACCCATCCTCAGCTGTAAACAAGGCATATTTTCCATGACTTATCTAGACTTTATGATGGAACATCAGATGACAGAGGATGTTATTTGTAGCTAATGATATCAACAAGGCTCTTCGGATCTGGGTGTTAGCCAGAGTCACTCACCATGGCCTGGGAGATAAGAGCTCTCTGCTGCTCCAGATGGTCCTGTGTGGAATAATAACAAACCGGTTGGCAAAAGTAGTAAGAATAAATGTGACACAAGGACAAGAAGTTAAATGGCGAGAACAGGAGGAAATCTTACTTCTCACACACACTGTGGCCTTAGAGGTGACCTTTCCCTGGGAGTTGGTAGCCGCAGCGCTGTACACGGCAGAATCGGCTACTGTGCATCTAAAAGGAAAACGTTGAATGTCTATTTAATGAAGCAACAATTTAAATACAAATGCTTAACATAGCGTACAATAATGAATTAAAGACTCTTATATTGTCAGTCTTTTTTTAATTGTACACTCATTTAGTAAGATACTTAAGAGGGATTGGTGGAATACACTGTGAATTTATCATTTTGATGTTCAATACTTTGAACAAACTTTTATTAAAAAAAAAAAATTAAATGTTGTACAGGTCCACCATATCTTGAGAATAAATATATATCTTCTGTTGAAAATTTAAATTGAATAAACAAAGTGTCTGACCTAGAACTGAACCATAAAGAGTTCAAATTGAGCTCCAAAGTGGGCTAAAATGCCCGACTGTCATTTTTTTTTTGGTGTATGAAAATGACTGAAGAACTCTTTTTAAGCATTATATCCTGGTTCCAGACATCATAGCACACCCTAGAGGCCCTGTGAAGCCACGCCCCAGGGGGCCAGAGCCGCCCCGGTAGCACAAGGGGAACGCAAAACCTAGGTGGTTTTAAATGTTATGGCTGATCAGTCTTTGTCTAATTCAGGACTAACAACTTTAAATTGGACTTTTCATGAATTCAAATCCGCTTTAATTGTATGGCCCTATTAACACTAAATATTTCCACAAAGCAGCTTTAACAGAATCCAAATAACCTCTGAATTTAAAGCCAGAAAGTACAAGGAAAAACAGGAAAAACTCCCTGAGACCTTCAGGGGGGCTGGACGCAAAAGGAAACCCATTACCCTTTTTAGGTGACCCTGCCAAGTGGGGGTGTAAATCAGTACTCTACCACAAATACCAAGGTTAGGTAATCCACTGAAAACTACTAGATAAGACTTAGCCATAAACTGATCTTTGGGACAATCCACAGCCATAAAACATGCTATAAATCTCCGCTAAAACGCCAAATGGTCTATTTAATTAGTTCTACAGTCAGCTCATAATGCACATCAAATCAATATCAAATAAGTGGAAAAAAAATATTCTATAATCTGTATGTCTTTTAAATAATGTCCTACAATGTTCATGTACTGTTGCCTAGGTGCAAGGGTACAACACGGTACAGAACATGATCCTCCCGCCCCACTGCTAGGGTACACTGGACCAGGAAAGAGATCTTAAAAATGCAGTGCTGGTCTTGAAGGAGAGGCCAGGGTGTGAGAATAGAAAGAAGAAATGTGACCTTCAGTCTGCGCTGCCTATTTTAAAGTCTCTCAACTGCCTCTGCACTGAAAACGACCAATTTCCTTGATGTCCAGGCAACTCCTCCTTCACTTTCAAGTCGCTAGTGTTGTTTAGAAAAAAATTGGCGAAATATGTATTTGAAAAATAGTTTTTTACACTGAAAGAGTGCTGGATTGAGTGGTGACACGAGCAGAGAGAGAGAGAGAGTTTCACTACTGTAACTTTGGAGTGGATGGGACTCAGATGTCAGGCATTCCGGCATTAAATGACACATAGCTCAGCAGTAAGGAACGAACAGCTGAGGTGTCTTGTAGATGAGGGAAGGTCCGATCTGAGACCAAATAGGAAACTTTCACTGTGACACAGAGGCCATTCACTGTCTCTGGCTAAAGCAGACTCTGAGTTAAAATCTATCTCTAATCGTTAACAGATTGTTCTGAAAACTCCGCCATTTTGGTGGGTTCAATTCTATACAGTATATTTAACGGTAAATTTTTTTAAACAAGTTTTTTTTACTAAAGAGGCTTAAAGAGACATTTGAGTCTTAGGAAGCTCTTGAATGTTTTTTCCATTTACGACAGATGCCCTTATCTAGGAGCAACTTACATTTTTTGGGTTTGGCTCTCAGGGCATTAGAATTCATAACCTGATCAATAATCAGAAATCCAATCTGATTAAATTAACCACAGAGCAGTTTGGTGATCCTTTCCAAAACAAATGCTAAAAATTGTTAAAATTATCTGCCAACTCTATTTAACTTTATTGGAATCCGACACAAGGTAATATTCGATAGATATTAAATATGCTTACTTAGTAAGATGAGACGATTGTTGGGATTAGTTCATACCTGCTAATAATCAGACTGTGAACTCCATATTTGTTTTCGATTTTGTATTTTCCAGGTGTGCTCAGAGGGTCAACAGGAACACCATTCTTATACCTGCAAATGTACAATACAGGCTGAGAACATCGCAAGTGCATGAATGGCACATTCTAATTATCACTTTAATATAGTGAAAAAAAGTAAAATACTATTTTGGAGTATATCCATATTGCATATTTAAAGGATAAGTGCATTGGATGGCTACATCCTTCAAATGAATGGTTTGAAATTCAGTACACCGAACCTTTAAAGAGGGGAAAAATAAGAAAAGTTGCCTGTTCAAGATACGGTTCTTAAAAATAAAGAACAAACCATTGGACGATAGGGGTGGGAGTGCCAGAGACAGTGCAGAAGAGCTTGACTGGAGTTTTCTCCCACACGGTATGAGATCTCAAACCCAACAGGAAGTCTGGGACTTTGGGAATCTCAATAGGAAGCTCCTTCCTGACATACTTCAATGCTCTCACCTGTAATAGAGAAATGAACAGCCTATAAGAATAACGTCCACTGGTACACGACAAAAAGCCTGGATGGACATTTACTATTATAATATTGTTTTCAGGCACTCAATTCTACTGTATAGCCAGTTCATGTATACGTGCATTCTCAACATAATCTTAATTTCTAAAGAAAACATATTCACCTCATTTGTTATCTCAATGTTCACCACTTGCTCATGAGTCGCCGTCCTTATACTGTGCAACTCTTCCTGTAGGGAAGTCAGATTTCTCTCCAGATGAGAGGACACGCGCTGATATTCCTCCATTCCTTCAGGTGCCCTAGATCACACACAATTTGATCCAGGTGTAAATGCATATAACAACTGTGCAAAAAGGACAATAAGTCTGAAAGTGCTGCACAAAACCATACTATAGTAAATCCATATGACGGAACACTAAACGTATACTGAATACATATTGTTACAGTATAGACAACATCTGGATACATCATTCATATAAAGAATAAGTTACAGTGCAGAAGGGATATCATTTATAACTACAGTGAATGTGGATGCTGGTTGAGGTTCAGGTGTTTTCTGACACACTTAGCTTCTTAAAATAGCCTCCTGAGTGCTAATGGCTACATCTGCCAACAGTCTCACCTCTCTCTGAAGGCTGGCACCGTATAGGCTGGTTCCGCCATAACCTCAGTGGCCTGGACCTGCTCCTTCTTTGTTGACTTGCTGCTTGATTTCCTGCCAAATACCAATGAACAGTCAGTAGAAAAATCTTGCATTGTGTAGTACATGGTAATAAAAGCTATAAAGCAACTTTTTTACAATGATAGTCATTGTGCTGTTATGAAGCCGCTAATGCATTCCTGAACAGATGTCTGGAATAGAAAAAGAACAATAAGAATTTAGGTGTATGTCTGTGGCATATAAAGTGTATAGTATCGCTTCTTAGCCAAGAAAGTGGCCACTTAACCTATATAACAAAACTGCAAATTCAATCTAAGGACATATAAAAATCTCCAAAAAGTAATATGTTCTACAGTTGAACAGTAACACTTGTTATCAAATGCATGTATACGGCTAAATGTGATCTCCTGCCTGACCATCACACCCATATGTACCCATTCCAAACATGTAGCTGGACCCCATTTGCGCCACTCTTCTCTGAAGGGTTTCCACTAAAATGTATATGATGTCAAGTGGCTTTGTGTTCATTCATGAGTTGCATGATGAGTTGAGATGAGTTGCGTGATGAGTCTGACTCAGCATTCCAGTTCATCCCAAAGATGTTCAGTAGGGTTTAGATCAGGGCTCTGTTCTTCCAGTTCAACCTTGGTAACCCACGTCTTCATGGAGCTCGCTTTCTGTCATGATGAGAAACGTTTGGGCTTTTTTTGTTTTGAGGGGAATGGTTATCTTACAGCAACAGGATACAAAGATATTCCGGACGATTGTGTGGTTCCAGCTTCGGAGGAGAACCATGTATGGCTGTGATGGTCAGGTCTCCACAACATTTTGGCCATATAGTGTATATTGAGCCATAATCTAACAGTTTAGAATATTATTTATATATTAGTCTATATTGTAAAACTATTCTATTATGAGCATTTTTATATTCAATTCCTATGTTGTTCTTTTACCAGGAAGTGATGCGCATGCATTTTGCAAAGCCACTCATTTGACAAAAACACCTTATTACAGTAGCAGTAGGCACTTCAATTTTACACCTTTTCGCCAATTTTAACAACTCCAATAGCAGTATACTCTATAGCATCTATCTTCCAGCAAGAACCCGCAGCTCTGGAGTCGTTTGCCAAAGCGTCACTAGCTTCTTAAAAGAATGCGAAGAAAAGCAGCATTAGTTAAAGCCACTGCTGAAAGCCCTATGCAAGTGTGCACAATCGCGCACTCAACAGCGCTCAGTCCAATCCAGATGCTGGCCCGTACCTCGATGAGATCTGCTGGACAACATGCTTTGAGCTGGAATACTGATGTCCAACCTTTGTCTGTGTTTTCTGATATATCGGCATGGCCCTCGTAGGCATGTCAGGAAAAACTTCCAAAACAAAGACCCAACAATCATCCCATAGGCTACTGAACATCTAATACATTTTGGACAAAGTGTATGTTTAAAATATACTGATATTTTAATATATAATAATATCGCCCATTTGTAATACAGTCCAACTTCACAGTTTTTAGTATATCATGGCATTCAATTATACCTTTATTGTGTTATCGTTCAACAGCGCAGTCTTCATAAGTTTATGAAACCTTATGTATAAATGTGTGGATTGCATCACTACTTATTCATAACAGTCCAATTCAGACATTTATACCATTGATTTTTTTTTAAAACAAGTGCTGCTCTGACAATAATGACAATAATATATAGTTGCAAGGTATAACAACTAATTCACAAGGTTTTTCCAGATTAATTCACAAAAAAAAAAAATGCTTTACTCAGCATTTTCAGCAATACTGTAAGGTTAGTGATGAGATGAACTTCTTTGTTTCACTGCACTTCCACAACATTAAATGTAACTAGACATAGATAAAATAATAATAATAATAATAATAATAAATAAAAATGATTAGCATTGGCAAAATTGCTGGTATATAAAACAAATCATACAATACACACTGAGACATGATGTACATGTTCACACTATGTTCACACTGCAGGTCATTCATACTATACTATGTTTTCAATGTGTTTGATATTTAACATTAGTCTAAAATTATTACCTAATGAGTCTCCTAAACTGACCCACACGCATAAAGGAACAACTTGTCACGTGATGCGTTCAAGCTCGCTGTAAAAAAGGCAGATTACTCAGTTACTGCTTTGTTCTGTGTTCTTGATTTCTTTAAATTTTGCTTTTAAACATTTTAGCTTTTCACTGGAACTGCAGACACGTCATCATATAACCCTTTGGCTTTTCTTTTAAGATCAGTTGCAAAATGCACCTTAGAATTTTGCTTGGACCCCAAATGATTACGTGGTCTGTTACCTCATTTGCGTGTCGCTTAAATCCACCTTCGCCATCATCCACCATTTTCCCTTGCACAAAAATTATGACTGACGTACAAATCACTTAAAAATCTGGTTTGACTGTTCACACTGGGGTTGCATTGAGAAAAAAAAAATCAGAATTGAAAAGATCGGATTTCATGTGATTGGTGTTGTTTACACTGTTGAGGAAAAAAACAGATTTACGTCAAACGGAACTCAACAGGAAAACAAACGGGGGGAAAAAATCCAACATGGGCCACTTTTCCCAGCAGTGTGAACGCAGCCAAAGACATGGTAGAAACCGAGGTAGAAAATGATTCTTGACTTGGCTGCAGTTATTGTTTGTAGCTAAACAAACTATATTTATCTACAAGGTTTTACAGATAACTCTGAGTGTGTGCGTGTCATATACAGTGCCAAAGACCACTTTAGTAAGCAGTCCTGATGTAAGGGTGTGAGTGTTATGTGTACAGTCTTCAGTTATTGTATGGAGCTTTAATGTGAAGCTAAACATGCAAACCTTTCTTATATATGATGTAAAGAAGAAAAATGTGTACATTTTAATTTATTATTTAATAGAAAAATGTAATGATGTAATAAGCTCTAAACCTTATTTTTCCTCATGCAAAAGTAACACAACCGATTAAAACACAAGCTTATACTGTTAACAAAATACCGACTGAACAGTGATTGTGTCCATAAACATTACAGATATTATAGATAGAAATAATATGATAGAATTCTTCCCTATTGATAGAAACAGATGTCAGGACAGGTGTGAGAGGTTTGTTAAATATTTATGATGGCAAAATAATATTAATAATATGTGAAATATTTCGACTTACCCCTGGAGAAGTGAACGGCGCTGAGTGTCAGGTCGGCCTGGGAGCACTTGGAGGCGTCTTGCTGAGGGTAACAAAAATACTGCCTCTCTCTCAGACGAAGCCTGGCTTCTCCCTTCCATCCCATGTATGGTGACACTTCAGACTATATATAGCGTTTACCTCCATTTTCAAACCACATTTCACTCTTTGAGTAACTGCTAGATGAGCGAGCAGGTTAACGCTGGAAGATGGCTGGCTCAGGTTCACTCAGGTGTGTTTTATCTTATCCTGAGATACTGGGGGACGATACAGGTATATGTTACATGTTGGAAGAGAGTTTGTGAATAGAAAAACCTAAAACGAATTTAGGCTGTTATATTAAGCTTATTGAACACATTTCCACTCATTTTAACCATTTAAAAAATATATATTATTATTAATTTGATTTTCTTTCCATTTTGTCAGCAGCATCGATCCAGAGAGAGCACCAAGCTGAAGGCACGGTTATCCGAATCCAGATAAAAATAATTCACTTTAAACTTTTTTTTTTTTCATTTCTGCTATTCTTTTTATCATGTCTTGCCGTAGAGTCCTTTTTAGGGTCCTTTTCATGCACCCTCCCTGATGCACCAGTTGCCAATTACTATTTTTAACAAGAGACTGAAGTTTCAGCAGCAGTGCCTGATATGCTTCTGATGTTCAGCGTGAGAATGATTCAGTTCATTGAGCCGACTCTTTTAGACTCTTGAGAGTCGACTCTTATACATGAATAAATTTTTTTCTTAATTCTTGCAAGGTAATTTTTTTGGCTTATATTTCACCTTAAAGAATAAAAAAACATACATATTGATCTTACAGGCTAAAAATATTTATGTACTTAAAACAATTTGTAGAACATGACAATTCCCCCCCTCCAAAAAAAAAAAAAAAGTGTTACTCACTCACTCATTCTCTATACTGTCTATTTCCCAGGGGACTTGGGGCATGAGGTTATTGCAGGGAACGAACATGCATGCACACACTCAGCAGACAATTTGTAAACTGCAATTAACCTAATCTGCATGTCGCTGAACTGTGGGAGGAAACCTGAGTACCCAGAGGAAACCCACCAAGCACGGGGAGAACATGCAAACTCCATGCACACAGACCTAAGGCGGGACTCGACCCCAGTGGTGTGTTAACCACTATAAAATAAATTAATAAAAAAATAAATAAAAACTGGAGTGACTAGGACACATTATAAAACTTTTAGTGGAAGAAACATGGCTGACATAAAGCTGAAAAGAAAGATTACTAGATTCTGCAAAGAACATACAAAAAGTGACACTATTCCCCTCATTTTGTATACATTAAATTCATAAATTAACCTTTATCCATACTCCATGTTGCCCCAATTCATTCACAATTCATTTTAAAAGCAAAACTGTAACTTGTATACGTCTGGATCATATTTATTTAGGTATCTTTACAGTCACAAAAAAAAGAAACATTTTATTAAAGTACTGTATGTCTTTCATTTCATGAAAATCATAAATGATCACAAAATTGCATAATACAAACATCTTACATCTTTAATCACAACTGTATTATAGAACCCTCTTAGCATCTGAGCTGTTCGTTAGTGAATTTGCAGGAAGTTAACCTGTGATATGGCTTTCGGGATGCAGTTATTTAAATACATGATATATATACCATAAGACAAAATAATGTACAGGACAATTTTTATGAAAAAAGTGACTAAGGAGTCAGGAGGAGCTAGTACTGGTCATTTTTGTATGAATGAGTCAATTCTTCTTGGTTGTTCAGTTCAAATAGCTTTGACGTAGTTATTACATTTTTATGCACACATTTGCAATGCAATGTCATCATATATTTAATAACACATGATGATTTGTGATCACAAGCTTTCATTAACTGACAGCATTAGCATCACAGGATACAAAAATGAAAACAAGCAACACTTTTTTTAAAAACCTTAATTAATGAGCTGGTATAAAGTCCTATGAATTGGGCATATTCGCCCTCTAGTGGTTGAAAGCTGAAGTACAATTAATCTTTCATTCTCACAAAAACACAAAGGTCTTACAGCAGTCAGTTAAAACACTGCATATTCCCCCAATCCTATACACACTGAAGCACAACCAACATAAAAAAAAGGGAAGAAATGCAAACATGTGACTATGGAGACAGCATTTTATTGAGTGAGTTTGAATAACAAAAACAATGCAAAGTGTTTCACCTGGTTCATTTTTTTTTTTTTTCTATGAAACGGGGCCTACGAAAACCTGAGCAGGGTCACATCGAATCAAATTTGTGATTTCTGAAGCCTCTTTGGTTTAATACGTCTTAAAGGAAAATTTAATATATATATATATATATATACGAAAAGCCTAAAAGATATTTACAAATCATATACAACATCCATCCCTGTGCCGATTGAGTGCCGTATCTGTATATTTTCCTCAGAAAAAGCTTTACAAAAGGAAAAGAAAAAAAATACCTCATGTTGTGCTTGAATTCGTATGCAGTCTGCAAGAAAACACATTTAAAGTGCATTACATATCAGTAGTCTGAGTGCAAAGAATAATAGAGGTAAACTCTGCCGCATACCATATAAAGGCATCCTGTACATTCGTCTTATTACACAGTGTAACGAGACATTTAGGGAATTGGTGTAAAACCTTTTATGAAGTTTGAAATAATAGATGGATTATGTGTGACATTCAACTGAATTGTGTGTAGTATGATAGAATGTGCACAATATACTATACATGTTTGGTTATGCAATGAAGTGTTTAGTTGCACATAGTGAACTTAATCATCCGTGGGCTAAACGGGTGCAAGCTGTCATCAGGGATTCGACCAAGTAAAACCTCGATTAAGTCGCTACATAGAGTAGTTTGGCAAAGTGACTGAGTTACACAGAAATTAAAGCAGACCCAGCACAAAAACAGTAAGAATGTGTCAGAACTGGTGGCACAGTAGTCTGATATTGTACAAACAGTAATAATATTTTAAAGAACAGTAATTAATAGCAAATTATTTGTAAAAAGAACACTTTTAACTTGGTTAATTTCTTTTTAAAATGAAGAGAAACAAAACACACATAAGGAGAAAGACATTAAAGCTTAAAAAAAAAAAAAAAAAAAAAAAAAGATCCTAGTTTGTCATTTTCACACAGTGCTCAAAAAAATTGGGGAAAAAAAAAAAAAAAAACTCATCAGGCTTAAAATTCAATCCAAGGATGCCAAATAATGGCAAAAACAAGCAAACACTGCAACATTTCTGGTATTTGGCAGTCATCTAATTAAAATATACAAAAACATTAATGAAATTTAAATTAAAAACAAACTGCCACGTTTACGCATATCTACAAAATCATTCAACATTCCTTTAGTATATTAATTTCACACCCGGCAGCTGTCGGGCTGATCAGTATTAACAGTGACATCATAAATCAACTCTGTTTGTTCGAGACAAGTGTTTGAAGGCGTTCAGTCCTAACACTGAAAGGCACTGTTGCCACATGCAGTGCAACGTTCAGTCAGTCTCTGCGATCATGCTGGCGCTGTCCGCTTCGTCGTAGTTCCTCCGGTACCGTACCGTAGAGGAGTACCGGTGCCGGGTCTTTTTATACACGACGAAGACCACGACTGCGATGACACAAAGCAGCACGATGATGAAGAAAATCAAGGCCACAGGAGTACCTTGCGATTCTGAAATAAAATAATGAAGGATATAACTGAGCTTTTAGAAGTGTAACAGAAATATTTTAGAAGTATTTAAAATAACTTGTGCTTACAATCTTAGGAAAGAAAACATAATGGGGAAGTTGTATAAAAATAAACAATGACGAGGTGTGATACAGCCAAATGTGTGGCGCAATTACCATAAAGTTTTTTTTCTTTCATAATTTTCCGATACAAACATTTTATTTTAGTTAAGTATATGTAATAAGTACAATTGGTGTTCAGGTTAAACCAGGTCTTATGTGCAGAATAACAGAACACCAAAAAAAAAATCTTTATTTCTCTATATAATCCCCTACGACATTAAATCACTCATCCCAGCATTTCACTAGTGCTTTTATACCATCAAGGTAGAAAGTTCTCTCAGTATGTTAGAGTTATGATCAGACTGTGTGCTTCACATCAGAAATTCTGGCCCCCCAGGAACTCCTTTAATGGCCCAAACGTGGAAATGGCTTGGAGTGAGGTCAGGACTGTACGGGGATGTGTTGGCGAATGAGTGTATGATCAGTCAGTTCCCACAGACAGATGTGTCTGTTTCACAAGCTGGGGAAAAGTTATTCGTGTTTTTTCGAGGATCGAGCGTTCCACTCGCTAAATGTTCACAGGAATGACTGCAGTGGTCTTCAAGTCATCTTAACCAGGATCGTCGTTCACAGACATACAACCTTCTCAAAAGGCCGTTTGCCCATCAACAAACTGTGATTGAATCTTCTGTAAATATCAAATAGATTTTATGCCTTCATTCAGGAGAAATTTCACCACAAGTCCCAGTTTGATTTGAACGCCCCTCGTATGTAAAAAGGACCCTCTATAACAATCAAGACGTTACACACTAAGCCTATAAAAATTATATATTATAAACAGCACATACAGTATACAGTATCACATACAAGTACCTTTTCCTTTTCTTGTAAAAACTGCTGATGTAAAAAATTTAATCAACAGCTTCAGACCGATTTGAGAATTCAACAGCACTGTGGTAATAAGATAAACTAATAATTTGGAATATCCAATAAAACAAGTTAACACCGTTTATCACATCATTCATAGTAGATGTAAACAGTTTCTTCACCAGCCTTGTTTGTTTCCTTGTTAAGAGGTTGAAAAAAGAAATGCTAATGATTAAGCCATCTGTACTGAATGCAAGAAAACGTTCAGCTTCAACACTGACAATTACAAACACTGAAAACTCCATCCAGAAAGGCTTAGTAAACATCTCCTGACTGAAAAATTAACACATCAGTTTACACATTTATGCAAGTCCGCCATACTAGTCCCATATAAATTTGCTCCTAGGAACAAGACTTATTAAATTAAATGATTGTGCTGTATAGTGTGATATAGTGCATTAGTATAATCCTGTCACTTCTCTTGCTGTCAAAATCCTGTCACGGCTGCTGTTAAAAGAAATTAATCAATAGCTTCGGATCTATCATATTTGAGAATTCAACAATGATGTAATATGTACGGTGGCTGAGAAGTGCAAAACAATATAACAAATTCAAAAACAAAATAACAAAACCAAATACAATATAACAAATCAGAAGACACAAGGACATATCCAGAAACAAAAAACCAAATGGAAAAAAAAAAAACGACAACGGAAAGGGTAGGTATAGTTTTGATTGGAAGAGACATCTGTCACTCAAGACATACAAGAAGTACTATCAAGTGAATTCAGAATCATTTTAAAAGACAATTTTAGTCATTTAACATAACTTAGTTGACCAAAGTGCTGTATAATCCTAAAATACTGAAATGAATCCTTAAATGAAAACACATCTAAATGTCTGTGTGGCTGCAGTACTTCCTGTATATTTTGAGTGACAGATGTCTTGTCCAAGCAGCAGTAAGAATCAACAAGCCAAAAAAGGTAGGTGTGGTTTGTGAATTACATCCTTAACGCTGATTGGACAAGACATCTGTCACTCAAAATATACAGGAAGTACTGCAGCCAGACATAGAAATGTTGATTCTTACCGCTGATTCCAATGATAAATTGAGTGACAGATAAATTTTTAATTCAAATGATGAATGTCTCATCCAATCAGCGAGAAGAATTTCATTCGCAAACTATACCTACCTTTTCCGGTTTGACTGAATTGTCGTTGTTTTCTCTCATTTGGTATTTTGTATCTGAATATGTCGTTGTGTTTTCGGATTTGTTATATTGTTTTTGGTGTTGTTATTTTGTTTTCGGTGTTGTTATTTTGTTTTCGAATTTGTTATTTTGTTTTGCACTTCTCGGCCACCGTAAATATGAGATACTTTCTGTGAATTATACAGTATCAGTGCTGTCTCCGAACACACAACAGCTGAAGAAGTGAAGATGCGGTGCAGACGACTCACTTGCAGAGGTCTTGCAGACGGTGCGGCTGAGGCTCGTGGTGCAGTCCGCTGTGCTCCACGTTCCGTTTATAGACACCAGGACGGCACAGTCATGGGGGGGCCTGAAGCGGCCCCAGTTGGAGAAGTCCAGCTTGCTACCATCCATCCACTCTAAAGTTTTATCTGTGAACGAAACAATTAAATTGTGTTTTTTCTGAAACATTGATTCAAAGCAACCATTTGTAAAAGATGCCGTATAAAAATAGTCAGTTCTAATTCTGTACTTTTTCTCCTCTTTTCGCTGTACCTTTATCGATCGGAGTTAATCCCAGCCAAACACGGGACGTGGCAATTGGATTTTCAGCAACGTGCCGTGTGACAAAGTCATTCTCGTCCATGCTTTTAATGGTCAAGAGCTCAGAGGAGGGTTCTAGACAGCGTAAGAGAGCACAGTGTTAAAAGTATTACTGACACGATTTCAAACATGAGACAGAATCCATTTAAAAATAGGTAGAATTTCCACAATTATATACAGTGGAACCTCGCATTACAAGCACAATTCGTTCCGGAAGCGGGCTCGTATTTCAAAACACTCGTAAATCAAAGCGAATTTTCCCATAAGAAATAATTAAAACTCAAATTATTCGTTCCACAGCCCCAAAAAATAAACATAAAAATAATTAATACAAAATATAAAGTAAAAATAAAACAAATTAACCTGCACTTTACTTTAAAATAAATAAATAAAGTAAAAATAAATCCTGACAGATATGTGTTTCCGTTTATACGCGCAGGCGCTCTGTATGTGTGAGTGAAGCTAAAGTAAGAGGAGAGGAGGAATCAGCCCTCGCCCCCCCACTCCCTCTTCTCATCTCACATAGTAACACTTCCTCACACACACACACACACACACACACACACACACACACACACACACACGGAAAAATTAGCAAGGAACATCGCTAACAACTCTCGCATGAGTGCACAATAATGGAATCACTAGATTGCACTTCACAAGGATTTTAAAACAGGTTAGAAGATACATACCCAGGTCCTTACAAACGTTTTGCGCCTGCTTATTGGAGAAGACCGAGTTGTTGTACATGGTCATGACAATGGCGTAACAGTTCCCTTTATACTGCAACCATGCAACGTCTCCGTTACTTTCAGGACAGTTAACGCTGGACTGAGCTGCGATATGAGGTGCTGTCAAAAAAAAATTATAATAATAAATAACAAGCATAATAGATAGTTTGATAGATCAAGTGATACTCTGGGAGTTGAAACAATGTTAGTGGCAGCTCTGTGCCATTTCTGGCTACACAGTATGATAGGACATAAAGTATGTGGCTTTGTGTCATTAATCAAGCTGCATGAAGTTATGTTTGTATTTTACTTGGGTTGGTGTTGTAACAAATGGCACCCTCCATCACAGCAGAACAGCTGACTGAACTCCAGCTGCCTTCAGGGTCCACGTACACGCATTTATCCTCCGAAACAGAGTCTGTACTCTGAAACTCTTCAGGCTGAAACTGCAACGCCGTCCCGTCTGACCACTCGTAAGGCCAGCCGTTGAACTGCAGAAACATCCAAGATTTTTCCATTAACACCATCAGGTTTATCAAACCTCATGTTATGTTACACAACAAGCACTACAACCTACTTCTGAAAATGAAAAATCTTTAAAAGTTTAAGACTTACATCGAGTCTCGAAAGCCCAATCCAGAGAGGAAATCCATCTCGTTTAGCAATCAGTGCCATATCTCTGTTGGTCATTTCGTTGTGAATGCTAACAAGATGGCCGCCATCAGTGCTGCATTCCTTTAGCGCCTGATACCAGTTCAGTTTCTTAGCAACCAAGCGGAAGCTATAGCCAGATGGAGTTTTTACATCAACCGGGTCCTTCTGATGCTCCTCTTTGGAATCTTTATTAAAAAAAAAATTTTTAAAAACCATACTGTGAAAAATTTGGTAGTTTGAGTAAGACTGCGTTCACTCTCGTCTTGTCCGCTGTTGTGAACTCACGTCTTACCGTTTTCTATTTTGCAAACCACAATGGACCTCTGCTTGAAAGGTTTAAAGAAGCTTTCCTTTTCATACAGGTGCCATTCTCCAGACAGACTGAGACCACTCATGAAGGGCTCTGTAGCTGTCGGTCGTCCCTCTTTCCAGTTGGAGTACTGAACATAGGTATCATCGTACCATTTCAGTTTCCCATCTATAAAACAGCAGCAGTATAACACTCACTCACTCTCTATAACACTTATCCTGTACAGGGTCACAGGAGGCCTGGAGCATATCCCAGGGGACTCGGGGCATGAGGCGGGGTACATCCTGGACGGGGTGCCAATTCATCGCATGGCGTACAAGCACACACTCACACACACTACGGGCCAACTGGAAATGGCTTTAGACCTACAATGGATTGGCACCCCTACCCACACCGGCCCCCTGCCCGCCAAGTGCCCTGAGTTCCATGATATGGACTCCAGACTAGTTGCGATCCTGTACAGAAATAAGAAGATAGTTAAAACAAATAACTGAGTATAATTAAGTGTGACTAAGAAGTACCTTTCTTGTCTCTGTACATCCCCAGCCACACAAACGAAGCCAGGTCTCTAAAAGGCTGAAGCTGTGTCCTAATGAATTCATTCTCCTCTTCATGCCGAATAGTCAGAATATCACCCTTTCCAACTGAGATCAGAAAAAAAAACTAATTGTTGCTGATAATATTAATGAAACAAACTGCCCCTTTCTCCACGTTTGCTATATTTTGTAATTTGATTCTACTGTATTATATTGATGGGAATCACCAGTGACCACCAGATATATCGTCAAAATTTTATATTTATTTATTATTCAGATTTTTGTTTAAAAACACTGACCCTGCCCATAACTAATTTTTATATCTTAGCTTTGTTCAACAGCTTGACAACTGAATTGAACATGAGCAATTAAATATAGCCCATGTAACCAAGTATTGTTCCAATCTTTTGGACATTAATATTAATTTAATGTATCTGATTTATTCATAAATTTAATGGGTTGCTCCTAAGAAAAGCCAGGATTTTACATGGATGTGTAACACACACACACACACACACACACACACACACACACACACACACACACACACACACACACACACTGAGGAAGGTGGTATCTGCCTTGTTCATCATACAAAAGCTTACAGAAAGGCACAATTGTGTAGTGTTACTGGGACTGACGAGGTCTTTCTGAAAGACAATTCCATGAAGAAGAAAAAAAGAAAAAAAAAAGAAAAAAAAAAAGAGTAAGCAATTCCATCCCTTTCACCAAGAGAGCAAATCAAAAAATCTATTTTAGCTCTTCATCAGGATCAACACTCATCATCTCTGAACAAATGCTTTTCTGTTTATAATTTGTACAATTCTAATAACCATAACCGTTAATATGCTTAACAAATAGAGAATGCCGTTTTTTGCTTGTTTACAGAAGCACATGTCCTCTCCAGCCCAGATTGTGAATATGCTTATTTATGAATCAGCACTGATGGCTGGTTTTTCTTTCTGCGTAGGCGGTTGGTTCAGGGTGTTCATCAGTCAGTCAGTTAATTTCACAATGCTTTCAGAGACCGCTGATTTGTGAACATAAATATTAATTTAAGTATAAACCATACCGAGACTCTGGCATGTCTGCCGCTCGCTGCCCTTGTCATGCTCCTGCCATCTCGAAGCCCGGAGCAGAAATGTGTAGCAGTTGTTTTTGAACGGGATCCAATTGGGTCCATTGCTCTTATGTGGACACTTAGTTTGACTTGAAGGTATGACGCCGTGATCTAGTTAATTTAAAAATAAAAAATATTTAGTTACTCCGATTACAAGTGAGCATATGCTTAAGTTTATGAAAAGTGTTTATGAAATGTTCTGACCTTGTGGCTTGCCACAGATAGTCCCATTAAGCTTCTCTTCACATTCTGTTGCCTTCCAGAAGCCATCAGGGTCCATATAAACACACCTTCCTACAACCTTGTCTTGGCCCCAACGACTAAACACGGTATGACTGTGATCTGTCCACTGGTACAGCATCTCCTGAGAAGGAAAAAAAAAAATGAGACCAAACTTGAAACTCTGACAATAAAGTGTAGCACTTGTTTGTGTGTGTATAACCAAGTAGGTGGCATTTTCCCTCATACATCGCTACTAAAAAGTCCGATCCAGAGCGGCCGCTGAGCTCTGCTGACTTGCACCGAGAGCACAGCTTGCTGGTATGCGTCAGCCACACTCGCCAGGTCCATTCCTTTCTTCTTACATAATTCCAGAGCGTCGTACCAGGTCATATCGTCCTTCAAAAGCACCTTAAATGTCTTATTGTTGGCTTGAAACTCATCCTCGGTGACTACAGGAACCTCCTGCTTATCTGGAAAAATAAATCAGACCAAATGTATATTAAATCAACCGATCAATCATCTCTGCTAAATAAACTGGAATATCTCAAAAGGCAGAAGATGTACACATGGACTACACCTGCATAATGCTGGCAGACAGCAACGGCCTGCTCATAAGAACAGGAAGTGTAGTCCCAAGTGCCCAACATGTCCGAATGAGGATCATTAAACATATAGGCGCAGAGCTCCAAACCATCCTGCTCCATTAGCTGTACGGAAAAAAACAGACAAATGTAAGAAAGTTTTTCTAAGTATAAAGTTGAAAATACAGTGTAGTAGGTAGTTGAACTGCATCAAACACTTGAAACACAGGAATACTTGCATTGATGTACATAAGACGCAGCTGGCCGTGGATCAGTGGGTTAAAGTTCTGGTACTTGATCGGTGTGTTGTCCACCCATAGATTGTCCTTCAAACCTATCCAAATCTTTTTTGGTTTCCCCACCAGCAGGGTGGTGATGAAGTCTGAAAACAGAATCGAGCATAAACACTAGTGCTAGAAAAAGGGGAAAAAAACAACAACAATGACATATTGCCAGGATTTCCTGACTCATCTTAAACTGAGCCCCAACCAAAAACAAACTTGCAGCAAACATTACGTTTAATATGCACGGCCTTCTGGTGCATGTGGCAATCCTAGGTTGTTCTCCAAAACAAACACGAAACCTGGTTACTCACCCTGTTCGGCTTGGTCTCGGACGGACAGGAGACTTCCTCTCATGGTCTGACACACTTCGTTAGCGGCTTTAAAAGTCATGACCTGAGGCATGAACACTGTGTAACACTGTAAAACAAAAAAAACGTGTCAAGTATGAAGCTGTGATTTTAACCCATGCAAGGCAAACCAGATGAGTGGCAAACCTTGTCCCTGAAGGCAAGCGTGCCTTGCTCGCATGGCTTTCCGGAGGGCTGGGGGTCTGGAGTTCCTTTCTCTGAGGATGTGACGTTTATCGTCTCGCACACAAACGGCTGTTTGGACTCGCATCTTATGCGGAATTCTGTAACGTGATGCGGTTACTGGTTATAGATGGACAGGCAGAATGATTACGATAATGAAATAACTAAAGAGTGTCATATATTCTTCAGTACCTGGTGAAAAGGATCCGGGGCTAAGTGAAGTACATCTGCCCAAGAACATGGTGTGATAGACGTGCAGACGAGCGAGCCTGAAGAATAGTGATTAATAAAGCAGTATTGAGTAAGTATGGGGACCTGCGTATTGCTTTTTGCTATCTGGATTCAACACCTGAATTCATGCCGCTTACCTAACAGGAACAAGAGCACCAGGTTCACGGAGGTCCACCCACCAATGCTCAGTACCGGCATGCTTCAAAGGAAAAAAATTATAAATCAATAAATATGGCTGCATGCTTTAGAGGTGGTGTTCTGGCATGGAGCATGAGGTTGCAGATTTGAGTTTAGTCATACCTTGTAGAGATGTTCATGCAGATGCCTGGCCGTGTTTAACGAAAGAGGTGTGGCTAGTTTGCTTTTGTTGCTGCTGCAGTACATGTTCGCCTCTTCATAGGACAACCTCGTATCGTTTACAAACCAGAACTCCTGCCCATCCATGAATACCGAGGTGTCATGGTGGCCGTCTGCAAATGTACACAATAAAATAACATCAGCTTCCTTAGTGTGAGACGTACGCATTGTCTGGGAAGAGGGAAAATGTTATACTTCACCTGGATTATACCATTCGGGATTCTTTGGGGTTTGACCTGGAACACATCAAACAAAATAATTACGCAACTCTGAACAAGCAATTTCAATTCCAAAATGATTAATGACTGATATAAACATAATTGTGGAAAATCTAAAGCCCTTCGTTGTTTGTGCATGGCTTACCTCGGGGGATCTGACATACCCACTCCAGTTTAGCATCACAGTGAAAGGCTTTGGGGTAAAACTGATTGGGACCATCCGTCGTCAGGAATATGAACAGCAGTAGGTATCTTTTTCTGAGAGACTGGTTACAAAACAGAGACAGAGCATGCACAAAAATCAAAGACAATTTTTATCTAGCATTGGTGAATTCTCTGACCGTAATACTAGCTACAACTAAAAATCACAGGTGTCACAAGTGTTCTCTAGTAACGAACGTCTTCTGGATGTGCCGTGTAAACAGAGTGTAGAAAGATGTTTCAATATTTACTCATCAATATTGGAAATCTCTAATATGAGCATTGTGTAACTGTCAATGGTCCAGTCTGATATTGGAACATTTTTCAGGCCAGAATGTTTTTCTGTTTCTTTATAGCATGACAACCTGCAAGATTTGTTTTGATAAACCTAAGATAGAGAGAGAGAACAAAAAGACAGGGTGGTGGTGCTGAGGCAGTGGTGCTAAGGCAGGGGTGGCTCAGAAGGCTAAGGCACTAAATTACTGATCAGAAAGTCAGAGATTTGAGTCCCAGCTCCACCATGTTGCCATTGTTGGACCCTTGAGCTAGGCCCTTAACCTATCTGCTCCAGGGTCCTGACCCTGTGCTCTGACCCCAGTTACGCTGGGATATGCGAAGAAAGAATTTCACTGTGCATTAACGTACAGGGGTTGGACAATGAAACAAACACTGGCCAATTTAGTGTTGGAGGTTTCGTGGCTAAATTTGACCAGACTGGTGGCCAATCTTCATTGATTGCACGTTCCACCAATAAGAGCAGAGTGTGAAGGTTTAATTGGCAGAGTGATACCACATTTTTGCTTAAAATATTGCAATGCACACAACATTATGGGTGACATATCAGAGTTCAAAAGAAGACAAATTGTTGGTGCGGGTCTCGCTGGCGCATCTGTGACTAAGACAGCAAGTCTTTGTATTGTATCGAGAGTCACGGTATCAAGGGTAATGTCAGCAGGTGTGGAGAAGCCCCAAAGAAGCGTACCATTCAGGCTGTTGCATGCCCAGAGTGAAGCATGGGGGTGGATCAGTGATGGTTTAGCCTGCAATATTCTGGCATTCCCTAGGCCCAATACTTGTGCTAGATGGGCAGTCACTGCTAAGGACTACTGAACCATTCTGGAGGACCATGTGCCCCCAACGGTTCAAACATTGTATCCTGAAGGCAATGCTCTGTATCAGGATGATAATGCACCAATACACACAGCAAGACTGGTGACAGAGTGGTTTGATGAACATGAAAGTGAAGTTGAACATCTCCCACGGCCTGCACAGTCACCAGATCTAAATATTATTGAGGCACTTTGGGGTGTTTTGGAGGAGCGAGTCAGGAAACGTTTTCCTCCACCAGCATCACGTACTGTAGTGACCTGGCCACTATTCTGCAAGAAGAATGACTCAAAAACCCTCTGGCCACTGTGCAGGACTTGTATCCGTCATTCCCAAGACGAACTGATGCTGTATTGGCCGCAAAATGAGGCCCTAAACCATAATAATGAATTATTGTGGTCTAAAACCAGGCGTTTTAGATTCATTCTCCAACCCCTGTATATTTGACAAATAAAGGCTTAACATAACGTAACCGTATTCTAAGCGACCCCAGCAACTACGAGGGGTTTTAAGTCAAACTGGGACTAGTGATGAAATTTTTCATCATTGAAGGCATAAAACTGAGTGTCATTTACAAAAGTTCAGTATGATATTGAGGCTCAGTCGCAGTAAAACATCTGAATGGTGGAAATGTTTTAAAGAAGGCTGTACGTCCGTGAATAATGATTCCGGCTCGGAGTCCACTGCAATAATTCCTTTGAACATTTAGCGCAAACATTTACACCTGATCCTTGAAAATCGGAAGAGATGCATCTGTCTGTGGGTACTGTAAACACAATCATTCACCAACACCACTTGCACATTGCACAAACTCGGCCGGGAGTTATTGCCGAGTTACCCATATAGTCCTGACATGGCTCCAAGCCATTTCCACATGTTTGGGCTATTAAAGAAGTTCCTGGGAGGCCAGTGTTTCAGACGTGATGAGGCAGTCTGATCATGGCTACGACATACTGAGAAAACTTGAGAAAAGTCAGGACCTTGATAGTATCCAAGCACTAGTGAAACATTACAAAACTTAGAAACTTACAAAAAGCACAACATGATGTCATTGTTTAACTTAGAAAGAATATGTGGCAAGTTTTTGTGCATTATGTGGGATTAAATTCATTCCTTGACTAACAGACTCCAGCTTGAAGCACATAACTGCCGAACTGTATTTACTGTACAGTAGTGAACCACAGCACAGCTCTGCTTCATGTAACTGATATTCTGGTGTTCTGCAATTCTTGAGATCTCCTTGAGCTCACCTTGAAGGCAGTGCAGTCTCGGTTATACTCATCATCTTCATGAAACTCTCCTGGAAATATCTTCATGGACACCTGGAACACAGCAGAGAGTTAAGACATGCCATTTGTTGTCTGTAAAGGAAGAGCAACTAACATGTCTTGTGAACTGTAAACTATGAACAATTCAGACACTTCTGGAGCAGGTATCAGTGATCTAAGTAACTCACAGGCTGCCCATCGCTCCACTCCCATCGATTGTCATTGTTTGGATTCCTCCGATTTAAGCCAACCCAGAAGTAGCGATCGTCACTGCAGAAGAGAAAATCTAGTCAGACAATATAATTGATGATTCACAAAAGTTGTGGTTTCACACTTGTAAACAGCGTGTGAAATTTTTATGGGCTGCCCTTTCTTTTTCCTGTCATATCCAGATTCTACGCTCTTAGTAACTATATACTAAAATATGTAATTTACCAAAATGCTGGTAAATTTAAAATTATTTTAAATGTATTAAATGTAATTGACAATGAAAAAATACTATTTGTGTTGTCAATTTTAGTGCCAGACCTTTATGTTGTTTTGGATTTTTTCCCGATTTTCTCACTAATTTAGTCGTGTCCAATTCCTCCCCGTCACTAGGGGGCTCCCACATTAAGGCTACTACTACCACTCAGTCGGGA
>JAQMYJ010000007.1:5287562-5300027 GCA_030014305.1 Clarias laeviceps | reverse complement strand
GGGAGCACAAAGTACCTCTCATCCCTCCCCTCTGAGAGAGCTCGGCCAATCAGCTCTCTCTAGACCTCCGGCTGCGATAGGTACAGCATCACCCGGGAATGAAACCAGCGATCTCCGGATGATAGGGTGAGCACTTTACCACTGCGTCAAAAAAATAGTTTATTCAATAAGCTACTATTCCATTTAAAAGATTTTAATCAACCAGAAGTTTTATTCACACAGAAACTTGTGTCCATAGTGCAGGCAGTTTTTATAATGTCCTGTCTAAAATGTCTTCTTAAAAAAATAAAAAATCCGAACTATGTTCACATTATCAGCCTGAAAAGTAACCTTTTTACCCTATGTAACAGATCGAATGCTGTTTCAGAAGACAGTAATAATAATGAAGTAATAATGTGAACATAGCCATGATCTGGCTCTGTGATCTGAACATCTGTTCTTCTTTCTATTACATCTGATGGTGTCTCACATAGAGCAATCATTTCTGTGTTCATTCACCTTTTTTAGTAAATATCTCACACTAATATCTGTACCAAGCGTTGGATTATTACAGACACGCACACTGTAATCAAAACGTCGATTAACTCGACAAGACTCTTTCATGAAGTTTGCTTTTTGAAATGAGGGTTTGAGCTGCGAGTTTAATATTTTTGTGCATTATTTCTCAATTATTCTGTCTGTCAAAAACAAACAGGGTGCCAATAGAGGAGTTTTACTTGGAATTCAAATGTGTTGCTTCCTTAGATACAAGAAATGCAATAACTAGTTAATAAATTTCATGTCTGCTGGCAGCATGTACAAATTGTCAAGCACAAAATATTTAAGCAGTTATGCAATCTCTCTCGAAAAGGTTCTAAAATTTATCATTATAAAAACATTTTGTGACTACTCACTCTCAATGGCAACACTCAGACTCTCTAAAATGTTTACGAGTAAATAAATAAATAAATGAATGAATAAAATAAAATAAAAAAAATGCCCTTTATATGAAAGCAAAATCAAAAGTACACAACAACCTAGAATGGTAAAGCAAATAAAAATGCTCTCATTTTCGGAAGTATTCAGAGACCTTGTTCAGTACTTTATTTTTTTTAGTCCTAAAAAGGCTAAGGCTCTATAAGCTTTATGAGCGCTATGGCCCAATTCTCCCATTCTCTCTGGCTCTATGGGAAACTGTGAACTGCCATCTACAGGTCTCTCCATAGAGCCGCTATAGGGTTCAAGTCTGGGCTATGTCTGGGTCACTGACATCCATAGAAACTTGTGATTTAAGGTCATGGACGTGCTGAAAGTTCAGCCTTTACCCTAGTCTCGGTGCAATCTGGAGCAGGTTTTCTTCAATTGTGACCAGTCTTCCTGTTCCTGCTATTGAGCAGCACCTCTATAGCATGATGCTACCACCACCACGCTTAACCGCAGAGATGTAATGAAAAGTATCTGCTTTTTAAATCTCATCAGATCAAAAAAAAAAACGTTTCTCATGCTCTCAGAGACCTTCAAGTACCTGCCATATGTGACTTGTGTGTAGCCACACTACTATCAAGGCATTTGGATGGTTGTCCTTCAACCATGTCCTCCTGTCTCCATGGAAGACTCCTTAAACTGTGCATGGCCATTATCATTTTGTTTAATCCCTTAACTAACGACCTTTCAGTCTGGTTACTGAGCTTCATCTTTTCCAGTGAAAAACAGCTCTGGAGAATTCATGGCTCTAGAAATGCTTTAACACACCTAACCAAATCTATGTCTTGATGTGGTTTGATTATGGAGTGCGTCCTAGACGTCCTGATTTAGATTTGGTTTTGAAATGCACTATGAATTCACAAAAGCCTGTGAATTTTGAAAATCATCTACATTCCATCTGGTGGACTCCAGAAAAACAAGATGATAACAAAAAAAACAAACAAACTCCACTTACAATCAGTCTGGAATGCCTGAGCCAAGGGTCTGAATACTTCCTTCTCACATTATCATTTTCTAATCAAGCGTTTCAATACAAGCCCAGGTGTTTGTATGTGTGTGACTGGATGTGTTTCAGTATTTGTTACCTAACAGAGTCTCTCATAATCTCATGGAGAAAACTCATCTCCTCCTGCTCGGTGAAACTTGGCAGATGAGCTCCTAGTGCCTCACAAAACTGCTCTGCCTCTTCCCACGAGCGCTTACGACTCACTCTCTCTTCGTTGAACACCTACGTTACGCGCAAACACACATGGACAAACAGCATGAAGTAACTGATCCGTGATGCTCACAAAGCCACAGATACAAACACTCATATGTGCAAACCTTGTAACAATACTTCATTCCCTGTCGGGAAATCCAACCCGGAGGGCAGGTGTCATTGAGATGAGGGTCAGTTGGTGGAGTCGGGGCAGCAGGTTCAGAAGCAATTGGAGTCTTACAGATACTACCAGCTTTAAATTCGGTGCAGTTCTCCACTGCCCATTGACCCATTGGGCTTGTGGACATCACCACACACCCTCCTGTTTTAGCTGTAATAAATATATAAAACACACACATTTAAGCCGCCTGTGGTTGACACTGTTTCAGAGACACATGTACTATCATTTTAAGATCCGTATCATATTCATATCATATGTGACAGAAGGCTCTAAGAAACTTTGCTCAACCTGGTTCTCCCCATTTCCAGTTGGCATACGTGACTCTGCTTGCTTGTCCGTTCTGGCTGAACCACTGGTACTCTCCTGTGCCTTTAGTGTCCTGAAGCCCAGTCCAGAAATACTGCTGTTTACTACTTGCATGCTCCTTCAGCAGAGTGTTAATGAAAGCTTGCTCAAATCTAATCAAGGAACAGAATGTGTGAGAACGTCAGGCACACGGACATCTCTAAGGACCTTGTCTATTGTTTCATATCCAGCTGAACGTTTACCTGTCATTAACGATGAGTTTACAGCTGTTCTTATAAGAGACGACCCGTGTGTCAACTTTGTAACAGGAATTTTTATACCTTCTCCAATTCTGTATAAACATATAGAGAAAGGAGTCTTTACATCATCTTAATTTTATATAGTTTAAGTTCTGCTTATTGCCTAACAGGTAAAAAAATAAATAAATAAAAAAAATAAAAATATAAACAAAAAAACAATGTCTTACCCCATCTTGTAGGCAGCTATTTTCTGTTGCGGTCTCATTGACCGTGCCAGATTTCTTACACAGGAAGGACTTTTGCGCACTGCAAGAATCTACAGACCATGTGTGTATCTGAGAAAGTGAAAGATGACAAACTGGCGGTTAGAGACATTTCTTGTCTAGCCTGCTCACTTTCAAACTCTCTGAACAATGAAGTGTGACTTTAATAATACAGACTGTATAATTCTAGAGACAAATGGATCAGAAGTTAAATAAGGAAATCAGAAAAGCTACTCCAAAAGCTCAGTGGTTAAGGCATTGGACTACGGTTCGGGAGGAACATGTTACTTCTATAAAAAGCAAACGGTTAACAATCAACAGTTCTGTGAAAGGTTTTTCACATTCCCACAAATGGTTTAGCAAAAGCTTTGTATAGAACAATGACTGATAGAAATCCCTATGTATGCTTAGCAGACAGGCAACACAAAAACAAAAAGGTTTCTATACTTTTCTCTGGCCTCTTTTAAAACACACAGTGATATGATGTTTCCACGTTACATGTAATGTTGTAAAATGTGAATAAGGAGGTCATGTTCCTATTCAACTGATTCATAACGAGGTAAGAAACTTTCAGTATCAAGCGAATATCGAACAACTTTATTTTGGTGAGGCGAAGCCTATAGACAGCAAGTTAGTTTAGAAATCTGAAAAACCTTTGTAGGACTTAAAGGAAAAACAAATTTCTTTGCCTGAAATGTAAAAAAAAAATTCAGGACATGAATAAAAAATTTGGTTTGTTACGTGCATTTAGGAAACATTATCTACGTGTTATGTGAACATCGCAGATCAAACATCTTGTGCACTGATTGCTAAAGATTTGTATTATTATTATTTTTTAATCTAAGTTTTAATTTATATACATTTGTATTAGAAGTCTGAACGTGACATTCCTCTATAATGCTACAGTGCTCTCTAAACCATTCACACCGTGTCCTGTGTGGTACATGTAGGTGCGACCCAAGATTGTAACAAAAACTGGGGATTTTTACACAGTATGTATCCAAGAATCGCAATACAAAATAAACTGAGACCCATGCTTCATGATAATACTGTATAAGGAGGTCCCTGGTGATTATAGTATTTGTAAGATATGTAGACTTGCTAAGATTTCCAGAGCAAATAAACATGAACTGGACAGTGAAAACAGAACAGTGAAAGAATAACTTCTCTATTTTTAACTGAAAGCATGATGGTGCAATAATTCTGATGGCTGTGCTTAAAAAAAACATTTGGCTTGTAACACAAACACACACACTCCAAGTATTTAGGTCAAGCATGTTTCACTTGTACAACACTACTTCATTGGTTCCTCTTGATCAATACCTGGCTCCTGTTCAAACACATTTATTTCAGCATCAACTTGCTGCTCTCTGAGGTCTGTTTGCATTCCACTTCATTTTTTTGGTGGAGTTTCAGCATCATTATGCAGATACAGGTACAAAGCTTTACATAATGTGCGCATCAAACATCAGTGGAAGGAAAAAACATGATCTTTTTTTGGATAAAAATTTTTTTTTTAATTTTTTTGCAGATTTTCATCCTAATTTAATCCTATCCAATCGGCCAATCACCTCTCCCAAATCTCCCGAATGCAAGAGGCTACAGCATCACCCGGAAATCAAACTAGCGATCTCCGGTTGATAGGGCGACACTCTGGGGCCTCTGTAATTTCAATTATGGTTATGGGCTGGTTCACGTATTTAGAAACGCGCGGTTGATCAGAGGTGTCAAAGGAAAACTACTGCCAGGAAGCCGGGCTTTTTGTTTTTTGCACCATTCTGTGTAGAATCTGTTGGTGTCAGATGGTTAGTTTAAGTATTTCAGAATATTCTGGGATTTTCACACACAACAACCATGCCACAGGTAAAGTCACTGAGCTCACACTTTTTCCCCACTCCATTTTGATGTTATATGAGGAGTATTCACGTTAAACCGGGACTGGGAGGAAAATTCTCATGAACAAAGACGTTAAGCTGATTTCTACCTTGATGGTATACAAATCGCTAGTGAAACGCTGGGATGAGTGCATTAGTGTAGTGGAGGAATATATAGAGAATTAAAGGTAGTTTTTACTCTCATATTATTCTGCATAATCAAAAGTTCGTTCATGTGATATGCTTTTTGCACTGCACTGATGCAACTTCATTGGCTAAATAGATCAATGCATTAATGCCCAGGTGTAAGGTGTTCATAATAAAGTGGACTCAATTAATGTACAGGAAAAACATAAACAGAACCAATAAATACAGATTTATTCTATGAACATAATTTAATTATTTAAATATTAGACGTACAGTAAGATTTCGGCTTTTTCTTATGTCCTGAGATTTTTACTCACGCTTTTAAATTAAATCAACATTAATGTTCTATGACAGGGGTCAGCAACCCCAGGAGAGGCATGTGGCTCTTTCACCCCTCTGCTGCAGCTCCCTGTGGCTTTGGAAAATAAATAATGAGTACTTAATTTAAATTTATTTCATTTTAGTTCATAAGTTTTTTTTAAATGTAATTCTAAATTAGAATATTATAGTAATTAAAATAAAACATGTTTAATTTTTTGTCGCTCAAAATATGCATCACAACCGCCAACCCGTGACCCGCCGGCACTCGATGTATTGAGCTTTTTGAGCCCCGTTTTTATTCATGATGACAGCTGATTGGATGCTCCAGTACACACAATAAAAGGATGATGTCACACAGACACAGGTGGCATTTTTGGTTTGCTGCAGGTGGAAAATTTAAGGTCGTCTTTTTATTTCATAAATACGAAGAGGATTTAAATAGACATTGAATATGAAAGTAACCTTCAATCCAGCATTCAAAGAGTTTTTGTTGCATGCAGAAATAAAATTTAGTTTTCTCTGTAGCAGTTCATTGATTTCATAAATGCAACACACTATAGTTTTTATTATTTTTTTTTTTTAAACACATAGCATAAAGGTAAAAAACGATATATGCGTGTTATCTTTATTTTAGATGTCATTTAGTGGGTTTTGTGGCTCCCGGCGTTTTCTTTTCTGTGGGAAACGGGTCCAAATGGCTCTTTGAGTGTTTAAGGTAGACGACCTCTGGTCTATGATAAAACTCATTAATGCTTGAGTGAATTTATATCATCGTAATAAATGTAATTAAAAAAAAAAAATTTATCGGAATGAATATTAAAACGAAAATATCTGCAGTATTCAAGTAAACAAATAGCAAACAAGACGTATCAGAGTATTATTATTTAGAGCTCAAAAGAGCTACGTGCCTAGCACGGTTGTGGAGACGCGCCAAAAGCGAACTGCTGCATGTGACTGCCTGTGGGTTAGGAGTGTTTTGCTCTTCGCTCGCTGTGACATCAATAAGATTAATCGCTGTGGTTTAGCGAGTCTGGAAATTAGTCAACAGATGGTTCCTTCTTCTGGGTGAAATTATAAATACTGTACACAAAAATACGTTATTGCTTAACAGTTTCCCTACTAACATAGAGATCTGCAGCACTTTACACATTTTCATAGTAAAAGTGAGTCTTGGCTACAAAATTAGGACACTGTCCTCACATAGCTCTTACTACATGGGCTCAAATTCTGGTTTGACTAATTCTCAAGTCAAACTGAGAAACAGAAAATGGCAGTTTGGGTTGCTACAGCGCAAATACTGTAGATCGCACTGCATTTTGAGTACAAGCTGATTTAGCAGAAACAGATCTCCATTTACGTTTATGTGTACACATTTAGTTTGAAATGCATATAATGCAAAAATTTGCCAAAAAATAAAAAAAATTCTTCCTTGATTTAAACAAATACAATATATCCAGTAACCCTGGATTCCACATACCAAGTCAGCGAGAACCACACAGCTTGTGGTGTTGGGCTTCAGCACTGAAGGTTGATGACGTGCCCAGTATGTAAATGATGCCTTCGCTCCATCTTCCCACTTAAAAAGTTCAGTGTTGCTCTCAGCCTTAAGGCCTATCCATGGGTTCAGAGTCTCTGAGAAACACAAAGACATAAGTCAGTTTCCTTCTGGCTTATTGACATTTGCAGAATATTATGATATGTATCTTGGTAGTGTGTTGCTTGAACAGGTTTCATGGCAGTCTCTAAAGCTTCCAGGCGATGGGTGTGTATCCTGCTACTGTAGTGAACACAGCAGATTTCTCTCTCAGCTGCCAGTCCAAGACCCGTTTTCCATGTAACTGAACTGATTAAAAGATTACACTGAATTGCCTGATGGTTCTAGGTCACTTGACTCGGTGATGTCATATGGCTTACACATGTTCAAATGACCCAAGTATTAGTTATGACTTGTTACGGTGCATTTATGATGTACGTAACCCTGCTACAAACTGTGCAAAACTTATGCCAAACCATATGAATAGGCAAGACTGGTCAATAACTCCTAGACTTTCTCACCTGTTAAAGAGATAGCTTGGATTTCTTTTCATGTCTGTCATAAATCAAAATTATGTTGCATATAAGTATGTTACGATAGGTATTGATTTTTATAAATTGTTCTGCTCTGCTCACCAACTATAAAGTTTGTCACCTGGAAAATTAATACAACGTAAATACTTGGAGCCAAATTCCCCAAACCTTGTTCTAGGCAAAAACGCATTCCAAAGTTTGCCGAGACTCTTCTGATCTAAATGATCAAAAAGACATCGTTCAGAGTTACAGCGTATTTAGTACAAATTATATATTTTTTTAAAAATTCACAGGAACTTGTTGTATCACCTGGATCTTCTGGTTTTGGATACGTGTGACTGCTGAAGCTATGAAACTGCCTCAAGCATCATTATACAGTGCACAGAATTTATTCTGTCGTTTAGTCTGCAGTGTGTGCAACTATGGAATAGCAACAGCTCAAAGCTGTCCATGTGAACACTAAACAACAAGTCTACGGTCTCAACCAGGACAATCTGAATTTTTATTTTTTTTTTTTAAGTCTGTGAGGGTACAATTTGTCCCAGACTACCTACGACAGGCTGTACCGACCCGTGACAAACTTGCTGGCGCTAATTCACGACTCTGTTTCAAGATCAAATTTGGGAATGTACAGTAGAAAAGGGGCACTAATATGTTTTACAATGTGATCATTCACAACAGCAACAGAAGAACATGGCATTACGGACCATCAGTAAATTACACAACTGTCTATTTTTGTCTGAGCAGAACTACACACCTCTGTGCTAAATCGATCATTATTTTTAGTTGGGGGATTTTTTTTATTTACCACAGCTGTGTTTAAATAAACCATACTGTTTTTTTTTTTTTGTCTTTAGTTTTTTGAAATTAAGCAAAGTCGTTAACTTTTGCTTTGATCTGATAAAGCTCGTTGTTCCTCATTGTTCCTTTTAATCATTACATCATTATTACTCAGTTATTTTGCTAACATATAGAAGATGTGCAGAGGAAATGATCTTCGATTATGCCTACTTCCTGTTAAATGCTTGGTGATCATGTGCATGTCCTCCAGAGTGTGAATGCTGGCCAGCTGAGCTCCGTCCTTCATACACACTTGCTGCGCCATATCGTACGTCTTTTTTTCCTCCATCTGGGTCCCGTAAAGATTATAGCAATAACCCTGCAATGGGAACCATCCACTTTCACACTGTGTGTACACTTGTTTATCTATTAAGAGAGAGAGAGAAGGCGAAATCACCACAAATATCTTAAATAAATGCAGACTATTTGGACACCAGACATGGTTTTATATCCCACCTGCAGTGTCAGTCTTGCTGCTGTTCTCCTTTTTCTCACAGATATACGGCAGCTTCTTCTCACATGCTTCACCAGTAAATCGCAAGTTAGGGATCAGCACTCCGCACTCCGGTGACATCCAACTGTGCAGGCCTGGAAGCACAACGGTTCATTAAAATACTTGAAAAAAAAACACTTCGATAAGCTTATTTTTCAGATGCTGATATCATAGCTGTACCAAAGAAAGCACACACAGTCTTTAGAAATTACACACAATGAAAAGGACTCCCACAACATTTGGGCATGAATAGATAAAGGTCCTATTCAAGCCGTAGATTTGTTCAAACTGATGCGCGCACACACACACACACACGCGTCCACGTTTTCACAGTGACCTTGGGCGACAACAGAAGCCTATTGTCTTTAGGGCGGAGTCTAACACACTCACATAAAGGTGGTGGGATTGACCCATCTCTAGCCAGAACAATGGAAGATAGTGTTTCAAAATTAATCTGAATCTATAGGCTGATGGACAAAGTACTCCAGGCCATGTTTCACACATTAAACATACACTGTGTGTTAAAATTGATAACCAGGTCAGTTTTTTTGTAAGGGTTTGAAATAAAAACGTTCATTACCTGTTTCCCATGGGAAATAAACTAAAGGTGATGCGTCAGTCCATTGCCACCCCTGCGACCAGTCCAGTTGGTTCAGCCCGATCCAAAGCTGCTCCGGTAAATCTTTTGCAACTTTAGGTGCAGAGAGACATCCAAGTTATTTGAGTGTTAAAGTTCCAGTCATACATTAATATATATTAATGAAAGAACCATTTTAGAAATAACATGCTTGAGTAAATTATACTATGGAAGAAAAATAATATTACACCTACGACAGAATAAAGTCTAGACCAGGGGTTCTTAAACTAGGCGATGGATTTACAAACAAGCGATGTGAGAGAAATCTCTTATTTTGTTGTGTTCAATTGTCTTACAAATAAATACGGATGGGAATCACCAAGGACCAGCTGATAAGATATTATTGTGGTTCTGTTAGTTTGATGATTATTTAAATATCCAAATTTTTTTAGCTTTTGCAATTTTTACAATTCTAAACAAGCTTGCTTCTACCAGACAAGTTGCTGTGCTGCCTGCACATGTGAGAATAGGTTAATGCGTATCTCCTGTAGTATTTTGGAGGAACAGGAACAAAACCGGAAAAAAGCAAGTCAGCGTGACGGTACATGAATTGCCACACAAAAGAATTGACATACGAAAACAAAATCAATCCCCATCTCCACAAATTAATATTTGAAATGTCTAAGACAAATTGTCCTGTCACTTAACAAACCCTATGTTCAAATCTCAAATCTCAAATCTCTCAAACTATTCTAGATTCTTTTTGAGCACTCAGACTACCCAGGTTTCCATTTACTGTTTAAGTAGCATGTTTAAGTAGAATAATAATAATAAAAAAACTCTTATGCAGAAACTCAGACTTTCAAAAGTATTTAATAATCCAGAATGTAAGGACAGAGTTTCTGAATCGAGACACAGCCCATGCCAACAATCATGATGCGTTTTAAATATTGCTGCATGTAAAATGTATATATATATTTTTTTAAAAGCCTTTACAGTTTGATTTGGAAACCTGATGTTGAGAGAGACAAGCGGATGAAAATTTTCTAAAATAATAGACAAGCGTCTGAATAACAATCCTGCTTGTTTGGTCATTGCGTTTGCACACGCACAGAAAAACTGTGTATAAAGTAGAGATTAGAGGGATTGTTTAGGTTACTTATCGCAATTCCTTTATGTGGCAATACATGTATATATAATTATAAATGTTTGCATTTGGAGTGGTAGAATGTTGCAGTCCTTACGGTATATAATCCTACGGCTGGCATTTTCAATGGTGTGGTAGGATCAAATTATTTGCCATGTTTGTTTAGAATTGTAACTAATACTGAAAAAAATATTAATACTAAATTGGGATATTTATAAAATTGTGGTACTTACAGAATCACAATACAAATCAAATCGGTATGTTCAAATATATCGTTAATACTGTATCGGGTGATCCCTGGTGGTTCCATCCCTAGGGTAAGTAGGGTAAAAAGTATAAACTTTGGCGTAGTGTTGCTATTTCTCCTGTCACAGCCCAAGACATCCCACTAGACTGATAAACCAGTGCGAGGTTCATTTAATTGTCCGTTACTTATGCTACATAGTGCATGTAACTATTACAATACATTTTCCAAATATTACAGCAGTCCAATGTTACAAATAAATGTTGGTTGATTGACGTTCATTTCCCTCAATAGCTGTGAGAAACGCTGATCAATGTGCTCAAATAGACCAGATGAAGTCAGGAGCACCTCATTACCTCCACAGTATTTTTTGGAATAATAAGCACTGTCTGATTTATTATGAACCATCTCCCAATAATTCATCCAGTATAACCTTCTACTCCTCGCTGTATCATGAAGGATAAATGGTTTGTTTATAGGTCTATAATCATATTTACAGTTCTGCAGTTCTTCAGGACTGGATACACTGAGCAAGTCTCCACCCTGACTACGGCAGGCATCCCGTGCCTCGTGCCAAGAAACCATCGCCGTAGAGACCACCTGGTAACATCGACCGTCGAAGGGGCCGACCCATAATTCACGGCATCCCTCCTCTGAGACAGCCAGAGAAAGAAAGAGTAAGTGACAGAGTCAGGGGGTTTGATCTTACATTTTATCTTGCACAACAATTTAAGAATAATTTTCTCAGTCCTTATTGAACATTTCCATTTCACATATATACAGTACAGAGCTTAATTATTATTAATGATCACTAATTATTATCATAATAAAAAAATCCATTATTAAATCACTTAGACTCCACCAGCACAAAAAAGCGGAAGGATATATAGTACGATTACCATATTTTAGACAGGCCCCCCACTTTTGATCATTATCATAGTCCTCCGTTGTGGAGCACCAGCTGGGAGAATGGATGGCGTCGGGAAGAAGGCAGCTGTGATGCCAAGTGTTATTGTAGAGGAAGGGGAAGGTGCAAGGTGCACCGTTAGAGTTACCACCCATAGTGTGAATAGCTAGGAAAACAAACAAACAAGAGTTTATTACAAAGAGAGACAGAAAAATGCACACTTGTGGAAATTTGGTAAAAAAAAAATAATAAATCATTAATGGAGTTCACTTAAACACTTGGTAAAGTTTCAAGGTAAAAATAATGCTATGTTTAATAGCAAATCTTTTACATAAAAATGGATTTTCATTTTCATAAACCATAAGCATTGAAATAAAAAAATGTAATTAAAATATTTCTCTTTACATATAATAAACCTTGAATGTATGACTTTAAAATGAATTACAAAAGGAAATTGTATATGCACTATATATATATATATAAATAAATAAAACACACACACACACACACACACACACACACACACACACGTCAAATAAATAAATTGTTAATTTAACCAATAATTTATTAACCGATAATGTTTGGCATAATATTTTCCGTAGTTCACACATACACATAGACACACACATACACACATACATACATACACACATACATACATACACACATACATACATACACACATACATACATACACA
>JAQMYJ010000007.1:5271334-5283763 GCA_030014305.1 Clarias laeviceps | reverse complement strand
TAAAGAAAACACATTGAATGAGTGAAGGTGTGTCCAAACTTTTGGCCTGTACTGTGTATATATATATATATATATATTACACATACATATACACACACACACACAGTATGTCTCAGGTGGGCGTGGCTATATGCGTCACTCAAAAGTATGTTTGGCAGGTTCGGGCGGCTTTTTCCCTTAATAAATTAAATCATTTAAAAAATACATTTTATATTTCCTCGGGTTATCTTTGTGTAATAGTAAAACTTTGATGATCTCCATCAAGTGTGACCAATATGCAAAAAAAAAATAATAAAATCTAACAAAAGTTTGGACACACCTTCTAATTCCATGGTCTTTCCTGATTTTAATTTCCTTCTACAGTATAACACAATAATGAATACCGAAGGCATCCAAAATATGCAATAATCTCCTCTGAGCAGCTGATATTGAGATGTGTATGCTCTGTAAAGCCTTCATAGTGACTCAAACCTGAGGTGCCATTTGTTAAATGGTGATTTCTGAGGCTGATAACTCTAAATGCACTTGACGATACTGTTCTTGCAAGAACTGTTCCAGAACAGCTGACCTTCATGTCAGTAGTTATTTTAAGACTGTTGTTGTTGTTGTTGTTGTTGTTACTTAATTGCCTAATGCCCTATGTACTATTTCATTAATTTTGAATGATGTTCTAGAATGTAGAAAATAAAGCCAAACTTGTGTCCAAACTTGACTGGTACTGTGTGTCCTTATACAAAACAAGATCTTGGAGAGAAATTAATGTAAATCTATTCAGAGAAAAAAAAAAGTGACATTGCATAACCTTATTGAAATGACATGTGCCGTAATCAAAGCAAAAACCAATCCAATGAAATATTAGAATATTAGAGATTTTTTGGGGGGCAGGACAATGCGTGTGTGCGCGTGTGAATTACCAGGACTTTTGACTTTCAGGCCTAACTGTAGAATTATCAGAGCAACGTTAAATCAGGAAGAAGCATTAAATAAAAACCATTTTATTTAACCAGAGTGGCTTTCTGTAGGAGAATAGTTACAAAATTATTAACCCAAGCTAAGTTTATTATATTGTACATTTATATGCACTTGTATGTACAGCATCCTCAGGAATTATTGACACTCTTCATACAACACTCTATAATGAATTGTTAAAATGAAGGCAAACAAATTGTCATGCTTAAAAAAAAAATTTTTTACTTCATTTCAAATATTTTTAAATCTGCCCTCAATTCTCCTGAGTCTGCTGCTGCTTTTAGTGACCTGTAATGTCCTGTATCCCAGAGGTATTAGTATAACGTTGCACATGTGTAAAATCCCACCGGCGTCTTCTATCTCTGGGGGACAAAAATACAGAACTCTCACCACAAGCAAGACACATGCATGCACAAAAGACCAGGAGGGAAAAGGAGAAAGAATTAAAGAAATTATCACACTTGGAGCCACGAGAAAAGAAATCACAGGTTTCAAACACTGTCCCCAGACACACACACGCATACAGTGAGGAGGATGATGGAGGGGGGAAAAAAAAAAAAAAAAAAAAGAGGTCTCGGATTTCAAAGTTTCAGAAGTGCACTGTTTAGACTGAGGTTGTGGTTGCATTATACAAACTGCTATCAAAACAACAAGCTTCTTACAAGAAGTGTTGCAAGATAAAACGCCCTTCCTGATGACAACACCTTGACAATCATTCCACACACTTACTCACCATCGCTATTTGTATATATTATTATTATTAGTTTTGTTGGTTGTGGTGCACCTCTTTTGTTTATTTATCGTTTAATACACTTTGGGTTACTGTTTACATTGGTTGTGTACGTCTTTTCTTGTCCTGAGCAGCTAACACTTCACCAGAGCGTAAATTAAAGTTCCCATGCTAGTGTAACCCGGCAATTAAATTACCCGATCGTTGCATACTGGTGGCCCGTACGGGGAGTCTTATTTTGTGTATTTTCTGCTGTTGTGTAGTCTTTCAGAACAAGATGGATGCTAATAGTGCTAATGCTATCGCTAATTATAGCATTATGGCCGACGCAGTTGGTTCGCGTTATATACAGGAAACTGAGGTTGTAGATTTTGCTTTTATGACTTCACGTAATCCTGCAGCTGAAATAACATCTTTTATTAGTTCATTGTATATTTTTGACAAACCTAATGATGATGATGAGGTTGATTGTGTTGATCATGTTTCCGGAACTGCTGTTGTACAAACATTGCAGACTGATGTGAAACAATGTAAAGGGGATTTTTTTGGCTCTTAATAAAAAGGTTGATGTGTTAGAGCTTAATCCAATAACAGTTCTATGAACAGGGAAACCAATTTTCAGCAGGCCGTGGACGCTATCTTAGCAGGGCTGGAGAGCTACTTTCAAGATGCCCTAGAAAAGCCGGAGAGAGCGGTCACCAACTGTTTTCTGCATAGAGATGCTATGTGGGAGAGCCAGTTGAAGAAGCTATGTCGCACTAGCACGCCTATTCTTCGCCGACTACAGGCCTGCAACCCTGCAATGCGAGAGCTACTTGGAGGTCAGACCATCGGAACCCTCAGCACAGTTCTGCCAGGCCCTGCTCTGAGCTGGTGGAAGGCAGAGAAGGCCATGGTAAGGGACTGGGAGTCTTTTAAAGAGGCATTCATGGCTGCGTTCCTGCCTGATGACTGCCTGAACGGAGTAGAGGACAATTTAAGGTCTCTGGTACCACAGCCTGGTCAACATCGCAGAGACTTCTCTGCTGCCTCTCACCTCTATTACGCGCTGCCTCCAAAGGCGGACCTTCCACAACCTACCACCAAGTTTCCCTCCTTCCTGCTCGCCGACCGGTGCAAGATATCACAAGCCCAGCAGGAAGACAGCCAGTAAGGAAAACCTCAACGGAGCCACATAAAAGGTTTTTTTTTTTATATAGGCTTTGTATAAGCAGATTTTTAAAATTAAAGAAAACTGCTGTGCCTTATAAATCGCTTCCGGTAAGGTTTATGTGTCCCAAAGATTTGGTGTTTTGGTTCGGGGATGAAGTCTCGCGAGAGTGCGCAACCGCGGCGCAAGGTCATCCCGATGATGTAACAGGGTCAAGGGATCCTGTTAAAAAGACACCCAAGGAGAAGCTCGAGGAGGAGAGTATTAGAAGTTACAGCGCGTTGTTGTTTTGTGTTCATGAACTCGGAGGCGAAAGCTATAGTGAAGTTTGTTGTTGGCGGATATCCTTTCCAGTTGGATTATCACCCCCGGTCTGCTTTACCACTTCGCTCCTGCTCCAAGATCGGCTGCCAGATTATTAACAACACTTTCGGGCCGATCCAGCTTTCCCACCTCACACTCCACAACATTCATCAATAACCCGGACTTTCTACAATCATTCACACATTTACTCACCATCGCTATTTGTATATGTTTTGTAAATATTATTATTATTAGTTTTGTTGGTTGTGGTGCACCTCTTTTGTTTATTTATTGTTTAATAGTCTTTGGGTTACTGTTTACATTGGTTGTGTACGTCTTTTCTTGTCCTGAGCGGCCAACACTTCACCAGAGCGTAGATTAAAGTTCCCACGTTAGTGTAACCCGGTAATTAAATTATCCGATCGTTACAACCTAATCTTCATTGTTAAAACTACTCACGACATGCTTAGATGCACAACAAATCGAGCAATTGGTCATGTGGACCCCACCATCAGCTTGCTTAGGGACTGGAGGAAGAGCACCTGATAGCTACTGTAAGACATGGTGGTGGTGGGTTATTGATGCTTTGGGGGTGTTTAATGATTCAGGGGCTCGTGAGAAGACTGACAGAATGAATACCCCAAGCACCAGGATATTTCAAAACAAAACCTGCCTCCTTCTGCCAGGAAGTTCAGGTTTGTTCATACATAAACCTTTATACAAACATTTGACCTTGCTAGATAGAACCAGGACAGGCAAGTTAACACAGAAACACAAAAACAATGCTTAGCGATCACCATCTCCTGGATTTGAACCTGCATGAAGTCCTGGGATTTAAACAGTCTTTATGGAGACATACAGCAAGGTTCTTTAACAAATGCCTCCACCCTGGTTACAGATGGTTACATTTTTGATTCTCCGGGACAGCCGTCACAAAATTTTAACTTTTGATTTTTAACCGTTTTGTAGGAAAAACTTACCTATTCAACTACACTGTAACTACACATCACTCACTTTGTGATCGAGCTTAATATTACTTGATAGTACAAGAAGGTGCCAATAAATCTGGATGACATGATATGTACACCCTGGAGTCTCTTACTTTTGTATGGCTGTTCACAGATGTTCTCCATAGTGCCTCCTCTTCTCCAGGAATCGGAAGAGTCCCGTTTGGCGGTCACAATCCCACCATCGCTGACGCTCAACTTCATCTGAAAGGTGGTGAAAATAAATCCCTCATAGCAGTGCCACATCAAAATGGCGTCTTCCGAACAGCTGATGAGGGACAGCGTTTTGGAGGGAATGTCCAGTCCCAGGCAAGCGGACGAACCCGTGTGGAAGAGCCGATGTCCTGAGCCCCACTTCCATGACTGCGCCGTTGCTGACGAACAGTTTCCCAGTGTCAGAGAGTCATTCTGAGCCAGGAAGCATTTGCCTGTGCCTTCGTGCTGGATGGCGAAAGTGTAATCACCTGCGGGACAACAGACAGACAGACATGTCAGTGGAGCACAATGGATAACTAGCAGGGACTTACCAAACCATATGTGACTTGATCTTGATTTTCCACTTTGGATCTCAGGAATGAGAATACACCCTGAATGGGAGGTCAATCCATTAAACTCAATTTCACTTTCTCATTCACATCACGAGGTGTTTTCACATTAGGGACCAGGGATCGTTTCTGGGAACACTTGACCTTAAAGTCTGCTTCATTTTGATCAGTTAGAACACAATCGTTCCACGCTCGTGAGTCTACTAGAAACGGAGGTCTCAAGAATGACAGAGCGTCCTCGGGTACGGATAGTATCAGATATGGACGCTCATCTCATCCTCTGACCTACATAGCCATAGCTGATACTCTAGGAAAGCACGTGAGGGAGTTAATAATGCGGAAAGATCAATAATATTAGGTAAGGTTAACTCTTCTTCTCGTGTTCAATGGCGACTCACAAACCAAGTAGGTGCCATCTGCTGTAACAGAGTGTAAATACGCAAAAATAATGTGAACGCTGGCCAGCGGGAGAGTAGAAAAGGGTGAGTAATTCGTTCCTAATGTAAAAACCCCCTTAGAATTACAACCTACCGAAATATTTTGGATTAGTTTCCAGCATTCGGTGCATTCCCTACCGTGTCCTGGGTTTGAGCCAACTGTGGTCTGGGAACCTTTGACGAGGTTGTACAAGTTTGTGCAGTTTCACGCTATCTGGTGTAACACCTGTGCCAAATTTTAAGATCAGCGCATAAGAAACCGAAAGTGTAAGGGACAAACTGTAAGGGGCAAAATTCTCGAAATAGGCAACACCTTGAGCTTGGTACAGAACCGAGACGCTGAGAGGCTTTTACTTCACTCCAGCCTAAAGCAAGGAAATATTCCTTCTGACCCGCTGTGACCTCCGATACTGAAATTTCACACATGAAACCAGATCTCCAAGCACTTCTACCACTGCTTAAGCTCTCAGAATTAACCTGCGATTCAGATTAAATAAAGGCAAATCTAATTAACCGAGGGTGAAGTGTTTCACAGTCTAAGCACAAGCTCTTCTCTTGGCGATAACCTTCTCGGAAATGCTTTCATTTTTGAAACCGAACATGCAGTTTTGGTTTGCAAAGCGCTCACAGAGAGTGAGTGGAGTGTTGGGTGGAGACCAAGCCCACTGCTGGGGAAAACAAAAATGTACCGGGACACGCAGGCAAAGGGATTAGGCTTTCTGAGAATTCTAGGACTAGAAATATGTTTAGACATAAAACATGACAGAAGGATTGTTTTGTTAGCTTAAAATCATGTCTTTGAGTAGTTAGAGAGCTGAGGTTTAAAAGCAAGAGCCTAAGAATTTGTGGTGTATGAATATTGTAAACAGACAGTTTACAGAAGTAACTTGTTTATTAGTAAGGTTTTGATTTTACTTAAATAAAAGGAAGTTCCTGATGAAAAATGACAACAGTGTGTGAGTCTGTGGAGAAGTTTAGAATGGGTCACAGACTACAGTACAGTTTAGTCCCAGTTAGTGCTCATGTAAACACCACTTCCTGGTTACGCAGCTTAGTGACCAGTCAGCTGTCTATTTAAAGCCAGCAAAACTTTCCTCATACTCATATTAGAAGTGTGTGTGTGTGTGTGTGTGTGTCCAGCTTTGAGCAGGAATGCAGGCTTACCAGTGCTCCCAGTGCGCGCGCAACTTCCCACATGAACCGTGCTCGCTCCAAACAGTAGGCACAATATCCCATAAAGCGCTCCCTGCCCCGTCCAGTCCATGTTCACAAAGTTCAACACCGCTGTTTTAAGTCATTCGTCAGTCTAAAAACAACAACAACAATAACAACAACACCCGGACACTCTTAAGCGCGTGTGTCGCACGAAACATTACCGAGCCTCCCCTCCCAATGACTTGCAGCTATGAAGCCTCTCTCCGTTTAGCGTTCTTACTCTCCGAAACGCAGCGTCGCGATTGGTCAACTGTCACATACGTCACGTAAAAGCCACGCCCATTTAATAGAGGCATTACGTCAAGCTTACTGTATTATTGATTTTTACTGTATTATTATTATTATTATTATTGACTGTGTTTAAATTTACACACAAGTTACCTGACTATCACATGTAAATAGGTTTAATCTAAAAAAAATATATATATAACTCTGGCCATGTTTTTCCACTAACTTTTTGTCTAGTTTAGAGTACAGACCAGAAGGCCAGAGGTTTTGAACATGACACCAATATTAATTTTTACAAAGTCTGCTGCTTCAGTGTTTTTAGACTTTTTTGCCAGATGTTATTATGGTATACTGAAGTAAAATTACAAGCATTTCATAAGTGTCAAACACTTTTATTGACAATTACATTACGTTTATGAAAAGAGTCAGTATTTGCAGTATTGACCTTTCTTTTTCAAGATCTCTGCAATTCATCCTGGCATGCTGTCAATCAACTTCTGGGCCACATCCTCGGCTCAGTATTGCATAATCAGTGCTTGGAGTTTGTCAGAATTTGTGGGGTTTTGTTTTATGCTGGAAATGACATTGTTCATCACCAAACTGTTCTTGGAGGACATTTTTCTACCATTCTTTATTTATGGATTTGGTTACCATAGTAACATCTGGGAAAAAAAATATCTAAAAACATTGAAGCACACTTTGTGAAAATTAATTTTTGTGTCATTTTCAAAACTTTTACTCACAGCTGTACTGTGAAAAATATAGGACAGGACCGATTCTTTATAGAATGCACATACACACACACACACACACACACACACACACATACACACTTTGGACTGTGGGAGGAAATCAGAATACCCGGAGGAAACCCCCCAAGCACAAGGGGGGCAGAAGCACATAGACCCGAGGCAGAAATCAAAGCCTCTGCCCTGGAGGTACAAGGGAACAGTGCTAACCACTTTTTTCATCTATACAGTAATAAAACAGTTAAGATTGCGTGTCTGTACATTGAAGATATTTGCAAATAACATAAGATGAGTAATAAGGGGGATGTACGATGAGTAATAGGTGTTCTATTACTCATCGTACATCAAGATATCAAGATGGTTTTTGGAATTTTTGTTTGTCTGTTTGTTTTTGCAAATTTACGTACTGAACAAATTTTAATGGGGTTTTCACAGGTGCATTTGGCCGAGCTTGACATAAAGGCTAACGTATAGGCTTTGTTTCATTGCAATCAGCTCTCGGGAAGATAAGATGTGCTACTCTGAAATTTAAATGGAAACTTCTATATATAAAAAAAAAAAAGTCTTTCACTTTCATTACCACAGATGGCGCTGTTTAACAGGTGTTTTTGGTTAAGCTTGAGGTAACATATAGGCTTTGTTTTATCACAATCGGCCCCTCATAGCATATCATATCATATCATATCTCATTTATCTTATCATGTACAGGGGTGCGGGGGCCTGGATCCTATCCCAGGAGACTTTGGGCATGAGGCAGGGTACACCCTGGACAGGGTGCCAATCTATTACAGGACACACACATACACAAACACACTACAGGCAAAATTAATTAACCTAAACTGCATGTCTTTGGACTGTGGGAGGTAACTCACTCAGAGGAAACCCGCAAACTACTGAAAGAACATGCAAACTCCATACACAGACCCGAGGCAGGAATCAAACCCTCAGCCCTGGAGGCGCGAGGCCACTGTGTTAATCTCTATGCCATCTGTGCCTAAAGAAACTGCTCAGGTACAGAGCCTGGACTAAAAATGAGAGACAAAAAAGTCCTTCAGGAAGCCTAGAGAACAATTCCTCAAGACTACATTAAAAATACAAGAAAGCAATGAGGCGTGGCTGAAGACTGATGCACAGTACTTCCTAAAGAAGGGAGGGTCACACCTTCAGGGCTGACGGTTCGAATCTTGTCTCTGGTCTATGCACATGGAGTTTAGATATTCTCATTGTGCTTTGTGGGTTTCCACCAGGCACTTCATTCCACCACAGTACAAAAACAAGCATTGTAGATTGATTGGTGTTTCCAAATTGCCAGTAGTCTATGACTAGGTGTGTGAGTGTGTTTGCTTGTGCCATGTGATGAGTTGGCACACCATCTGGGGTTTCTTTCCCCTGCCTTGTGCCCTGAGCACGCTGGCATAATTTCCACTGAACGGATAAATGAATAAATGCATAGACTACAAAGAAACATAGACGCCAGGTACATCAAGCACATTTCCTTTATTTCAACTTGCTGTGAATCAGAGCTGTGCATAATAGAAAAAAGTCATAGCCTGTCTAAGTGTTGGATCTCACAAGTAAAAAACTGAATGTACAAACTACCAATTCATACAAATTATTCTACAAATAAAGGTACATTAAAAATAGGAGTGAAGGGCCCTTGTGGTAGCTTCAAACAGCTGTTCATTTTTTTCTACTCCATTACTAACAAAACAAAAAGGGGGAGTAAAACTGTAAACTGTGATCAGTACTGTACAGCTAGTTTATCCCATGTGGTACAAACAAAAAGAACATCATCAGACCAAGAAGAAACATAACATTGACCCAGTTGACCCTTTTAATGCGCACAGTGCATATACAAAAATAATGTAAGAATCTTGTGATCTATATCAAGGCTGGCTTTTAGAGATCACACATTATACTGATTAGTCTCATGTACGTGGTTTTACACAGTAACCAATACGTGACATAAAAGCAAAAACATTTTACGAATTGAATCCAACTTAGCACAGCTGATTTCATCACTTATTCAAAATTTTGACAATATGAAAAACAGGACCCAAGATGATAATGAAAAGACAATCAGATACTCTATATGAGTCTTATATAAACCACTAGTCAAACGTTTCGGCACGCCTTCTAATTCATTGATCTTTCCTGATTTTGATTTCTTTCTACACTGTAAAGCAATACTGAAGCATCCAAAATATGCAATAATCTCCTCTGAACAGCTGATATTGAGATGTGTCTGCTACTTATGCTCTGTAAATCCTTCATAACGGCTCTAATCTGAGGTGCTGTTTATTAATTGGTGATCTGAGGCTGGTAACTCTAAATAAATTTCTGAGGCTGGTGATTCTAAATGAACTTCTTCTCTGCAGCAGAGCCAAGTTTTGGTCTTGACTTCCTGGGATGTTCTTCGTGAGAGCCAGTTTCATCATGGTGCTTGATGGGTTTTACAAAAGCACATGACGCAATACTTTTCATGCAAAAACTATTCCAGAACAGCTGACCTTCATGTCTTAAAATAACAACTGATTGTTCTTGTTGTCGTTACTTAATTACTTAATTCTGTGTGTGTTATTTGAAATCTCCAATATTGTTCTGGAATGTAGAAGATAAATCATTATTGTTTCATCGTCTGTACATCGTTATCCTGTTTGTGGTCATGGGGTGCCTGCAGCTGATCCCAGGAGGCTTAGGGCACGAGGTGGGGTACACCCTGGACGGGGTGCCAATCCATCGCAGGGCACACACACACACACACACACACACACACACACACACATGGACAATTTGGGAATGCCAATTAGCTTAATCTGCATGTCTTTGGACTGTGGGAGGAAACCCACCAAGCACGGAGAGAACTTTCAAACTCCATGCACACACACCTGAGGTGAGAATCGAACCCGGAGGTGCACGGCGACAGTGCTAACCGCTAAGCCACCAGAAAATAAATCAGTAAACAAAAGAACATTGAATTATAAGGTGTATCCAAACTTTTGACTGGTACTGAAGCAGTTATTCTAATTTAGTCGGCTACACACCCTGACATTTAACTGTACATGTTTTGTTTTGGGATTCTTTTTTTTTTTTTCCGATATGGAGTTCATCAGTATTTAGGTGGTAGAGGTTAATGCTGGATTTGGAAAGCCTCTGTGGCCTTTTTTCCAGTAATAATATCAAAACCGAGCACTGGGAGCTGAAACGAGATAAAGTGCTTCATGTGATTCGACAATAATTTGTTCCGCTAAAACATGACTCACAACTGAAAAGAATAACACTCGCTATAGACCATGTTCAAATACTGATAACAAAACTGTGTGCTTTCGGTCCAAAATAAACAAACCTGCTTTTTTTATGCTGCTTTGGTGTCTTGCAGCTAATTTTAAAGCTATTAAAGACCATTATTCCTGAAGAATTCATTGTTTATTGTTCAGATCCGAGCTGGAACAAACTTCCTGTCGGACAAGGCTTTCGAGATTGGCCTTCTGAGAACGATCTTCATGTGAACGCGTGTCAATGTCGCATAAGTAAACAACTCCCTGAAACTGTAAATGTTAGCGATTAACTCAGGACAGCTTGTCCTTATTACCTGTCTTTGATGTTAACATTTAAAAGCACGACAACGTCATGTGCATGGTGTTGCCGATCGCGGCAAAGAAACGTTAGATGTGGATTCAAGTTTGGTCCTGATCACAGGATCCCTGATGGGAATCTCTCTCTCTCTCTCTTTCTCTCTCTCACACACACACACACACGCACATGCACGCTCAATCACACACACATTAATCTTACTATCCCTATGAGGACAGAATTAATGCAGCTAATTATTGCTATGCTACACCTAAATCTAACCCCAGTAACCAGTGGAGGTTGTTTTTTTAAACAATACAGTCAAAGATTCTTATCCTTCTGCATGAACAAAAAAAAAACACATCCCCGAATATCCAATCATCTCCACCCAAATCTCTCACACACTACTCCTCTGCATGTGTCTCTAGGTCCGACAGGAGTACGTTCCCGTCTGAGTCTGTAGTATGAGAGCTGTAAAAGGCGCTGCCGAGTGACGGAAGCCTCCTGAAGCCCAGTGTGTTTCTCTTATAGACAAACCAGAGCAATCCAGCCGTCACCGCAAAGAACAATATGGCCACTAAGACTGCGGCTGGAACGACTCCGTGATGCAAACCTGGAAAACACAAAGCATTCATTCATTTGTGTGTGTTTTAAACTCAATTTAATCACAATTTCCCAGCTACTACTGCCCCCCCCCCCTTCCAGAACTGAAGCCACCAGATCTTTCTGCTTCCCATACACCCTAATCAGCCAGCTAAATGTGATATGATGGACATGGAAACCATCGCGCCAACACAGAGAGCAAGTCTAAAGTTCTGACCATGTCAGTGTAAAGATATAAAAGCAAAAATCATAATTATCCTCCTGCATAGCCAATGGCAGAAAATGCATTAAAGCTTGAATTTCCTGCCAAAAATCTCTGCTCGTGCAGTGCATTGCTCTGTCTTGTACGTAGAAGGCGATCGGCTTTATTGGAAAATGTTCTTCGGCTGAAATATAGTACAGCACAATGCTGGGAAATCAATAAGATGGCAGCTGAGGCTTATGATGGATGAAATTTCCTTTACATAATCAAGTTATTAACGTAGGATGTTAAAGAGAGAGAAAGGGTGCTGAAGGGTAGCATAGGAGATGAGTGAGAAAGAGACGAAGCTTTTTACCAGTTAAGGGCTCCACCTCCACCTCTGGTACTGACTCTGTCATGGAGGAAAAACAATACGGTTGTCAGGCATGTATTTTTTTACACATATGGCAAAATCCATATATAGTTAGATAGACAGACAGCCATGTAGGCAAATAGACAGACAGACAGATCGACAGACAGACAGATAGATAGATAGATAGACAGACAGTTACATAGACAGATAGACAGACTGACAATAGATAGATAAACAGATAGACAGACAGACAGACAGATTGACAGACAGACAGATCGACAAACAGACAGACAGATAGATAGACAAATACGTAGACAGATATACAGACAGACTGACAATAGACAGACAGACAGATAGACAGACAGA
>JAQMYJ010000007.1:5236905-5271234 GCA_030014305.1 Clarias laeviceps | reverse complement strand
GACAGATAGATAGACAAATACGTAGACAGATATACAGACAGACTGACAATAGACAGACAGACAGATAGACAGACAGATAGATAGACAGACAGACAGATAAACAGATCAAAAGACAGACAGACAAATCAACAGACGGACAGACAGATAAATAGCCAGACAGACAAACAGACTGACAGATAGACAGACAAATTGACTGACAGACAGAAAAATAGACAGACATGTAGCTAGCTAGACAGACAGACAGATACCCAGACAGACAGACAGAAAGATAGACAGACAGATAAACTGACAGACAGACAGATAAATGGACAGATAGATAGATAGACAGATAGCCAGACAGACAGACTAACAGCCATACAGACAGTCAGACAGACAGATACATACTGTAGATAGATAGATTAACTGCATAGGGTATAATTAAATTATGTGCCCCCGACCCTTATGGTGAATAAAATAGAAAAAGAGGAGTAAACAATAAACATAAATATTAAAGCGTATAAATATTAATGTAAGTTATCAGATATAAGTAGAGATATTAAAGCAGCTGAGATATTGCACTGAACAACATTGCACATATGAACAGTGTGATCTGGACAGACAATTAATTAAAGAGACAAAAATTAAAGACAATAGTCCAAAAACGTTCAATATCAATATATTGAATGTATCAATATAAGTAAGTTTCCCAATTCTATATTATTTATTATATTAATAGCTAGATAACAGAGGTATTTTAAGGTACTGTATATGTAAATGACATGTTTCAAAATGTACGAGTGCAGACGTAGAGGTCCGGTGTCTGTAAAACGTCTTTGTACCTGAACGGGTTTTGCATATGAAGCCGTGCCTGCTTGTGCAGTCGGCCAGGAGCCACCCGGAATCTGATACCCGCATCGACACACACGTGTCAGCGTGCATCACGCTCGCATCCGGAGCCTTCAGGGGCCAGTTGGTGTAATCGAGTGCAGTGCCATCCAGCCAGGTTAAAGCATCCCCTAAAAATAGCATTTTCATTATTAATTAAAAGCCATTTCTCTCTCTATTTGATCAGTTCAGCTTCAGTATGCATAAAGTTGTCTAGTACAAAAGACAGTTACCGAAAAGTTCTTTCATTTGTCTCTGTATAAAGAAAACAGTTCTATATAGAATGTTATTTTAAAAAATAACACCTCCTTAGGAAACTAGAACTCTTAACCATTCTTAGAAACATTACGGGTAAAAAAGTATGGGTAAGAAATACATACATTTTTTCTATGTTCATTTTTATAAGCATATCTCTCTTACTGTCCATGTTATAATAAATGCCCAGCCACACAGTCTCAAAGCTGCCATAAAAGTTCTTCATCTGCTTCAGAAAGAAGTGGTTCTCCTCCTCGTCTCGTATCGTCAACACGTCAGAGGAATTGTCTAGAGATTACAGAGAGTTATGATCACAATTCAAAGGTGCTTAGCCACCCATAACTATCCCAAAATCTGAACAAAAACCTGTTTTTGCTGCAGTGGGAAAATGATTACAGGGACTATTCCCTTTACAGACACTGGGTGGAGCACTTGCAACATGCTTTCGATAAGCCTGGGCTGCAGTACCTTCTTTCTTGCAGCGTTCTCTTGCTTCTTCTAGAGACGTTCTTAAGACAATGGGCTTGAAATTGTAGCAGCTTCTGCGAAACTTCACCCACGTTTCTGAACACACCACTTCGGAGGAGATTGCTAGGCTTTCTGACAGAGGAACACCGAATGTTAGAGAAGAGAAACAGGGAGAGACATGGGTATACGAGTATGTATGGATAAGAAGAACCCACTTGGGGGAGGTACGTAGCATAGCGCTCCTGGAAGAGGCATGTCACACTCCGCTCTTCTCCAGCCACCGGTGATGTCCATGTACACACAATTTCCCAACACGAAAGAACTGTCCTCGCTATCGTCATCCACCGTGTCCCAGTGTGTGAACATATTATCTCTGCCATCGATCCAACCATAATTTATACCATCCTGTGGAGAGGGACTTGTTCAGCGTTCACACACATGCACCTATATATATGTAGACTGTTAGCCGTACTGTATAGGTATACTTACGTCCTGGCTCAGAAGTCCGATCCAGTGCGGTGCTCCAAGTCGGTTGACCAGTACGGTGAGGTACGCTTGGTGGAACGGGTCAGTGATACTCACAAGCTCTGCATTTTTCTCCACACAAGCAGTCCGGGCCTGGTACCAGCTCATGTTGCCACGGACAACATGGTAACTCCGGTTCTTATACTCAGAGAACGCTAGGGAGGCCGGGCTAGGATACGAGTGGAAGGGACGTCTGGTTTTGTCTGAGATGGGAAAAGACACATAGTGTCATATACAAACTATAAGCCAAAACACAGTACATACGGTGCTGATATGTGTGCCAAAGAAACTATTTCTGAAAAAAAGTTCAAGTTGGTAATTTCAGCCGTTTTGGAGAGATGATGTGCCCACAAAATGCCCATTTTTCAGCGTTATACTGTCTCACTTCAAACAATAATCATTTAAAATGCATTTTTTTCATATTTCTTGATGAGCATTAATATATACCTGTAAATTATAATGATTCTAGAAGCATATAACCTGTAATAATTGTTGTTTAAACTAAAGCATTCCATTGGTTTTTGGTAAAAGCTTAAAAAGCTAAAAAACATGTAGTGTCCGTAACCATGTCAAATTCATGATGCGATATCTTAACAATTTTGCATTTTAGAATAACACACTTTTTCAGCTTTATGTCTATTCATGTGAAATCTAAATTGGCCGAGTTTCATCTGAATGACAGTTAAGATCGTTGATAGATTTGAATTCAAAAAAGTTACAGACACTACAGACATAAAAGAGCATGAAATTGTATTTAGCACAAGTGTTTCTTTTTATCTGATAAAAATATAAACGTGTATGTACATTTACAAAAAAAAGCATGAAGCAGGATCAGGAGATAAGTATTATGACAAATGCTATAATGTTATAATTATTATATAATTATGTTATAAAAGTTAAAATTCACTTTTTCACCTGGGTGAGACACTTTTTAGCACCAATAAATAATAATAATGTTTTGGCTGTAGGCAATCATGTCAGTTTGAAGTACAGACACACAAACATGTTGAGTCAACTGATCGCACCTTGTGGTTTTTGACATACAAAGCCGTAGCTACTCTGGCTGCATTTCTCCTTGTACCACTTTCCAGTAAAGTGAAAGTTGTGAGTGTTAGACAGGACAGCGCACAAAGGCTCAATCCTGTTACCCAACCATTCCTCCTGCTGTAGAACAACAACACAGAAGAACAACATGTCAAATTACACGCTAATACACATTTCTATTATTTTTTTTACATCTTCACGTACAGCGTCAGAGTGCTCGGGTTCTACAGGTGACCAGTTAGTGTAGGTTACAAGCTTCCCGTTGGTCCATTTCATGGTGTCTGCATCCTGTAAGCCTATCCAGACTCCCTCAGATTGGCCATGAAGTAGCATAGTGATGTAAGCTTCAAAAAAAACAATTATTATATAGAATTAATTATCAGTGCTAACAGGTTTTAAGTCACGTTCCGGTTCAGAGATGAGCAGCCTCACCTTGCTCGATCTCATCCTCGATTGAAACCAGCGTGCCTTGGAAGCTAGAGCAGATGGACTGAGCGTCTTTCCAGCTCTTTCCCTCCTTCGGCCGGGATGGGAGGTGCAGCAATAGACACTACCCGATTAAACCAGGGATAAGAGATGAGAAATCCCACCAGCAAATAGCAATAGGCGTAAAAAAAAAAAAACCTGAAACAGAACTGGGCGTGGCTGTAGTGCACCACTATCAGTGATCCATGTTTCACCTTGTGGCCGAAGTAGAACCAGTTTTCTGGGCAGGCGCCGACATAGTGAGGCTCCCGCGGAGTCTCTACCACCGATACGATCCTGCGTTTACACATGTAACCATGATGATCCACACAGCGACCCGTTGACCACGAGCCTACACAGAATGCATGGAGTTAGTGAAATTGTATGTTGTCCGAGAGAACATTGTGAGAACCGACAGCTCACCTGTCAGAGACATAGAGACGCAGTTTTGTCCAGGTCGTCTGCTAGGCCTTCCGTTTTTCCAGTTCTCATAATCTAGAGCTGTTCCATCAGTCCAACTACAGGATCAGAGAAAACAGATATAAACATGCCTTCATGCACACACACACACACACACACACATAAATAAGGATTCGGCCAAAACATGGTATTGGTGCTAAAAAGTGTCTCACCTAAGTGAAAAAGTGAATTTTTAGATAGGATCATATCACACCATACAGTATTTTCATAATACTTAATCTCCAGATTCGTTCTTTTTTTTTTTTTTTGTAAATATGCATACACGTCTATAATTTCATCAGCGGAACACATTTACTAAATACAATTTCAAGCCCTTTTATGCAGTGTATGTAACTTTTTTTAATTCAAATCTTTTAATGATCTTAATTGTCATTCAGATGAAAACTTGGCCAATTTAGATTTAGATCACATGAAAAGACATAAACCTGAAAAAGTGTGTTATTCTAAAATGCAAAATTGTAAAAATATTGCAAATGAATTTGACATGGTTACGGACACTACAGATTATTTTTTTTTTTGTAAAAAAAAAAATCCTTCATTTTGCACGGAGCGCTTACATTTAAGCAACAATGTTTATAGGTATTATGCTTCGTATATTAAGTATCAATACTCATGAAAAAATACTAATAATTTGTTTTTTAAATGATCATTGTTTGATGAAAATCATCTCTCCAAAACGGCTGAAGGTAGCAACTTGAAATTTTTAGGGAAGCAAGATCTTCCATGGTCACTTCCATGTTGCATAAACATCAGAAATAGTTTCTTTGGCGTGCACATTTTCTGTATTATATGCACAAAATTATGTTATGGTTTGTCTGACTGTGGTAGAATTGTATGAATATATTTAAATAAATTCTTTACTATGCTGTAAAATTTAGGTGTAGTAGTATTTTTCTAGTAACTAAATAAGTTATTGTTGTTAGTCTTTCGACTGCTCCCGTCAAGGGCTCTCCATCCGATCAGTGTACCATCTGAACCGCACACAACTTGGCGCAGGTTTTTACACCGGGTGCCCTTCCTGACACAACCCTCCCATTTTATCTTGATGTTTGACCGGCACTGCATGCACTGGCTGGAAATCAAACCTTCCACATGGCAGGTGAGAAACCTACCACAGAGCCACGAATGCCCATAGACTAAATATAAATATGCGACATCACCTGAAGCCTTCATGTACACTGGCAGTTGACAGGCCGATCCACCATTCAGTGGTAGCGTGAGCAGCCTAGAAATGAGAGAGAAGAAACGTGAGAAAAAAAGGAAGACATCACTTCTTATTATGGCCTTCTGTAACCAAGCGTCCAGTCTTTACATCAACTTGAAGGTGTCTATCATTCCGGTCAACTTAAATTCTCTAAATCCGGTTCATGGGGAAAAAAAATACACTATACGGTATGTGTGAGTGTGTGATTACCTACTTTCATCATACGTTCGTGGATGAACGCCTGTTCCTCTTTGGAGTGTAAAGACAATAAGTCAGCTCCCAGCATCTTACAGGCGAACACCACCATCTCCCAAGGGTACGTCTGGCTGGTCAAGTAGTACTCAGCTCCACGGTAGAACACCCATGGCTCATTCTCTACACACGTAGGTATCATATTAACTGTGCGTATCGTAATATCAACAGAAATAAAACTAGCCTATATTAAAATGCTCTTAGGCAGTTGTATGCATGTACAAATGTATGCATGTAAAGTACTGCTCAAAAGTCTTTATTTCTTCAGCATCAACTTCAGCAGCATTCTCATTTCCCCTCTCGTCTATTCGTACAGTACTACTCAGCATTCAGCATCACCAGCATACTAATCACCGGCCTGATCATCTGCACCCGTTTCCCACTAGTCAATTATGCTTGAATGGTTCATAGATCACTGTCAGCTTAACAGCAAAAAAGTACAGGGACTGGATTGAAAATGAGAGGCACAAAAGTCTTTTAGGAAGCCTGGAGAACTATTTCTCAAGATTGCATAAAAAAAATACAATATCTGGAAGCAAAATATGAAGAAAATGGGGGGCTCAAAACTTTTGCTCAGTACTGTGTATATATATATATATATATATATAGATAGATAGATAGATAGATAGATAGAGAGAGAGATAATGTATGATTTTTACATCTGTTAATAATACAGTTGTTGCATCTGAATCTAAATTTTAAAAAATGACTTTACGATCTTTTTATTACCCATCAATACAGGTTTCCTGATTCTTAAACCGAGTCACAGTAGTAACGGGAGTAAAGTTTAACGCACACTCCTGGTCCACTTACCTCTGTTGTACCAATAAGGATTCGTTAACTCCACACCTGAAAAACATGGGAACATTTGTCATGCAATTACAATGTTAGATTAAAATGACTTGAATTTATTTGAATTGAAAAATGCATTTTGAGATTTGTACGGAAAACATGAACACAATGTGGACACACAAGGACAAACCGAGACCCACCTCTGGGCACCTTGCAGATCCATTCATGTTTGGCGTCACAGGGTCGGGGTGTAAGTGTGTTCGTTAGATCGCTGTACACTGCACAGTTGTGAGTGCTCATATCCTCGTTCTTGTCGTCTATGAACGATTTCACCACCTGTAAGACAACCATGCACATAGGAGTACACTTACATCATCACTTAAAGGTCACAAAGATACTATATTGTTTAAAAAAGTCTTAGTGGTTTCCAAATATATATATATATATATATATATATAGCATTAATTCATGATTGCATCCTTAATGTTTAGTGATATAAAAGTTAAAACACAACTAAGTGCTGAAGATGGCTACAGTAGGTTAGCTGTTAGCAGTCAGATGCTATCTGCTAGCCTAGCTCTTAAAAATGGTGCCCTAGGGGGAGGGTTGCTTGATATATGAGGTCACAATAGGGGGAAGATCTGATTTGTTTGTTCAGCAAATGTTTTTCTCTCATATTCCCATGACTCATCCAGATGTCTAACAGTGACTAAAAATAAAATTTTGCATAACAGGTGTTCTTTAAACTGAGGCATTAGTGGCTGAACATAAACAACACAATCATTGGAGAAAATGGTTCAATAAACCATGAAAATCAAGTTTAAATCTATGGCATTAAGGACAGCAGGCAGGATAATGTGCATTATATCTCATTTAAATTACTTTAAATATACATACAGAAATGTGCAGAAATAAGTTAAATACAAAATGCAAAGTTATATAAACTTATTTTTATTTCTTGAAGTAACATTAAAATAATGCTATATGTACTTGCTAGTGAGCAAAAAAGCATATTATAGTCCCTTAAAAGTATGCATTTAAGTCTCTAACCACTCATATATCCATATCTCTCCTTACCGGTGTGCCATCTGACCACTCCCAGGCTCCGGCAGACTGCGGATCTCTTTTAGTGAAGCCGACCCAGAACCAACGACCCTCTGTACTGGAGGAGAAGAATAAGAAGAACAGGACGAAAAGAGAAGATGAAGAAGATAAATCACTGAGCCGTAAAACAATATATAAACAAACTGAAATGCCTAGTGTTACTTCGCTGTGTGAGCCAACCTATCAAACATCTTAGTCAGGAGCTGTTTGACGAAGACCTGATCCTCGTAATAGTGAAAGCTGGCGAGGTCTGCGCCGAGCGCCCGGCAGAAAAACTCCGCTTCGGCCCAGGAGCGACGCATCAAGATCTTCTCGTTGTGGAACACCTGAGAGACCACAATTAGAAAACCTTCAGAAAACTTCATTCGTATCCACTTCAAGTTTCATCACTTATTAATCTTAAAGGCTGATTATTTGCTAGAGATGAGGAAAAAATGTATTAGGTTATGTGTTGCGATTCTTTTGTGTGATGATTCACCACACTGACTAGAAAATCTTTATTTTTTTACATACATTTTGAATTTATATATATTTGCCTTTGAGGTTGTTGCAGTTCCTTTATAATCCTGCAGGTGGTGCATTTAAACTATTCACACAGGCTAGTTAGTGTGAGAGAAGAGGATGCAGAGGATAGGGTTAGATGGAGGCAAATGATTCGCTGTGACGACCCCAGAAAGGGAACAGACGAAAGACAAAAAGGAAGCTTAGAATTTTTTAGTTTTAAATGTAATATCGTATAAAGATATTTAAAAATTGTGATACTTGAAGAATCGCAATACAAATCGACCAATCTATCATGATAATATTGTATCGCCTGATCTTTGATGATGCTCGTCTCTATTATTTACTACCTGCTTAGTAACAACAGTAAGAGGAATAAGGAAGCTTAACCATAAGTATCAGATTTCCTTCTGTGTAAGATTTCTTGCATGATGGTGTGTTTACAGACTCTGGAATGCATCTCGCACCTTGTAACAGTGATGCAGGCCGGGTTGACTCTCCCATCCGTCCTTACAGAGTACAAAGAGGTCTATGTGTGGTAGAGAAAAGAGGACATCGTGGTAACTGCTCACACTCTGCTCACACACCGCTAAGGCCTTATAGGAATTGCAGTTCTTGACCTCCCAGTGGCCGAGACGTTGCCCTCCTGTCATTGCCACGCAGCCTCCTCCGGTCACTACTGCAAAATATATATACACAATCTAATGACGTATGCCACCACAATGGCCATGTTCCGACTGAACAATAACACAATTGTTCAATCCCGAATATGAGTCGAAAATTTTCCGCACCCCAGTTATCAGCGCTTTCCGTTTAAAAGCCACCGTCTCCCCAGTCACTGCTGTGCAGGTGTTACATCAGTTCATTTGTAACCGCGGTGAGAGGAAAAATGGATACCACGCGAAAGAAGAGCAGCGTGCAGTGATTTTTTTTTTTTGTGGTCTGAGGGTGTACTGTACATGGTGCCGTTATTTATTGAAGATTTTGCGTGCAGTATGGAGAAAGTGTGTATGAATGGATAGGGAGGTTCAAGGACTGATCCATGATTGATGACAAACAACTGGACAGAAACTTTATTTTGACGTGTCAAAGCATCCTCCCTATAGGCCTGATCTCACTCCATCGGACTTTCACCTGTTTGGTTCCCTGAACGCAGCCCTTCGAGGATGAAGTTTCACTTCTGATGAAGAAGTGACGACAGCGGCGCTTTCGCAACTTGCAGCTCAGCTTAAAAGTTTTCCCAGAGTGCGGATAATTCTTGACTCACACTCGTACAATGTGTAATATATTGCATTATTTAAAAAAAAAAAAAAAAAACAGAAACATGATCCTGGATAATGACATTAGGGTTAATGTCAGCACTGCTGACTCACAGGGCTGGTGGCGGTTCCAGTTGGTATACGTGAGCTGTATCGTGGAGCCGTTTTGCATCAACCACTGATAATCTACAGTCTTGTTCTGGTCCTGGAGAGCGGTCCAGTAAAACTGGGATGCAGAGCTGTTCTTTGCACTGACCAGGCTGTTCAGAAATGCTTGCTCAAACCTGCATTAAGAATTTAAAAAAATAAAAAGATACTGCTTTGAAAAATGATTACTGTGCACGATGCGGGTACTGAGATTGTAAAAAGACATACCTGTCATCGATAGTGACAAGGGATGATTTACAGTAATAACCCTTTACAGCATCCTTGAAAGTTTGTTCCTGGTCAGCAATCTTGTAGCAGGAATTCCCCTTCCTCTTCCATCCCTTTCATTACGGAGACAGAGACGCCACCACAGAGGGTCGTGACACAAACATGAGCCACAAAGACAAAAACACAGGAAGGATTTCATAAGCACTTTCGGTCGCGCATGAGCATGGCGATTCTTAGATTACTGTACTCAAAGAACGTTAGAAATACAAAAAAATATGCATTAAATTGACAACTTGTTACAAAGACGTGCAATCTTTATAATATAAAATGACACGGTCTCTGTTCGACTCCCATCGCTAACGCATAACACTGACAGAAATACCCGAACATGCACTTGGAAAACATGAGAAACTTGCGAAATATGCTCAAATGTTCATTTTCTCAGAATCTTAGTCAAGCACATGGTACAAAGGCCCCTGACTGTGTCCATCTGTCGTGAGCCAGTGAGTTACTGAGGAATAAGCAGCGTTTAGGGCTGGGGCTCTGCTTTAGGGGTCATTAGGAGAGGTCAGATCTCATCAAGCTGCCTATGTTTTCACAACTGCTCTTCATTTGGCCCTGATTGCACTGACCCTCACCTTAAAGGCATAGCGCATACACATATACACACACACACACACACACACACACACACACATTAACATACTGCCTGTAACATGAACTAGCCAGAAATGATCTAGAGCCATCTGCCACCAATTACTTACTGTCTTTTATACCTCTCAAATGGTGATTTTGAGAGAGTGTGTGTGCGCGCCAGTGGTGAATGTACAAGCCCGGACGTCAATAGAACGCCTGCCGGCACGTGTGCTAGTGTGGATGTGTATGCCTTTGTGCTTGGCTCTGGATCCGTACACTGTCTCCTTTTGTCTCCGGGCATGTTGCCGCCTATGTCAGTTTGTCATACTCGAACAATCTCTGTTACAAGGCCCATTCCTTACCAAATAAAAGTTCAGGCTGACACATGTCAACTATTGAATCAGACTACTGTCTCCTTCGCCCCGCTCTGGCGTCACTCTCACCCCACTGTTGTACTGCTTTGCACCGTACAAAGACTTAGACAAGCACTGTGTCTGTAGTCTGTGCCTCTAACCATGCTGTACCACTCTGAGTTGTCTTTCCAAGCACAGTGGAAGGGAAAAAAACAACAACCCTAAAATAGGCATTAACCACAGTATTCAAGTGGTCATGTGATCTGCAGACTAGAGAAAGGCTGCTCACCAACAGATGTAATAGCTTGAAAATGACAAGTGTATTTCTGTGCAATTTGCCATCGAATAAAATAAAACTGTATAAGTAGTATGTAGCAGCAACAGAAATTCAGGATTTAAAAAAGATATCTTCCAGGAAAATTTCATTTTTCAAGGAGAAATCCTTCTTCTTCAGCAGGTTCATTAGCAGGGTGCAGAGCAGCTGATGAGGTGTGTTTCTGTCATCCATCATCTATTTAGAATAGAATCCAATTATCGGCTGGTTTATGTAGCCCTGGTGTTTTCACATTACCAGATTACATAGGCCTGTGCAACGGCATTGCTTCATTTATTGCCAGTTTTTTTTTTTTTTTTTTTTCATTTAGCAGGCTTTTTTTTGTGTGAGCGCATTCATTTATTCTTCGATCTTCAGAAACAGCTTTATGTTGGTCCGGGTCACGGTAGATCCCGGAATCAGTGGATATGAGGAAGGACCCGTTCTCTATAGCGCTTATCCTGTACAGAGGTGCAGGAAGCCTGGAGTTCTAATCCAGGGGACTCGGGATACATCCAGATCCATCACAGGACACACAAGCATGCATGTACACTCTCATTAACACACGGCGAGTTACTTGGAAATGCCAGTTAGCCTAATCTGCACGCTTTTTGGACTGTGGGAGGAAACCGGAGTACCCGGAGGAAGCCCACCAGGCATGGGGAGAGGATGAAAACTCTACGAATCGAACCATCAACCCTGAAGGTCACATTACTTGAGACTCCGCCACCCTTCTTTCATTACTGTTCCTTGAAATTTATACCGGCCTTGCTACCTACAGTACCAACACACCCAGTTGGAACTTGAGAGGAAAAAGCATATTATAGTCCAGGTCTTTCGGCTGGTCCCATCAAGGGGTCGCCACAGCGGACCATCTGATCCACACCACAACTTGGCACAGGTTTTACACCGGATGCCCTTCCTCACTTCCATGCAATCCTCCCATTTTATCTGGGCTTGGGACTAGCGAATGGGGTTTGGGCATTGGGTGGGAATTGAACCCGGGCCTTCCGCATGGTCGGTGAGAAACTTATACCCACCATTGCCCTAATAACCTGAGTTACTTAGTAGATACTTGCGCTCTTTGAAATTTTGTTCTCAACTCAACGTTCTTCAAAAAAATGACCTTAAGGGAGGAGTATTATTTGCTATGTATAGCTAAACTATGAGTACTATACGCAGTCAGGGACTATTTAAAATAAAGCTGCTTTCTGCCCACCTCTGGGCAGCCTTCTTCCCATTCTCCTGTTGGGTGTAGGGGTACGAGGCCATTCATTCGACAAACTGCTGGAAACGACTTCTCACACTCCTCCAACCCCCAGTTCCCGTTCTGCAACACATAAACACATGCAAAAAGAAAAGAATCATATTGACTTTTGCTTTGTTTATGACAGATCCTGTCTACCTGAGCATTCAATCATGAAGAAACCTTTGACCTTTGCCAGCAGATCTCACCTTCCTGTCTGCAGCAACACACCTGCGTTTGTCATCACGGCGAGGAGAAGGCTGCTGCCGTTGCCAGGATGTAAGAGTGACAGAAGAGCCATCTGACCACTTGACTGTTGAACCAGCCTCCATATATAAACCGATCCACACCTTTGTGTCAGAAGCTGGAACCCAAAACAGTCACTTACATCACTACTTATGACACTTTTTTTTTAAGTTTTATATATATATATATATATATAGTAGTCATTACCATATAAACCTGAACAGCTGAAATATTGACTCTTTTCATTAGAAACATTCAGGCTAACCGTTAACAAGGAGTGCTAGCAGTAGCTCCTGCTCTGAGAGGGAGTGGATGGCAGTCAGTTGTGCCCCGAGAGCCTTGCATGTGAGAGACGAGTTATCCCAGCTCCCCTTCTCCTCCACATAGCGATAACAGAAGCCATTGTGATCAATCCAACCATCTACACACACAGTCCTCTTATACTGCCAGTTATCTGAATCAGGGAGTAACACAATACAAGTTAAACTGAAAAAAAAAGCTAATTGTTTCTGCAGTACTAACATGTGAATGTTCTGTATGTCTTTTCCGAAATTCAGGCTGCAGGTGGACCACAGCTGTTTCCTCTGGTAGAACATTTACACCCAAATTCTACACCCAGTCCACCATGAGAAAAGATATTCTAACTCATTAAATTTCAGGGATTTACTTTCAAAGATGACAAAGCTGTGAATAGTTTAGAACTTCCTCAAAACCATGAAATAAATCACAGAAACCCCCTGTACATCATTAAAAATCACTGAATCTTCACATACAGAAGATGGATTTTGCATAAAGAATGATTTATATATTTCTTTTATATAGAGGTAATATAGAGGTTGAATTTATGGATGGCTGATTTAATAGATGGATGAATATCTGGTTGTATGGATTAATGGGTGGATGTTCTGATTAACAGAAGGAAGGATTGTGGAAAGACTGATTGTGTATATATAGATCTAATGAGGATTTCTATATATATATTGATAAATGATACAAGGTAAAGATAAATAGATGGGGGAATCTGATGTGAATCTTTGGATGTCTGACTTTTGGGAGATCTAATGTGGATGAATTAATAGATAAATAATTAGTTGGATGGATGGATAAGATCTGTCTGGATGGATAGATAGATCTGTTGTGTCTGGATGGATGGATGGAGCTGAAGTGTCTGGAAAGATGGATAGAACTAATATGTCTGGATGGAAAAAAAAATCTGATGTGTCTGGATGGATAGAAAGATCTGATGTGTCCGGATGGTTGGAAAGAATGTTTGTGTCTGGATGGAAGGACAGATCTGATGTTTCTAGGTGGATGGAAAGATCTTATATGTCTGGATGGATGGCAATATCTGATGTGTCTGGATTGGAAAGATCCGATGTGTCTGGATGGATGGATAGAGCTGATGTGTCTGGATGGATGGACAGAACTGACATTTCTGGATGGATAGAAAGGTCTGATGTGTCTGGATGGATGGAGAGATCTTGATGTGTCTGGATGGATGGAGAGATCTGATGTGTCTAAATGGATGGATGAATCTGATGTGTCTGAGTGGATGGATAGATAGAGATGATGTGTCTGGATGGATGAATAGCTCTATTTAGATGGATAGCTCTTATTTACACGGATAGCCAGGTGTATGGATGTGTAGATGAATGGATAAACCAGGCTTGTTACCAATAGGCTCAGCTCTCCTGCTGATATTGGGAGTTTTCTTGCAGATGTAAGGCAAAGCTGAATCACAGGACAAGCTCTGCCAGTGCCTTGACCCCAGATCCGAGTTAAACACCCCACACAGCTGGTTCTGGCCCACCACAAGTGATGCCATGTCTGGCCGCAAAAGGAAAAGTGGAAAGAGGGCAATGTGAATTATAGTGGGCATCATTTAGAGAATATAAAGCAGTTATGACATTAATGACAGTTAGGAATAGGAAAATAATTCCTTCTTAGTCGCACTGACTTTTCTGCATCTAGCCTCAAAATGTCATAATGACATTTACATAAAATTGCGCACAAATGTTTGTAACCTGAGGTATACTGAAGTAGAGCCAGGGGGGATCCGTCAGACCACTGCCACCCCCCGTCATGAGCTAGGTGGTTTAGCCCAGTCCAGACTATCACACCCATGTCTGCCAGTCTTTCTGTGGAGAAATGTGATGCAGTCATTCTGGCAGCAGGTACATTAACGCATAAACATGCACTGTGTGTATAGCTGTATGTGTATGTGATTGTGTGTACCTCTGATGTAGATGTGCTCAGCAGTCTGAGTGATGGACAGAAGACTGGCTCCCTGTGACTGACAGGAGGCCAGTGCTTGGCTCCAGGAGAGGAGAGAGTAGAAGTTAAACTGATAACAGGCTTTCAGGTCAGTGTTGCTCTCCCAGAACGTATCACAGCCAGGCGCTGCGTAATACATAATGTACAGGAAATTATTTCAAAGATAAACACGATTTAACTTCTGACATAATAAAAAATATGATTCATAGTTGCATATTGTCCTAACAAACTGTGTGTGTTTATTTTCTGAAAATTTGTCTTATTTATTTGTATTAAACTAATTATTTTATGCATCAATTATTCATATGCATGATATAAGAATTGAGATTTAGTTTTAAAGGTGTCCATGAGTAAAAAAAGTATTTAAAAAAAAGCTTAAAGGTTTTGCCAATAAAAATTATAATAATAATAGGTATAATACTACTACTAATAATAATAATTCTTCTTATTTTTCTTATATTATATTATATTATATTATTATAACACATGAATTAAGTAAGTAATTAATTAATCAATAAATAAATAAATAAATCAATTAATTAAAATAAAATAATTAAAACATTTTAAAAAATGTTTTTTAAAAGTCTTTGGTGTTCTGTGTACCCTGGTATAAAGCAAATAAACTTTTTTTTTTAATGTAGAACGTTTGTAAAGATTGGGAATGACAAATAGTCCCAACAACTATAGAATGTTATGTCAATGACCAGTAATCCTCTCAATGATTTGAAGGACATTTATATTATATTATATAGCCTCAAATTGACGTTATGCATGCAAGGGTGAAGCTGGACATTTTACGTACTAAGCACAGAGTGTCTGCACGTACTCTCGAGGCAGATTTTATATTCTTTAAACACAAATGTTTTTTAAAATTGTCTATTAAAAACATAACTACAGAATATCTATAGGATATAGAGATCACTCCAATGTACCATGTAAGAAAACTGTAGTAAAGCCGTAGTAATAAGCAGGATATCTGTCTTTATGCTAACACAAGAGTTTGAATTTAAGACAATGGAAGACATGCTGCTAGATCAGCTGCTCGAACTATCATCTGTCCTCATCCTCCTGGAATGCTCAGCAGTATTTCACACAGTGAACCAAAAGATTCTCTTGTCTATACTTGCAAGTCTTAGATTCTGTAGCATGGCATGGCAATAGTTTGCCTCCTGCTTGGAAGGTCAGTCGTATGAGGTAACATGGAGGGAATCCACATCGGACTTTCCACCGGTGACACACAAGGCTCAGTACTTTGTCCTCCTCTGTTTTCCCTCTGTACCCGATCTTTTGCTGAGGTCATATCCTCACACAGCTTTTTCATACCTTTGTTATATGGATGACACTCAACTCATTCTCTCCTTTCCACCCTCAGACACTCAAGTTTCCAACCAGAGCTCAGCATGTCTGGCAGACATCTCATCCTGGATGGTAGCTCATCAACTGAAACTTAATCCTAGGAAAAACTGAAATGCTGTTCATCCCAGGTGATTCATACCCCTGTCAGGATCTTATGTTCTCCCAGGACAACACTTAGATCACTCCTTCAGTCACTGCCTGTATCCTTGGGGTAACCCTGGTCAATCAACTGTCCACTTCCCCTCACATTGCTTGTCTTACTCGCTCTTGTTGATTTCTTCTTTATAACATCAGAAGAATTTGTTCGTTTTAAAGCACACAGGGCACTCAGGTGCCTGTTCAGTCTCTTGTTATTTCATGACTGGACCACTGCAACTCATTCCTGGCAGGTCTGCCTCTGTGCACCATTCGTCCTCTGCAGCTGATCAAGAACTTGTTTTCAACCTTTCTAAGTTCTCCCACAATATCCCACTTCTCCACTCCACAGTGACTTCCTGTAGCTGCGGCATCAAATTCACAACACTGATGCTTGCCTACAAATCTAAAAACGGCCCGGCACCCACTTACCTCAAATTACTTAGAACACACAGCACTGCACCACATTCCTTCTGATCCTCTAGCTTGACTAGGCCAACCATCTAGACATGCATCTAGACTACTTCCTGTTCTGACTCCTAGGTGGCGGAATGAACTTTCTCTGGATGACCGTCCAGCCGAGTCCCTGGCAATCTTTCAACAATGATTAAATGACCTATCCTTAGATGTTTGGGTTAACTCACCATAAAAACCAAGTTTTTTTTCACTTCTAACCAAGTGAACCAGTGTAAAGATATATTTTGTAATGAAAACTTCAAAGCAATTACGCAATTGGCTGGATAAGAGCATCTGCCAAATGTCTAAATCTAAATGTAAATGCAAATGTAATGCACAGTACATTACATATACTCTGATTCTAAATGAACCGAAACAGAAAAGCATACAAACACGCTAATATCCATGGCGTAAAAAAAATCATGAAGTGTTATTTTTTTTGAGCTTTGCATACAAAGTTAGCACCTGCAGTCGGGCAGAATCCCCACTTCTGGTCCCGGTCATAGCTGCTGGTGGTGGCACACCAGAGGTGCTGATCCTCTCTGCCTTCTGAGGTGCAGTCCCAGTACCACTTCCCGCTATACTGAAAAGGCAGGGCACAGGGCAAACCTTGGGCATTCCCTAACAGAGTGTGGATTTCTGCAAACACAAAAACACCCCCTTGAGCATGAACACGTCATAGATTTTCCCTCTATAAATATATCATCTTACTATCCTGTAGTGACGGGTCGTTCATCTTCGTTCTTTTTGAACGAGTCTTTAACGTGACTCAGAAGAACGAGTAGTCTCAGAGAGTTCATTTTCTACTGGGCGCACGTACGCAAAGCATCCCACAACCTCTGTAGGTTATATACAGGTAACAGAGAAATTAGTAGTTACCTTTGAGTATTCTAGTTCAAATTGTTTTGTCACATGACTCCCATAGACGCTATGCAGTGCAATAGATTTTTTTTAAAAACGACTCGGAGTAGAAGACTCATGAGAAGAACCGTTCAATTCTGTTTCCTGTGTAATGCACTGCATAGCGTCTATGAGAGTCACAGGACAAAAGAACGAACGATTCGGACCAGAAGATATGAAAGGGGATCTACTCATTCTGTTTATCATAATATGTCCTTAGCTGCATTGTAATATTTGCATTACTGGAACTATAGCCAAAATTTGTTTATGTAGACGTGTTGGGGGTCTTTTTATTGAAAATGTAACATTTTATTTTATTTCTGATCAAAAGAATGAAACGAACCAAACGACTCGGAAAAAGATTCGTTCATTTTGATGAACGAGATTCAAAGAACCGAGTCACTAAAATGATCCAGACTTCCCATCACTACTATCCTGTATACAAACTCAGACACTTTGCTTAACTAGTAGTTTGGGTGTTTTAAAATAACATATATGATATTTGTGAGATTAGCTAAAACAATTTGCATAGACATCACCGTAATAACTTGCCTTCGTAAGGGTAAGTACAAGGAGCCTCTCCAAGCTCTCCGTAGATCCTCCACTCATGCATGATGGATCTCTTAACCGTCACCTGGGAGTCCATCACCACTAGCTTCTTCTGAGTGGTTCCGTACAACGTGTAACCATGACAGCGCCACCACATGGAGTGCAAGGAAAGGTCACACTCGAACATGCCCACTTCGGACTGCTGGTTGGTAGAGTTGATTCCCACGCACTTGTTGGTGCCAAGGTTGAAAAGGCGATGGCGAGACACCCACTTCCACAGTGAACCAGCTGTTGGGGAATCACAGCTGGCCAGCGAGATGCCGGAGGAGTTGGAAAAGAGACAGCGCTGGAGAGATACACTCTCCAGAAGGAATGCGCCTTTATCTGTGATGAAACACAGATATAGCTGGTTACGTACAAGAAGTGCATGAGGAAATGGCTTGTATATTAAATAATAGCATTGGCAACTCATGGCTAATGTGCTAATGTGCGAACTACTGTGAGATGAATCTGATCAAGAAAAACCACTTATGTGAAAGAGTATTTTTCATCCATTCGCATGCAAGCCCACGTTAGATGATGAGTTTATTGGAAATGAAAGGCATTCAAGGGAGACAGGTATTGCACACGACTGATAAAATGCTACACAGTCAGAAAGAAAGCACCACTATATCTTATTTCACATCACTTCATAGTTCATAGTTCTCAAAAATCTGAAGGTGAGGATCTTTCTTTTTTTTTTTTTGGACAATGACATGAAAGTGTAATTGAATATCTAATCTAGAGGAAAAAAAAAACACAAAGACACTGCTTCAAACAGGAGCCGTGGATGTAAACACCTGGCTGCAAGACTAGAGGAAAGCGTCTGACTGAGTGTCTTGGAGAGTTCCCTGATAGTCTGGGTCACTCAGACAAGCCTAAAGGCGAAATACTTGGGACCGTCTTTACTTCTGACCAGTAAATCACATTCTTCGCATTCATGTAATTCAGGGAAGGGGTGTGTGTTTGTGTGTGTCTGGGGAGTGGGGTCGGAGTGTGTATCAGTGTCTCAAATATTCAAAGCCGGCTAATGATTTGAAACCGTTTGCTTTCTGTTTGCCTTCTCAGAGAGCTCCAGACTGTGTTTCGAGTTCTTGGAATACAGTGACTCATCAGAAGTGAGGTCATGCACATTACTGGAATGGCATAAGCTCAGCAGACCATGTCACAACCTGTTTCTGACCTGTAGAAGAACATTTGTTTGGCCCCATGAAGAAACTTTCTGGGAAAACCAGCCATAAATATGTTTGTTTTTGGTTGTTGCTGACGTTAAAGTTAGGGATCAATAGAAGGTCCTAAGGTTTTGACAAGGATAGTAAGAGATGGGTGTGTGTGTGTGTTAGCTTGAGTTTAGATCTCACCATAAATCACCCTGGTACTGTCTGAAATATAGACAGAGAGATGGAGAGAGAGAGAGAGATGGAGAGAGAGATGGAGAGAGTGAGATCCTTCCACACTTTTGCTGGTCCTGTTTGCTGTTTGTGCCTCTCACTGAGACGGACCCCACATTAAAAAAGGGAAAGCAGCTGAAATGCTGGACGAACTCCAAATGCCCACTGAGTCTTTCAGTTCTGGAGGCCAGAATCCCAATGTCCATCCTCACACACTTCATTTAGCTGACCTTAATTTGATGTGACAAATAGGAAACTGTTCAAGTCTGCACGTATTTTATTCCTGTGTCACCATGAAAGAATATCTGACTTATTACGCACGACACCTTGGTAAAGTATGCATAATTCATTAAAGATGTATTAAGTTTATCTCTTTTTTTTAATCCTTAAACCCAAGCATCAATGACGATTAAAAAAAATTTATGTGCTTATATAGAACACTGTTAGGAGTGTGTTAATGGGGAGCCTTCAGACTTCAAAGTATGTATTTGGGTTTTTGGATATGATAATCAGAACAAAAAACAATTTTGTCATTTTGGTCATAGAAACAACGTAAACAACCATAGAAACTCATGATTATGTGTTATTAAAATGCAATAAAGTTCAGTTCATTATGTTGCACTATTTTGGTGCTGAAAAAATTCTGTCACTCTATACTGCACACTATTGAGCCCTATATAAAAAAACAGGAAAACAAATAATGCTGAAAAAATATGTCAGAGCTACCATAATAAATGAATTAAAACATAAAACTGGGATTGCATACATAAAACATATAGTGCATCTTAGGCACCCTGTGTTTTAGTCTAAACTTTGTTATAGAACCTTCCAGAAGAACAACCATCACAACCAATCAGGCCTGCATGGGAAAATGGCCAGACGGAATCCACTCCTCAGTAAAAGGCACATAACAGTCGCCTGGAGTTTGCCAAAAGGCACCTGAAGGACTCTCAGTCCATGAGAAAGAATTTTGTTGTTGTTGTTGTTGTTGAAGCACCTTTGGCACCAATTATACCCTCAAGTCTTTTTGAGTATGATGCTACAAGATGGTTTTCCTTCTGGAAGGTCCTCCTCTCTCCACAGAGAAACACTGGAGCTCTTTCAGACTAACCATCGGGTTCTTGTCACCTCCCTGACTAAGGCCCTTCTCCCCCCGATCACTCACTTTGGCCGGGCAGCCTGCTCTAGGAAGTGTCCTGGTGGTTCCCTTCTTCCATTTATGGAGGCCACTGTGCTCATCTGGATCTTCAATGCTGCAGAAATGTTTCTGTAACCTTCCCCAGATCTGTGCCTCGATACAATCCTGCCTCGGAGGTCTACAAACAATTCCTTGGACTTCATGGCTTGGTTTGTGCTCTGACATGCACTGTTAACTGTTGGACATTATATAGATAGGTGTGTTTCTTTTAAAATAATGTCCAATCAACTGAATTTACCACATCTGGACTCCAATCGAGTTGTAGAAACATCTCAAGGATGATCAGTGGAAACAGGATGCACCTGAGATCAATTTTGAGTGTCATGGCAAAAGCTGAGGATACTTATGTACATGTGATGTTTTCCTTTTTTTAGTTTTTGTAAATTTTTTCTCAAAAATAGAAATTTGAGAAAAATAATTAATATAATCCATTTTGAAATAAGGCAGTAACATAGCAAAATGTGGAAAAAGTGAAGCGCTGTGAATACTTTCCGGATGCACTGTATTGCTTGTTGTGTCTGCCACACTGTGATATGTGTGGTTACCGGCTGATCCCTAACTGGGAGAGACTGATGTGTCTGAAGTTCTCCATTTATTATCAGCATGGAGAGCATATTTAAGATTTTGGCCAGATGCCCTGTGTCACATACATCGGAAGAAGAGAGACCCAGGGACAGACAGACAATAGGAAACACTTTTGCTGTTTGGATCTACTGTATTAGTCTCAGAAGGACTGTGCGTGATTCTGCAGGGTGCTTAATAAAAGTTTGCATCTAATTTTCTTATAAAACTGCACAAATTGAACCTGAGACTAAAGGATCCTCAAAGTGTTGTCATACCAAATACTGACTTTGTTTCATTAATTATTTCTTACGGGGCTTTATAGGGTGTTTTTTTTCTTTAGCATTTATTTGCATGTGCGTAAGACTTTTGCACAGTACTTTATATACGATGCAGACATACAAAAACCTAGATTTTCTTTTTTGTTGTTGTTGTTTTGTTTAAAAATGTGAAGACTTGTGTCAGTCAGAAAGAAGAAGAACTGCCGAATATCCATTCATGCAACTTTATGCAAAGTGCGTAAAAATCATGTGATGACCATCTTTCAAACTGCTACTCTATGTAAAATCTACTTTGGTTAAAAACAAAGGCTTCACTGTCACTTCCTGTTCTATTTTTTTTTTTTTAGACACGTTTCTTCCTCACATATTATAAGGAACTCTAGTCATGAGAATGAGTAAGGCTTTCGGAAACTCACTCACTCACTCATTATCTATACCGCTTTATCCTGTATACAGGGTCATGGGGGGCATGGAGCCTATCCCAGGAGACTTAGGACAGGGTGCCAAACCATCACAGGGTTTCACATTCACACACCAGTTGGACTAATGTGCATTTCTTTGGACCGTGGGAGGAAACCAGTGTACCAGGAGTAAACCCATCAAGCACAAACTCCACACACACACACACACACACACACACAGACTTGGGGGGGGAATCGAACCTGGACCCTGTCGGTGCGAGGCAACAGTGCTTAACCACTTAAGCCCACAAATAAAAAATATTTATTTGTCATGTCATAAAACCAGTTGTAACGAAGTTACAGAACATTTTAAGCGTCTTTAAAGTGGATTTGAAAACTGTTTGAAGTTCATGTGAGCGGGTTGGGGAGATCACGTGATGTGTCGCAGCATATCAGATCGCGTCAACATCGGGTAAAAAAAAAATCAGGTTAATGACTCTCGTCTATAATAACTCGCACCTTTATAATGAGTTCAAGCTCTCTCTCGACCTCAGGAGTAATGCTTGATGTGTTTTTTTCTTTTTGACGGTTTTTCTTTTATTCTTTAATGACATGTTAATGTATTTTGCAGACCTCAGCAAAAAAATAAAAAAATAGTAGAAACGACAAAAAACAACAATAAAACTGCGACTATAATGTGTCTGCCGAGGCTGAATCACTAAATAACCAGTTTAACGACTTACTGTACAGGTCTGCGAGTTGACTTTGCTCGAGAACTTCATGTTGTGTGAGTGAAGCAGCAGCAGCAGCAGCAGCGCGGCTATAGCTGGTGACCGCGAGCAGCAGCGCCGTACACACTCCTAAATAACACGCCTGCACCCCGAAGAAGTGCTGCTGAAAAGTTACACCAAGGGCTCGCATTTCCACAGTTGTGTGATGAAGAGTTCCGGTGAGAAGATGGCCGAGATCATTCCTGGCTCCGAAATTCTCACCACTGCAGCTGGAGAGTTTTTACTGGTTTTTTGTTTTCTCTCGCAATTTTCCGCAAGTTTGTTGGGCTTCCTACGTCAGCGCCTCCGCAGGCAGGCAGGCAGGGAGCAGCAGGGTGCTGAGGGTCCCCCCCACACACACACACCCCACCCCACCACCGGGCTCGGACCGGTTCTGGGCGGGTTCCGCTCTGTCACGCGCCCGGCTTTCCGAAACACATTCCCGACTGAACAACACAAAAACACACTCTTAAAATTAAATCATTTTTACAACTACTGTAACACACACCTTCAAGCACTCTTAAAAGTTACACACTCTTAAAACTAATACATTTTTAAAACTAAAGCGCTCTTAAAACAAACACACTCTTTAAACCAAATTGCTCTTAAAACTAAAGCACTTTTAAAACTAATACACTCAAAACTATAACACTCTAACACACTCTTAAAACTAACACACTTTTAATACTAATGCACTCTTAAAACTAACACACTCTTAAAACTAAAGCACTCTTAATAATAACACGTGTAAAACTAACACTCTTAATTATACTAAAGCCCGCTTAAAACTAACCTAACAGAAACCTAAAATCATTCCCAAATTAATTTTGTTTCATACATATTTTTTTAACTAGGCTACTACCCAAAACTAAACCACTTTTAAAACTAACACCCTCCTAAAACTAAAGCACTCTTGAATGTAACACACTCTTAAAACTAACACACTCTTTAAACCAAATGTCTCTTAAAACTAAATCACTTTTAAAACTAATACACTCATAAAACTAAAACAGTCTAATACTAATGCACTCTTAAAATTAACACACTCTTAAAACTAAAGCACACTTAATAACAGATGCTTGATACTAATACACTCTAAAAACTAGCATACTCTAAAAACTAACCTTACAGAAACTTTAGATGATTCCCAAATTAGATTTGTTATTTATATATATATTTGAAACTAACACGTTTCTAAAACTAAAGTACTTCTAAAACTAATATTTTTTAAATGATAGCACTTTTAAAACTAAAACACTCTTAATACTAACACACTTTTAAAACTAACCTAGCAGAAACCTAAAATCAGTCCCAAATGTTTTTATGTATTCTTTATTTCTTTCTCGAATGATTTTATATATTCTTTCTTTCTTTCTTCCCTAAAACTAAAGTACTCTTAAAACTAAAGCACTTAAAACTAACACACTCCTAAAACTAAATGACTCTTAAAAGTAACACTCTTAAAATTAAAGCACCCTTAAATGTAAAGCACTCTTAATAACACATGCTTAATACTAACACACTCTTTAAACTATCCTAACTATCCTAACAGTCACACAGTCTTTTTGCAGCTATAACAGTTTCCACTCTTTTCGGAAGGCTGTTCGCAGGATTTTGGAGTGTTTCTGTGGGAATTCATGCCTATTCATTCTGTAGAGCATTTATGAGGTCAGGCACTGATAATTGCTAATGCTGGACGAGAAATCCTGGCTCGCAATCTCCGTTTCAGTTTGTCCCAAAGCTGCTTCGATGGGGTTGAGGTCAGGGCTCTGTATGTGCCAGTCAAGTTCTTCCACACCAAACTCATTAAACCATGCTTTCTGCACTGGAATAGAACAGGGCCTTTCCCAAACTGATTGCCACAAACTTGAAAGCATTGCATTGTCCAAGATGTCTTGGTATGCTGAAGCTGTTTGAGTCTGCACACTCCATTCACAGGTAATGGTAGCATGCAGGCGTCAGGATCCCTCTAGTGTGTAAATGAATAACACTGGATTGCCAGCAAAAATCCAAGTTTATTAGAGGTTGAAAATTTAACTTAGGACATAAAAACAGTACAAGACTCAGCCTCATATTTATAATCAATAATTGTAAAACACCACTAAACAACACACACACACACACACACACACAACATTTCACAATAGGCTTTATGGCTTTATAGGCCAAAATGAATCTGTTGCAGGTTAAACTTTTCCAGTGTTCTGACTCACAGCAGTTAGCATTATCATCCAGTTAAGAAGACTACAGTACACCCTGGATTAAACTGATAAGCTTACCTTAGATATTAACTCTATTATAATGGCAAAAAGTCACAAAGTATGAGAAGTAGGTGATTGCAACCACTTAATCCTAACTGAGACAATTAATACAAAGACAAGATGATGCCTAAGAGTGCAGACTATATCACACTGTTTTGCAATACTATTGAAGTAAACATAAAGTGTTCTATCAGGAAATAAAATGAGTCACCATTTACCCCGAAAAGTGCCATCAAAGGTCTGTAGGCATTCTTAATCACCCAGGTCATTGTAATGCCAAAGGTGCTGTTCTTCAACTTGCTTGAAGTTCTTCAGAATGTTTCACTTCTCACACGAAAGGTTTCATGAGTTTGAACTAACTGGCTTCAAGTGACGGCTGTATAAACTCTGTGTCAACTATTTAACTGCTCCATGGAGTTGACAGGATGACAGGTGAAATGTCTTCAGGAACTTCAAGTGCCACTAAACAGCACCTTTGGGATTGCCATGACCTGGATGACTGAGGTTCTCCACAGACAGTTGTTTATATTTATAAGCTGGAAAATGTGCTGCAGCAACGGCATGCATCATATTTCAACACTTTTAAAAGACGAAAACAACCAAAAACAGAGTTGCTTTAGTCAGATATCTGCGACTTGTCTGCAGGAACCGCTAAAAAGGTGTTTTCGTTTTGAGTGCTGCCAAAGATGACACCTCATAACACAAACATGAATTTATAACATATTCAGTAGCCCAGGCAACAATCCAACATTCAAAAATATTTCTATCAAGGAATAAACATCTCTGCTTAAAGGAAACCATAAAAATGTCCAATTTTAGTCATCTCCACTGAATAATCATGAATAAAATACACCATTTTATCCCTATTTGAATTTGTAAATTTTTTTCTACTTTAATGTTTTTTTTATTTTTTATTAAGGTTCAAACCAATTCTGCATTTGCTGTCTTAGATTAAAAAAAATTTTTGCAGCAAATATATTAACAATAAAAAAAACAATTCACATTTGCTCTGAAAAAAACAAAACAAATCAGTCACTCATATATACACACACATATATACACACACACACATACTCACACTATTTCATGAAAAAATACTTTACAGTCAGTACATTAAATCAGTCCTTTAGTCGTGTCAGCAGATCTCGACTCTCTGTCGAGCTGTATGTTTGTATGTCACATTCTTAAATGTTGAAGTTGAGCTTCTGAAAAGAGGGTTTGTGCCCTGCAAAGGAAAATACGGCAAATGGATAAGAATAAATAAATTAATTAATAAAATAATATTTATTAAAAAGAAAAAAGAAAAACTAACTTACCGATTGCCATTTTGCTTTAGCTTTCTCTGCTTCAAACTTGGCAACTTCCTTTTGGTCGTGAACATATATTAAAAGCTTCCAAACCACTGCAAGTATGATGCCAATTGTGAGTACAGACATACAAACGCCTAGAGCGATCAATGCGACATTTAGAGGTTTGGGACAATCTGCAAGACAATCACACAAGCACAAATATTAACAAAGACCCATATGAACATATTTTCATTATTGACATTTCATGCCCATAACTGGTTTATTGTAAATGACACCCTCAGCAGTCTCTGTTATTTGAGTTCTCTGTTATTTGACACATTAATTACAGTTCCTTGCTAGCCTTTCTACAACTTATGTCATCATTTGGAATTTATTTTTGTCACATTTATAGTACTGTCAACTTTTTCACAAAGCTGTATGCCCGGATTGAATTCTGCCTCTTATTTAAGAAAGTCTGGCTTAAAGCAGCTGCCAAATGGAAACGGTAATGGTAATTACAGGGTAGGTGAGATGACTGGGCTCTTACCAAGCTTGAGCTTGTACACAGTGCTTCCCGTTTCACCTCCCACTAATGTGAAGGAGATCAGACACTCGTGCTCACTACGGAGAGCGCACATTACTGCGTGGTTCTCGTCAAAGTCTAAAACAGGAAAAGAAAGCAATTGTGTGTGAGGGATGAATTATGAAAGACATTTACAAGATAGAGAAATTAGGCCATAGTTTGTGGTATAAGGACAAATTTAAATATCCTCAACATCCCACGTTATAAATTACTAAACCATATTATATATTAGTGTTACCTGCAACTGACGTGATGTAATGCATTTGTTAACATAAACAATCTGCAACAGCATTATTTACACCATTACTAATTAAATAAAAAGGAACCAACATTTGGATGAATTGAGTTTTTTTTTTTTTTTTTTATGATGATGAACTAAATATTTATCAGCAAATTTCCAGTGATTATACCAGGAAAACAGAGTTCACCAAAGTTCAGCCTATCAACATTTGGAAAACAGCTGTAATTTACATGAGGCATAAAAAGTGAGGAATAATTTAGAATTGAAAAAAAAAAAAAAAAAACAGTGTTTCGGACGAAGAGATTTGCACCAGGCCCTTATCAGCAAGTTACTCATTTTCCAAAGAAGTGTTTTCTTTAATGTTCCAACAATTACAGTTTTTTAATTCAGTAATGAACAACACATTGTGCTTTGGAACCATGTAATAGTTCTATTATTACAGCTTTTTGTTCAGCTATTTTTTCCAGTTTCTTCATAGTTATTTTTTTCTTACACTTATTACAAAGTTTATACAAACAAAAACTGCAGCTTGTCATATTACAGAGAAACCAGAAAGTGAACAATCCTCAGTCCTGAAGGCTCCCAAATTATTATTATTATCGTTGTTGTTGTTATTAGTAGTAGTAGTAGTAGTGATAGTATTAGTATATATTCTTGACGTTACACCTAAAAAAAAACCCTAAACATTCACTCCTCTTTTTTTTAAGACTCTCAGTGAGGTCCTAACAGAAGACTGGCAGTGTTTGTGTCTCTGCATTGTATGTCTCAGTTGGAGACTACTCCACACCTCATTTCCTGCTCCAGACTAAGGCCTTTATAATGGCCTGTTCTTGTCAAGACACTTAATGGGCTTATAATCATTGAGCCCTAACAATGCACAACAGCCTTAATGGCTTCTACATCTTTGTTAAGTGTCAAAAGGCCTAATCTATCGCACATGGGTTTGTTTGTGTATAACTAACAAGTTATGGTAAGAAAGAATGTGTACAGATGCTGGAAACTGTGCAAAGTGATTTTAACTCTGTTATTAAACGGGCACAGTGCAGGTTGATTGGAAATTTGTCATATGTTATAAAAGGCTAGTTTCATATTTGTGTTGAAAAATATTGTTGTTGGAAATATTAAAAAGAATGTCCTTTTCAAGAAACTGTCTTTGAAATATATATAACAAAAAAAGATATGCAGATTTAAGAGTTTGAAAAGATATGAATATAAAACCAACATTCACTGCTAATATGAGAGACATTTGCAGTGGCAAGAAAAAGTATGTGAACGTTTTGGAATTTCATGGTCTTCTGCATTAATTTGTCATAAAATGTGATCTGATGTTAATCAAAAGTCAAGAGTATTTACAAATATAACATGAAATAATAACATAAAAAAATCATATCTTTCATGTCTTTATTGAGAACAGTCAAAAACCTCATGGTGTTGGTGAAAAAAGTATATCAATTTGTGAGTTACTGACCTCAGAAAAGCTAACTGGAGTCTTGTTAAGAAATGAGTTTGGATGTGTGGACTAGAGCAACTCTGACAAAAACACTCAAACTTTCAAATAATCAAGAATTGTTGAATTGCATAAAGCTGGAAATAGTTACAAAGTGATTTTAAACACTTTAGAAGTTCACCCGTCTACAGTTCTACAAACAATCTACAAATGGAGACACAGTCAAAATTAAACTCTGTAGAAGTTCATTGGGTGATGCAACAGGATAATGACCCAAAACACCATCTAGACAAAAGTCTTTTGGAGTGGCCAAGTCAGAGCCCAGACCTCAACCCAATACACATGTGATGTCCAAAGAATAAGACAGAGCAAAGCAGCTCTGCCAGGAAGAATGGGTAAAAATTTGGAAGAATTGGCTAAACCTATCCACAGCTACAGTAAGCGCCTGGTTGAGGTTATTGGTGCCAAGGGGCACCAATTTATTTATTTTTTTGTCACATTATATTTGTCAATTTACTTGACTTAGATGTAGATCAGATCACATTTTTATGACACATTAATGCAGGAAAGCATGAAATTTTAAAAGGTTTAAATACTTTTATACAAATATGGAAAAATTAGTTTAGACATTGTGAATATTGACAATTTGAATTAGTTAAACATAATTATAGTGTTAGGTAATATGACCTCAAAGCAATATCACGATTAATTAAACAGTTTACCTCATTAAGATGAAGAAAATGTATAAAAAAAATTTTTTTGCACTCATAGTTCACTGACAAAGTTTGTACTGTGAATATACGCAACTATTGAAGCTGGGACGTGTTGCTTTCATGCCGCACACTTTATGGGCGAAGACACATGATTCACACGAGGTAGAATGTTTTTAAAGGGACAATACATGAACACACACATGGTGGGAAAAATATGAAAACAATTAAAATAACTATTTTATTCCATTTTAATAATTACCATATAAATTTTTGTAAAAAATTTTAAAGAATAAAGTGATGTTATGGCGTGTACATTTTTATGAACAGTTTTAACAGCGCATGCCGCATTTATGCAATTTATGTACATTTACATAGGGAACTCATAGTCCAAGTAAAATACCCAATTACAATTAAAAATTTAAAATTACTGTGCAATGCAAAAGTATTCATACCACTTGAACTTTTCCACATTTTGTCATGTTACAACCACAAAACGTAAACGTATTTTATCGTAGACCAAGACAAAGTGGCACATAATTATTATTATTTTTTTGTTTACAAATAATTATCTGAACACTGTGGCGTGCATTTGTATTTAGCGCCCTTTACTCTGATACGCCTACCTAAAACCCAGTGGAACCAATTGCCTTTGGAAGGGGTATGAATACTTTTGCAAGGCACTGTACATTTGAACTTACACGAATTACACTTAAACACACCACGTCCTCACACTAGGCAGTAAGTGTCAGTGAAGAATGTGTTCACTGACCTGTGAAGTTGCTTACTGTGGTATGAATTGCATTACACTTAAGGACACACTCTTCTGAGGGTTCGTCAGTTTTCAGATAACACTTCGCACAAGACCTGTGACATACACACACACACACACACACACACACACACACAGCACATATACCAAGAGAAAGGTTTTGTGTTTGCTGAAAGAAGAAACATGGAAACTTTTCTTGTGACCCCTTTTAGAATTTCTTGTTCTACAGTACGTCTCTTCACAGCTTTTCATCTGAACAGCTTGGCTTTAAGAAAAGGGAAGTGAGACACTGATGTCCTTTGATATGCTTTCACTTGGCTTGTGAAAACAACTGGACAAATGTAAAATGAGAATAAAACATATACACAGATATGCTGATCATGTTCTAGACCCGTTCCAAAACACACACACACACGCTGTCCATCGAAGGGGAATCGAACCCTCAACCCTGGAGGTTCGAGTCCATAGTGCTTAAACACTATGCTGCCATATTCTACAACGTTCACTTTATCTCTATTCTATGTGTGCGAGACAGAAGAGTTGAATGTACCTGGTTGTGCTACAGGCATCTCCACAGGTAGCACACTTCTCACACTTATCCCCTGACGCACCAGGAACAGAACACTCGCATTTCCCGCATACACACTTTCCACGTCCGCTGCAGACCGACCCATCAGCAGACTCACAGGTGTGTGTGCTGGTGCTGCAGTTGCAATATTCACCTGTCCAACCGTCATGGCATACACACTCGCCACAGTCACAATCTCCATTACCTAAACACACAGCCACATACAAACACATATACTGATTCATTTCTGCATATGATATAAATACAGAAACACACTGCATACGTACATATCTATTAACACGGTTGCTTTTAAATATATCTTTTATTGCATTAAATTACTAAAAATGCTTATGATGAAACTTTAACCTGGCTGCCACCTTAGCTTTTTCAGGATGTCTGAACCACTGATCATGTACACCAGCAGTCTTATCCTGGATTATGCTGAAAGTAGCTTGTTTAGTACTTTTAGGTGACCATGACAACTAATATTCAGAGAAAAGTCCAAGTTTTCCAAATTTCCAAAGCCAGATTACCAAGAATCTTTTAAATGTATTTATGTTTAAATGCTTGTTTTATCTGATCCACATTTTTATGTATTTACATTTATAAATGTTTTTATATAGAATATTTTAATTATAATGTATAGAATTTCTTGCCATATTCTTTTATTACAACTACCTCACTGCAGCCTTTGCATTAGAACTGTAATAGTGCACAACCTGAGCCAATTGCAGGTGAAGCATTACATTCTACTGATGTTTTTTCTTTATGTTTTACTTATGTTTTGATATTGTACAGGGTGAATGTCTGAGTAACTACATGTCCCAGGCAAACGAAATTAAATAGTCTTCATGTTGAAAAATAAAAGATTCATTTATCAAAATTCCAACAACATATTCAAACGGATATAGATTTTACAACTAATTTCGCGAAGCTTCACAAATTTTCGATATGTGCACCACCTGTGACACGACACACGTCAAGTCGGCAATCCAGCTCCAACATAATTCACTTTCGGCGCGCCCCTCATGCGCTCAACTGTAGCATGAGGATTTTCTTCCCCCCAAATGTGAACATTATGCATGTTGACTTTGCCATTCATATGAAATGTGGCTCGTCACTGGAAACAAGACGCTTTTTCGAACTCCTCATCTTCAAGTGTCTGTTGCATAGCAACCAGTGTTGGGTGTAACGTGTTCCAAAGTAATGCGTTAGAGCACTTGTATTACTTTTTTGATGTAACGAGTAATCTAACGCGTTAGGTCCGCCATTTAAGTACTCAGTTATTTAGGGTTTTTTTTTTTCAAAATGTAATCCGTTATTTAGACAATTTATGTAATTCGTGAACCAGACAGCAGTGATTCCACTAATGTGTGCGTGTGTGTGTGTGTGTGTGTGAAAGTCGTCATACAAGCCCCGCCCCTGCCCCTGTTAATACCCCCCCTCGACTAAAACAACATGCATGAGGAATCACTAAGAAGTTTTCATTTTCTGCAATGGAAAATTACTCTAACTAGTTACTTTTATCAAAAGGTAATGCCGTAATGTAAAGGATTACTTTTAAAAGTAATTTTGTGATGTAATTAGTTACTTAAAAAGTACCGTCCCCCAACACTGACAGCAGGACAGAATTAAATGTAAAACATTAAACTTAGGTTTTGCAGATCTTGTTAGAATTTAAGATCATTTGAGCGAAAATCGACTATGTTGTTAGACTACGAAATTATGTCAATCTTTTTTAGGACACCCTGTATATGTTTATTGCCTATGGTGTATCTTAATTGCTTTTATTTACTATATACGGCATTGCTGCAGTTTTATAAATAGCACATTTTCACTTGGCTCCTGGATCGCTGTAATGAGAGGTTTGGAATCATAAAATGCTAATCTGTTGATGTCGGCACCACTGTTTGTTAGTGACACACAAATCAACATATCATCAACTCAATAGAAATATACAGTAAATTTAGAGTATGACACCACAGCAATTTCATATATTAGACACTAAACGTTTGTCGTTTCTTAATAACAGGAGACTAATCTATATAAATGACCTAAGGTCGCTTATATCATTGTGCCAACAGTTTTTGTTAAGCACCTCTTTAAAAAAAAATGGACATGCTGTTGCAGGTGATTTAGTGTGAAATATATGACATGCAAACTAGGGAGAAGGAAACAATAACTGAATGAGGTTTTTGAGACTACTGGGAGAGGAACTGAAACTAAATCTGAAATTAAATAGAAATTAAAGACATTGCAGTGCATAAAAAAAACTGTAATTGGAAATTAATTGATATCAATTTTATGTTTGTAACAAAATACAAGTGGCAATTTTTGAAAATCAAATAATTTTAGTAGGTTATAGTTTAAACAACAATTCTGACAATTGTTATTAAACAATAATGATCTTTGACACCTCTCCATATATTGCATTTTTAGTAAGACATCCTAAATTGCATATATTATATAAAATATCCTAATGTCTTCTAGCAAGATAGAAAATGAAAAAGTCAAACTTATCATAATGTGGCCAATGTTTACTAAATTAAATCTGTGCTAGATCACATTAAGCAACATCACACGAGAGGGAGTGCTGTTGCACTGAATATCAGCACGGCTGTAATGCAGCCATAATCATGAGGGACGCAGCCTGAGTACTGAAGATATCGCAGCCATGTTGATATTCACTCTAGCCAGAGGTGGGTAGTAACGAGTTACATTTACTCCATTACATTTACTTGAGTAACTTTAAAAAAAATAATTACTTCTATGAGTAGTTTTACTGCACCATATTTTTTTTCCTTTTATCTGAGTAGATTTGGGAAGAAGAAACGCTACTCTTACTCCGCTACATTCGGCTACAATAGACTCGTTACATTTTGTACCATGTATTCTACACATGTAGCCAGTGGATCTACCACATGACTGTGTTTCACCAATCAGACGGAGCAACAATAGTCACATGACTCCGTTTGACCAATCAGATGCAGTAACAATAACCACATGTAGTCACATGACCACATACAAACTAGCAGCATAGCGGGGAAAAAATCTTCAGCCGTGGTAGACAAGGAATGAAAACATAAAAATGGCAGAAGCATCTGTCTCCAATGCTACAACAGAAGAGGATTAACACCGCTGGCCACATATACAAAGTGTGTTTCGCTTACACACAGTGCAACAAAAAGAACAGCTTCATACTGCGTTGACAAAACAGACAAACACTTCAGCATATAAAAACTCGACTTCTAACCTGAGGAAACGCGGTAAGTTTAGCTGTTTCATTGAATGTTGCAATTTTAGCATATACTGTATAATTATTATAATAATATATAATTATTATCTTTTCTAAAGAAATAAATCGGACATTACGATTGAAACAGTTACTCAGTACTTGAGTAGTATTTTCACCGCATACTTTTTTACTCTTACTTCAGTAATATTTTGGATGACTACTTTTTACTTCTACTTGAGTAATATTATTTTGAAGTACAGCTACTCATACTAAATTAAATTAACATAGTAAATTTTTTGGCTACTCGACCCACCTCGACTATAATATTGCTTTTACACAACAGTTCGACAAACACCATTAATTATCCACAGATCATGATTTGTTCATTTATTTAACCAGGTATTTTGCTCCACCACCACATATACTTCTGCAACCGGGGGGGGGATGGATTTCTTTCCCGATTTTCTCACTAATTTAGTCGTGTCCAATTCCTCCCCGTCACTAGGGGGCTCCCACATTAAGGCTACTAC
>JAQMYJ010000007.1:5185739-5217418 GCA_030014305.1 Clarias laeviceps | reverse complement strand
ACACTCGCTCCTTTCTATTTTTATGCAAATCCCAGGAGTGTACATTAGGTTTTTTGTTTCCATCTGAAAACTGGTCTATCTTGTACTATATTTCTTTTCTTTACAGCCATGCATATATTCTCCTGTAATGTTATTTGTATTAATGATAAACATATATAACAAAATGTGGTACAGCATATAATATGGTTCCGAAGACTTTTGCACTATATATAATGTATTGTTTTGTTGTGATTGATTTCTTCTTAATTCTCCTCTATGTAAGACATCCTTCTGTAAAAGCTGGAGTTTATCAGTGGTACACTGACAAGGTTTATCAGATATCAGTGAGGTTTCAGCATCGGTATCCGGTTTCGGAAAAGGAAAAGCGGTGCGGTGCCATCTCCGATTTCACCGTAGACACGGCGTCTCGCAAGCAAAAAAACAGCGACAAGCACAACGTTCCCGATCAGGTTTGAGCTCTGTCTTTAATTCAAAATTTTTCACAGAGGAAATCATCATAGAAATAAACAATAAAAAGCGTTTAAATAAAAAAAAAAAAGAAAAAGAAAGAAAAAGAAAAAAAAAATTGACAGGTTGGAGAATAGAAACAAAAACACAGGAGCAGGTTTTGTTGTTGTTGAACGTACAAAGTGCCACTGACAAAAAAGTGTGGCGTGTGTACTGTACGATTTAGCGATATATATTAAAAAAAAAGTGTCCCCATTTCTGTGAAACCTGTGTATCGTTTCTTTGCTTTAGAACATTTTTTCCACTTTACTCACTCATCGTTGACATGAAGGATTGTGTCAGGCGAAACTGAAAAATGTCCCTCAATCATATATATACAGTATATACATACACAAAGGGGTGTTCAAGTCAACCCGGGACTTTCTGAAATTTTGAAAGGGGTAAAACATTTACAGAAGACTAAGATACTTGATGGTATCCAAGCACTAGTGAAACACTGTGATAAGTGCATTAAAGAAATGTGTTGTTGTTTTTTTTGTTCTGTTATCCTGCACAATCAAAAGTCCTGGTTTGATCTGAACACCCCTTGTGTATATACATACTTCTCACAATGACAATGTGTTACTTTGGTTGATTGAATCGAGCCTCGGTAAACTCAACGAATCTGCACCAATCCAGTAGAGCCTGTGTTGTGTTTGGATTGACCTAACATAATTCAGAAACCTTTTTCATGAAACAGAGTCCTCTTTTTTTGTTTTGTTTTGTTTTTTGCTTTTTTTTTTTTTTTTAAAGCAGTCACGCAGGCGTTTCTCACCCCACAGCTTTTTTTTTTTCTTCCGGAATAAAGAGACCCACATTGTTTACTCTCCACATGGCCCGAATGCAGAACATCAAAATACAACAACAACAACAACAACAACAAAAGAGAACGAAACAAAAGACACCGAAATAAACCCACAAACGTTTCCTTTGAACAAGCGGACGAACAGATGAGTTAAAATGTTAAGTCCTGTATGATCCCAGCTCCAGAGCTGGTGTTTTATTTATTTTTTCCTCCTGATTGGGCAGGATAGACCTGCAAACCTGACCAATCAGACGACAGATACAACTCTGAGGTAGATCGACGGCCAAGCTGACCCGGACATCAAAAAAAAAAAGCTGCAAAAAAAAAAACCCAAAACAAATGAACAAAGGAAAAACGAACAAATAACAACAAAAGAAACGACACACACGTGACTGTTTAACTCATCTACGTTAAAGATCAAAGCCTCTTTTGAATGAATCTGCATCATTAGCCTTTGATTAGTTTAGCGTTTCATGTATTTCTCCTCAGTCTCAGATACTTCATGTCTGAGTATACAAAGCTCCATCTTTTAACCGAGTTGGCAAAAAAGGCACAATTTCCAAAAATCCATACACCTGCACCTCAGCATTTGTCCGCACTGATGGGAAATTTTTTTTTGATGGTCTTTGGTGGAAAGTATCTTAATTGCCTCGATTTATAGAATTTCTTATTGCCTTAATTCTTTCCTATGCAGGACTCGATTCGAATTTACACCGATCCTTCGTCGTTTCCCAAGGTTTGTGTTCGTTCTTTCCTCTAAATGTTTTTTTTTCTTTCATTTCATTCTATAGTCACCGCACCTTAAATTAGTTTCTGATTGACAGCTGCAGCCCTTAATATTGCCATGAACTTGAGGGGGGGCGGGGCTTGGGAGGAGGGGCAAGTAACTGCGTAATAAACATTGCGCAAAAAAAAAAAAAAAAAGATCAGAAGAAGAAAAAAAAAAATAAACATTGTGGGATTTACCTCCCAGTGATTGATTTCATTATAAAAAAAAGGATCTCGTTTTTTTTTTTTTCTCAAATCTTGTTCTGTACAACTCTTGCTTTCTATCTAAAGAAACATTGCACTTCTGCCTCTCAGTACAAGAAATCTCTACACACTGTGTTCAAACATAAAGGGAAAAAAAAAACGCCGTCGGAAAGAAAAAGCATCATCATCATCATCATCATCATCACTTGCTTGTTTTTTTTTTTGAACTATTAAACTAGTAACGGTGTGTCTGTCCAACATCGAGCACGTCCCCTATAATCTATATTCTTTTCTCCACGCATCAAACTCCACCTCCAAATTCCAGAATCCTCCCACACCTCCACCACTTTCCTAACCAACCCCCCCCCCGTCCTGAATAAAAAACAAACAAAGCAACAACAACAACAAAAAAAAAAACTACCAACAACTTCATCCACATCTATGACATCGATTTTGACTGAATAGTAAAAAAAAAATAACAATAAAAAGGCAAGAAGACTTCGGAGGACAGCAGAATCCGTCTTTCCCGTGAGACGCACACTTTTACACGATCCGCATTTGGAGAACGACTTAAAGTGAATTGTTCGCGTTGACAGACACGAAAGAAGAGCGACACCAACCAGCCGTCGGGCGATATTACCTAAAACCCACTCTACAGTATTTACAAGGCAAATTTCTGTTTTCTACGGACCGAGAAGAAGGCAAAGTGCGGAAGACGAAAGCAAAATAAAAAAAAAATTAAAAAGAAAAAAGAAACCTCCTTGTTGCTACTACCACAGCAAATGTTCAATTCTTTTGTTTGTACGCGTGTGTATATGTGTGTGTGTGTGTGTGCATGTATGTGAGAAACGGTCAGTAAAAACACACTAAGAACCATACTAAAAAGTCCTCTCATGCATCTAAAGGTACTAGCACACTGCAATTATTTTTTTTTTAATTATTATTATTATTCCCGGAGTCCAGTGTTCACAGACTTTGGTCTGTTCCCGAAGTCCTTGGTAAAAAATAAGCGTCCATCTCGTTTCCTTTCATTATTAAAATAAAAACGTCGAACTTCTCTCCATCTCTCCATCTCTCTCTCGCTCCCATGCCGTCGCTCGCTCTGTCTGTGATGAGTTGCATTGTTTCGGTTGCCGATTCACCTGCTGCGTGTTCTTTGAGGTTGTTGAAGTTGAATAAACCTTGGACATTGTTTGTGTGTGTGTGTGTGTGTGTGTGTGTGTACATGTGTTTGTGTGTGTGTGTGTGTGGTTTATTAATTTTATTTTTTTTTTTTTTGGAACCTGTGCAAAAAAAAGGTGTCTTGTCCTCTGTGATGTCACTTCCTCTGCAAGGAAGATAAGCCTGTAGTCATAGCAGCCCTCTTTTGACTCCGCCTCCAACGGGTCACCTGGAAAAACGAACCAAGGCGTTAGGAGGTCAGTGCTAAATCCAAAACAATTCGCAAATCTGATTTTAAAAAACTTTTCGAAAAGTGTGAATCTCATGCCGTGTATTGTGTGTATGTGTGTGTGTGTGTGTGTGTCGAGGATTACCCTCTTATTGCTTGCTCGGTTGGAATGGGTAGGTGGAGGGATCACTGGAGGTCACGTCCTGGGGCTGCACACTGGGATCCTAAAAAGCAAACAAGCCTCGTAAATCATCAGATGAATAATGCATAGCACAGATACGCGGGATTTATTATAGCGAGGGAGTCATGCTGTGTGTTATGCAGCGACAGATGGCTCATGACAAGACATGCTCACGCCTGGAAGCGTGCCAACCAGACCTCTACCTAAATCTTCAGAATACAATGCATCGTTTTGTGTTTTTCTTATCGTTTTTTTACTTAATGATTCTGACTGAAAATGATTTGTTATATAGCATTTTGTTATATAGCATGAATGGGAAGGAGCCTCCAGTGTGAGCGCTTAGTAACAGTCAGTTCTACTATAATCAGTATTTTAGTATCACCAGAATTTGATTCATTTTCTGTTCGATGGGACGTACCTCAGTGGCGATGGCAGCGGGTTGAATATGAGCATACTGGGGAATATATGCTCCTTGCATAGGTGTGTTTGCCGGAATAAACTGGGGGAAAGAAAAAAAAAACACAGATAAATACATTTCTATAAAAAGCATCTCTTTACGAGTGTCAGCTGATGTCGTTTGTGTGGAGCTTACAGTGCCGCCTAAGGAGAGGTGTCCCATCTGCTGGGTCAGTGGAGCCAACATGGAGGACGGCTGCAGGGACATGGGGTGCTCCATAGAGGGCGACAGTACAGCTCCCTGTAGAGAAACGGCACGTCAGAGTTATTCGATAAACTCATACAACTCAAAGAACACCTGATAAAAATTCACATTTTTTATGATGATGATCATGAAATTAAAGTGAATTTTTTGTTTACATGGGGCGTTCAAGTCAAACCAAGACTTTTGATTGTCCAGATTAACAGAACATGGTTATATAATTTAAAACTCGCTTCATTTCTCTATATAACGCCCTGCTACACTAATGAACTGATACCATAAAGGTAGAAAGATTTCTCAGTACGCTTGAGCCTGCTTCACGTCTGAAACTCTAGCCCCCCAGGAGCTCCATTATTGGCCCAAACATGTGGAAATGTTTTGGAGCGAGGTCAGGACTTGTATGGGGAACGTGGGAATAAATCCCAGCCGAGTCCCTGTAATGGTAAATGACAGTGTGTACAGTTCCCACAGACAGCTAGCATTTTCAAGCATAAAGCGTTCAGGGGGCCTCGGGGGCACCTCATCCGGGATCGTCCTTCACAGACGTACACTATTCTTTAAAACGTTTGCATCGTTCAAATGTTTTACTGCGGCTGTCTCATTGTGCTTGACGTCATTCACGAGAAATTTAATCACAAGTCCCGCTTTGACTTGAACGCCCCTCGTACATCCCAATCCAATGGTTCAGTCTTTTTATAACGGTGGTCAAGAAACTAACATGACAGTCGTTGGAGTTGTAAGTAACAGGTAGACAGTCGAGTCAGTTCAATCAGTTTTTTGCGCATAATGATTTTTAATAAATAATTAATTTAATTCCATAGTGCTAATGCTTAGTGTCTTATTTGTCTCAAGCAGGAGAGGAATGAACTCGAGTAACTGAAAAGATGTGTAACTCATGTTTCCGTTTTTTTTTTTTTTTTTTCTTCAAACATCATGTCTCATCTTGTTTCCCGGCTGATCGATTGCGCCACACTCCAATCCAGTAGGTGGCGACATTGCACCAACCACGCATAAAATCAGAAGTAGATGTGGATTCGATACTTTTGCAAATCATGGAAAATAGAAGATTCCATTTACTGTACCAAGAAGGATATCGTGGATTGTTAATAATTTTGCATTTAGGTAAAGTTTACCTAAATAGTACAAAAATTGTGAATCGATTCGGAATCAAAAACTGACTCATCGATTCAATTAACAGAATCGATCAATAAAAGATCGCACAACTGATTAAAACGCACAGCTCCATTCAAATCAGGCTGCCTCCAAGCCAACAATTTGTTTACCCTGATAGGAAGCATGTCAGCGCTCGAACCCGACCCATTTTACCCGACTCTTACATGGTGGAGGGGAAAAAATGGTTAACTACTATAGTTGTGTTTTTTTTTTTCTTGTCTTACCGGATGCTGCATAATGTAAGGCTGATGTGTCATCCAGGAGGGACTCTGAACCTGGAATTGCACACACACACGCACACACACACACACATATATATATACACAGTTGAGAGCAGGTGCTGGATGAAAGCTTACCACTCAGCACAAAAGACTCTTAACTACATTGACACAGCTGCTGCGTCTCCTCATCACCAGAGAATCTCCGATTGTAACACAATGGCTACTGTGCCTATGTAGAATCATACACTCATGCTGCGAGCACTCAATCATGAAAGAAAAAAAATTGTGCTGTTATTAACTAGAGAGAGAGAGAGAGAGAGAGAGAGGGTCATACCGGGTAAGTGGAGACAGGTGAGATGTAGGGAGACACGGCTGTCTGGGTCATTATCCTGTTCCCCATGCTGTACTGAGGGGCGTAGTACCTGGATTGACAGTTATTTCATCAATAACCGATAATGACTTGATTATATTAATAATAATAATAATAATGAATAATTTTCAAGTATAAGGACATTTAATATTTCAGCGTGCACTATGGTGCTGCATCATATCCGGTAAGGTAATACAGTAGCTGATGTACAGTATATTATCAGATAATAACTCATTCATTAATGACCCACCCAATTTGGGGTTCCCTCGCACACAGTTCAGGAATGTCGGAAAGGGACCTTAAGTATCAACTTACTGGATTTTCTTTCACTTTTACAACAGATGGGTTTATTGTAAATTTATGATCCGGCAGTTCTTACCCGTTTTGGAGCGCAGCAGCATTGGGGTCATAGGTCAAGGTTATCCCACTCTGAAAGAGAAAAAAGTGGTGTTTTTTCAATTGCAACACTGATTACCAGTGACCTGGGGACAGGATCATGGGCACGCGATGAAGTCCCGCTCATGCCCACGGAAAACCAATTCAGCACAATTTGCAGATTCGATTCCCGCCTCAGCGGTCTGTGTTTACATGGTCTCCCTGTGCTTTGTGGGTTTCCCCTGAGTACTCCGGTTTCCTCCCACAGTCCAAAGACATTTGACCTTTCCATTGGCGCGGAGCTGGCAACCTGACCCAACGACAGATATATCTCCAGGGTGGGGATTAGCCGTCGCATAGTATGCTGGATGCCACATGGATGGACCAAATTACCCCCAGAGATAAATAAAAATAAATGAATTAAAAAAAAAAATCCCCAGACGTTTGAGTGCTGTTGGCCAAACATCCTACTGAAAAACACCACGGAAATCCCTGAGAGCCCCTGTAGAGCCACGCCCTGAGGGGCCGGCGCCGCCCTGGTGGCTCGAGCGAAACCCAAAACCTAGGTGGTTTTAATGTTATGGCTGATCAGTCCCCAGAATCCACAGTGTAAAGCCAAATGCATTCTTTTTAATTCACGACATCATTAGGATTAAATAAATAAAAAAAAAACATCGACACCAGTAAATATTTTTTTGTAACTAGAAAGCAAATAGATTATATACTGTACACGGTCATAGAAAAAAAAAAATCTATTGGTCGACTCCACATACACTATAAATAAAGCAGAAGAGATGGACTTACTAGTCTCACCTCGGCGTCCCGTGTCCAGTTTCGTCCGTTGGGGACGTATTTAGTCTGACTCAGTCTCTTCTTCTGGCCTCCATCAGCAAATTTACAGAGCAGCGGCTCTGATGCACCTGGAAACACATTAAACAGCCAGGTTGATATTTTTTTTAATTATTATTCTTTGGACACAAACATTAAACAAAGAAGGACAGAAAAGCATTTTTTTTTTAATTACCCAGCATTCCAGATGTGGACTTAATGAACTTTCCGTTAAAATGAGAGATCACAGCGTCACACTTTTCTGTCGACTCCATCCTGAGACAGGGAAAACGCTAGCGTCAATAGAGCGTACAGAGGAAAAATGTTAACCCGAACACGCTGATCCACTACGGTCCACATGCCGCGGCGATCGACTGACCTGGCGAAGCCTACGCCTCGACTCACGCCGTGCGCGTCTCGGAGGATGCGGGTGGAGATGACCTGTCCGAAGGGCTTGAGGAGGTTCTCCAGTTCCTGCTCGTCCATAGACACTGGCAGGTTGGACAGGTACAGGTTGGTTGGGTCTTGTTCCTGTTGCTGTAACACACACCGCAGTGGGAAGATGATTAGGATCATCATCATCAAGCTGACAGGATGTATATAGTAACTCAATCGCTCTTGCTGAGCAGAAAAGCATCTCAGAGCGCATGACACAAGGGGGCGTCGATGCAAAACTTAAAGAGGTTACAAATGCCTCACTACTACTGGAGTACCATCTTTCTAATGAAGAGCTCAGATTCAGAAAAGCGAGTTTGATCTCCAGACGATTCAGGTGTACGTTATTTGACTAGCATGCCCAAGACTGCTCAGTTCCCCTCCGTCAACTTCACTTAGGAGGAAAATGGTCTGCTCTGCATTCCAAGAACGACACGTCAGCCATAATTTGAGCTACGGCGTGCCCGAGGCAAATCCGACATTCTTTCTCGGTGAAGCTATTTGCTTTATAAGTCCGCCCTGGATTTATTATCCACACTAACCCCCACTGCAGTTAGCCGTGGGGTCGTGGCCATGGCGACGAGCTCGGATTAACATACGACCTTTGGATGACTCTGGAAGCTTCCTCATCTGTAGAGAAGCAGCAATTGCATACTAAAAGAAGAGATGTAATAGAAAAGCGACACGACACGCACCGGACCGAACGCACGAGCGATCGAACGTAGAAGTGAAAGCGGCCGATCGATGCACTATAACAGATAATAAACGTCGGAAGAGAAGAACCGATGAATAATTGAACGCGAATGCAGAAGCAGTGGGAGGAGGTCGATGCGGTAATTGTAGTCGGATTATTGCACAGACTCGCTCACACACTCACACGCACACTGTTAAATGAGTGAGATCAGAAAAGCCTGAGCCAGAAGGGGACGGCGAGCTGAAGGACAAACACACGCTCAGACAAAAGGTAGTGTGTGAGGGCTACACTAAGGGCTTGTTTCTGCTTCTGCATTCAAGCACATTCAGGTATTTTTTTTTTCCAGAGAGGCAGTTTAGGCCGAACAGTGGCACACTGAGGCAGACTCATGACTCACACGCTGTCCTCTGGAAAGGAGTCCTGTGCACCAACCAGCCAGGAGGATGCCGATTGGTCGGGATGGAGGCGTGTCCGATTGCGTAACAAGAAAACAAGACAAGGCTTCTGCTGCGGCTTTTCAACTCCAGAGCTTCAATTTTGCCCAAAATACATTTAAAGTCTAAAAATAAACCGAATAATAATTTCTCATATTGCATCTTGCATTTTCTGTCTCTACAGGGCTGCAGCAGATAAGAAAAATATCCGGCTCGGTTATATCCGGGTTTCTTTTTAGCCTGGTGTCAGTAATAAAGCAACTTTTTGATGACAAAACGCTCACATGCGGAAAACTAACCAGCACAGTCTTCAATTTTGCACACTAGTTTGGGTCTCTCTCTCTCCCTCACACACATACACACACAGAGCGATGTCTATATTACATACTACATAATGATAAGGGCGGTACTGCGGCGTATTGGTTAACGCTGTCGCCATGCACCTCTAGGGTCTGGGTTCGATTCCCGCCTTGGGGTCTGTATGCATGGAGTTGTTCTCCCCGTGCTTGGTGCTCCAGTTTCCTCCCCCAGTCCAAAGACATGCAGGTTAGGCTACTTGGCATTCCCAAATTGCCTGACAATTCCTTGTTTGATGAAAATGAATATTTAAAGTCATCAGTACTTGAAACGGCTTTAGCACAGATGGCTGAAAACGCTTCGGTGCAAATTTGCCTGTGTAATAATTGAACACACGAGGTTCCTTTTTTCCGCCCCACAGCACTTTGCAAAACAAATTCACCCCCATCCTCTCTTCCATATTTTACTCTTCCAGTAAAGCAAACACAATCTATCCCTGAGACTGCTTTTTTTTTTCGAATTTCATTTACTGTAAAGACAGGTTCGGTTCATTACACGTCGCCCCCTGGTGTACGAGGTGCCATATAGATCAAACCTTGAAGAAGGGAGCGTTAGGTTGTTGTCGCACCTTGGCCATCTGAGCTTGAACTCCGTTGTTTTTTAGCGCTGCAACGGCTTTCTGCGCCGACACTGGACTGTCGAAATCCACAAAGCCGTAACCTAAAAGAAAAAACACACAACGCGTTGTTTAAGAGAAAAACATTGATTCATCGATGTATCGCAATTCTTTGGTGTTGCAATCAATGTATCACTATACTGAATCCCAACAAATTATATATACATATATACATATACATATATATATATATATATATATATTAACATATACGCATATGTTTGCATTTAAAGTGCTAATATGTTGCAGTTCCTCTATAATCCTACAGATGGTGCCATCTAAACTATTCACACATTGGCAAGCAGCACATCGTGCTTTGTGTTAGAAATAAATTATTTGTTTTAAGTAATTTTGTTTAAAATTGTAGCAAGATCTGAGAATTATTTTTTCACAGAATCAGGATATTTACAGAATCGCAATAGAAATCGAATCGCCACCAAGGTATGGTGATAATATCATATCGGGTGATCCCTGGTGATCCCCTGCCTAATATTTCCATGTTAATACAACTGTAATAAACTAAAAATGTTATAAAACAATGCATTCTAGAGCAGCCAAAAAATTGTATGATGTGTTAAAACGGCTTATTATTTGATCACATGTGAATCATAATACTGAATTCTGGTAATTCATCCTTAGTTAACTACTTATTTAATTATTTTGTGTGTTAGTGGTAATAGGCTAATGTTAGATAATAATGTGCATCTTCTTGTATTTGTAAATGTAAATACATATGTTTTTCCACCTAAATTTCTAAAGGAATGAATGTTACATAATTCACAATGTGCGAAAAACAAAGCTGATTTTTTTTTTTTTTTGGTATAGTTCCCACAATCCTCAGCCTGTGACACGGTCACCTGATCAGCGGTTAAAGGAGGAGTCAACAATACTGGAGGCAAATACCAAATACCACAAATGTCCCTCCCTCCCTTCAGAAGCTCCGCCCACCCAAATTCATTGAAGTGCATTATCGAGACAGCATTACATGAAAAGTAGTTTTTCAAGTAAGTTTGAAAGTAAAATGTCACTAGTTTATGAATAGTTTTGTGCAGAGCGGTCTTTGATATTTTGTTTGTTTTCTGACCAAAAATTATACACACACACACACACACACACACACATACACACATACACACATACACACGCATCTATAAAGAAAAATAGTATGATGTATATTATATTAATATCATATTAATATCATAATATTATCATATATATAAAATGTACAGCAATACATTTAGTGTTAAAATATTTATTCACGTTTTTGATATATATGATTAAAATCACTGACTCCTCCTTTAAGCACCTATCCCTGTTCATAATCACTAGATGATGAAAGAAATATTTCATTATCAGTCCTGAAAGCTTAATTGTGGATGGTTAAGATTAACACATTTTTACACATTAATAACCTTTATCATGATGTCATCATTATGATTCTGCCATGTTTAACCACATTAATCCCCTGTTCAAATCCCCTTATTCATCTCTTACATTGCAGTAACAATGCATTAGTCCTCAACTACAACAGTGAGAAACCGGATCAACCAAGAACTTTCACGAATACACGGGGAGTTCGAGTCAAACCGGGACTTTTGGTTCTGCAGAACAACAGAACACATTTACGAGAGTAAAAACGCCCTTTATTTCCCTATATAATCCCCTGCTACACTAATACACTTATCCCAGCGTTGCACTAGCGCTTGGATACCATCAGGGTAGAAAGGAACCAAGAATCATGATCGGCCTGCCTGCTCCATGCCTCCGAGGAACTCCTGTAATGACCTAAACATGTTGAAAGGATGTGGCATGTGGTGCAGAAGCAGAACGGCTTTGGTGTCCAAACCAGGCTGTTTTCTCTATTAAAGAAAAGTCTTATTGAAGAAGTTCCTCGGAGGCCAGCATGCAGTTCCGATCATGCACCTTGATGGAATACAAGCACTAGCGAAATACTGGCATAAGGATATATAGAGGAATAAAAGGAGTTTTTAATCTCATGTTCCTTTATTCTGCACAATCAAAAGTCCTGGTTTGACTCGAACGCCTCTTCTCTTGTGTTTTAAATAAAACCTTACACATAAGTGCATCTGAATCTGTTTATTTAAAGTGCTACAGAGCAGTCAGGTTTCTAAATTGAAAGATTATGAAGGCACATAAGCAAAGAAATCGAATCGTATTATGAATTCACTATGATAAAAGATCCACATACACTACATATACAGCAGTAAAGAACAGACGATGTGATCTGACAAACCTTTGCATTTGTTTGTAGTCTTGTCCAGGATGGCTTTTGTGGACACTATCTTACCATACCTGCAGAGAGAGAGAGAGGGGGGGGGGGGGGATAAGTGCATCCTGCTGACAGACAGTCTGTCTACACGTGTCATACATAGACGGCACCAAGAAAGAGGAATGCATGAGCTAAGCTAAACGACATACACACAGGAACCGCCGAGTCCCCGAGTTGGCACTTGTTCAAAGCTGCACGACGCAGAGACAAAGACGGCTTTGTGTGAGAAATGTGGAGAGCCCGGCCTAACCACCACCGAAAAACGTGCGACAATTACGTGGCAAAAAGAGTCCGAGAGGCCGGTGCTGACGGAGCGCAGCCTGTGATTACTGCATAGGGTTCAGAGGAAGTCCCTCCACACTCACAGTGCTGACCGAAGCCTCAGGCACTCTGTGTGTGTGTGTGTGTGTGTGTGTGCGCGTATTCTCCATCACCATCCAGTGAGTGAGGCATGATGAATGAGAGCAGGCACAGCCGAGAGTGTTTTCACCACCCCTGAGACAAACTCCTACATTTTGGACAGAAACTGAAAAAGGTTCCACTTCTGCAACGTATGATTAATATTTGCTCTTTTTTTTTTTTCTCTCTTACAGACTTTTATTAGATCAGAAGAAATATATAAATGATATTTGCCTTTGCTTTTTAATGCCGTTCTTTGGAGTGGATGAGTTCTTTTAAACTGAAGCATGCGTTTCTTGCTTTCAAAAGAAAAGAAATTTCAACAAAAGCCCTTGAGATTAAAGGAATAATCCAGAAATGTTTTCTCAAGACTTTTTTTCTTTCCCCTCTCTCTCTCTCTCTCTCTCTCTCGGCTTCACGAGAAACTGCAGAGCGAGTCGAATTTCCATAACGTTAAATTGAATAAAGGTCTGATTCGGTATGCTGCATAAACAGCGTGCATAAACAGCATTCCTTGGCAAATCCCGTGAAGTGAAACAGGAGATACTGGGAGGGAGGGAGTCGGGGTGGTGGAAGAGGGAACCAATAGGCTTTCACATGCAGATCACATGATTCTCCGCCGCGGAGGCCCACACCCGACCTTGGCCTTGACCCCTTCCTTCTGAGGTAGGGAGGCCCCATTTCCTGCTCGCTATGATGGCATGTGTCAGCCTGGAGCACGTCAAAGTAAATCACCGAACCCAGAAACGTTTCCTTTGCAGAAACAAACGCGCTGCTCGTACATCATCGCTACACCGTAAACGCACTAACGTCGACGCATCGACTCAACCATCATACCAACCATAGCGTGATGACGTGATTATACACGTTAAACGCAACATTTGACCTGAGCAGAGTATCCACACACAGGATCACGCATCCTCCCTAGCTGACTCTTAAAAATCAATTTCTGGAATTACCATGACGACGACCGACTCCCCTGAGCACCCGGAGATAAATTAACTCGTGACGGGAACGTCCGGACTTCATATTCACATTACACCATATACACACACTCGCTGAATCACTCCGTCACCCTTTTACCTTCCCCCATCACACACACACACACACACACACACACACACACACTCTCCGGAAGGGATCAGGATTTATGGGGTGAAAAGGTCAACGAAACGCTAAATATCAATACCAGGCATCAATTCCTCCATGATTACAAACACCACCTTCATCGTATGTTAAAGCATCGAGAGAGAGAGAAAAAAAAAAAAAAAGAGAGAAAGAGAGAGAGTGCTTTTTCTTTTCTTTTCACCTAACTGAAAATAAATCGCACAAGCGTCCGGTACGAGCCCACTAATGACTGCTGACACGGCAGAAAAAGACTGACGTGTATAAATATTTTAAGTTACTAATAACAGAAGGGACATGCGTTGCGTTATTGTTGCCTACCAGCAAAGCTCCAGATGGTGTAGAGCATATACACACACACAGGTTCCAATCCAACGTACGTCAAATCTCACCCAAGGCATAACGATGCTAAAGTGTTCCTTTGAACAAATATGATATCTGACATTGTAGTTAGTAGTAGATATGTTATTACTGGTGTAAACCTTGATGGCACAATATTGTCCACGACATAATGACTCACCTTCAGCCCAAAAAGCTCAATGAAAGCACCTTATTTAACCCTGGTACTGTTGATTTCTCACTTCAGGAGTAATTGAAAGTAGTTCTTGGGACGAAAAACTCCATAAATGTGACAACCCGGTCATTCAGAACATTCAGGTCGTCAGCTGAATTCATTTTATTGCCGCATAACATTGCTGAGTCTAGACCTGACCAACTGAAGTGACCCCAGATCATAACACTGCGTCTAGACGCTTGTACAGTGGACACTATGCATGATCGCTTCATGTGCTTCCCTTCTTACCCTGACACGCCCATCGCTCCGGAATAGGCTCAGTCTGGACTCCTCAGACCACATGATCTTTTCCCATCACTCCAAAGCCTCTTCTCTGATTAGTCTCACTAACAACTGGATTTCTTATGGACACACAGCTGTTTAGTCCCAATCCCGTGAGTTCTTATCACATTGTGTGTGTATGAAAATGCTCTGACTTTCACTATGAAACATATCTATGGAGTTCCTAACAACAATACTATTTTTTAGCAGGAGTTCTTGTGTATCAGTGTTTAACCAGGAAGTTTCCACCATGGGAAAGTCTTCAGCTTTCTAACATTGCAGCTGTATTTTTATTTTTTTTCGTCTTAAATGGAACATATTATGCAAAAATATTTTTTAGACATTCTGGGTCTCTAGTGTGTGTGTGTGTGTGTGTGTGTGTGTGTGTGTGTGTGTGTGTGTGTGTACAAAACCTTACAGCTTTTCTTTGTCCCTTTTTCCCCCATTTGTATTGTCTGGGGCTTAACCAATCAATTAGATTTTTCCCCTACTGTGACCTCATATAAGAAGAGCCCATGCGCTGGCTTGTTGTACAGCTCTGCTGGTCCTTGGAGGGGTGTGGCTCAGGAGAAGCTCATTTACATAGACACTGAAATTGCTCATTTGGAGGAGGAGTGAAATAAGACGAGTCTAAGGTATAAAGAGATACATTACACTTTTTTTTTTTTACATGTGTGAATGATTACAATGTGTGAATGATCCAGCTGCTTCACTCCTGTTCCAATCACACTGATTCAGTGTCTGTAGCTTTAAATGAAAGGAGATCTCGCCATTTTTTGGAAGGGCCTTTTTCTAGCCAATCAAAATGCACGAAATGGGACTTCGCTTAAAAACGTGCATATGAATTGAGCCAGAGGAGGGGCTATGCAAATCTGCAAATCATTTTATTTCCTTCATGCCTGAGATATGAAATGACATCAGTCAGGACATTGAAACAACATGTTTAAGCAGATTTTTGGCAAAAAAAAATTGTTTTTAGTTTTTTTGCTCAAATTTTCTCTCATTCCTAAAAAAAGAAAAAGAAACAACATAGTTGGAAGTGTTCATGTACAAGAAAATTATCCACTGCAGGAGTGTTAATGGGACAACAGTACCACCAGATTGGTTATTTTCCTATAACAGCACAATCCACCATGTGTCTCACACTCCTGTTAACCACAGCAGCTTTTTCCTGTTACACCACCAGACATGCTCAAGAAATTTTGCAATTTTACAGTTTTCAATAACTATACTGAAGAAAAATCTTTCGATTACACACTAAAAATCTTTTAATTTAGTTCAGAAATTTGCTGAATCACGGCCGCTTTTCCTCGCACAGGCCGGTTTCCGTCAGTGCCGGTGTTGGGAAGAAGTCCCACAAATAGATGCTGTTGCCTTGGGTTACACGCTTCAGCCGTGCTCACGTGAGGCACTCGTGAAGAGGGAGTGAGCAAACGAGGGAAAGCGAGAGAGAGAGAGAAAGGTGGCTTGAGTAGAAAGGATGAGACAGAAACAGACGGTGAGAGATTCATATGGAGTGACAAAAAGACAAAAGACAGTAAGAAAGAGAGATGGAAAGGTTAAAAGAAGGAAAAAGTGAGAGGGATTTGCTCTGCTAATTGGTGCCATGTAAAAATATAAAAATGTATACGACATAATAGGTTGATATAAAGCAGAATATATCCACAGTTCGTTATACAATACATACAGAATTTTTATTGCTTACACGAGAGATGTTCGAGTCAAACCGGGACTTTTAATTCTGCAGAATAACAGAACATATTTATGAGAGTAAAAACTCCCTTTATTTCTCTATTTAACCCATTCCTGCTACACTAATGCACTTCTCCCAGTGTTTCACTAGTACTTGGACACTATCATGGTATAAATTATTTTTCAGTAAAATATATTCAGTATTTCAGAGCCATGATCAGACTCTCTGCTTCATGTCTGAAACGCTGGCCTCCCAAGAACACCTTTAATGTCCCAGTCTTGGACAGGAGAATTTTCATCGAGTCCCGGATTGACTCGAACACCGCTCATATGGTGGTTTATGGTTTAAAAACAATAATAGTGTATTTACATCTTGGTAGAGACTTTTGAATGAAAATACAAAGCGTGGAATCTGATGCTGATTTTGCAGATACATTTAATTGGTTGTGGTGAGAAAATCTGCATTTAAAAAAAAATTATAATAAATTCAATGGTTTCATTTACTGAGGTTAAGATTAGGATCGAAGTTAGGTTTGGCCTTAGCGTTAACTACCTGGTTTGTACAAGCAGAGGAAGACAGATGTATGTGTGTATGTGTGTGTGTGTGTGTGTGTGTGTGTGTGTACTCACGGCTGACAGAGTTTGACAAGGTCGTGGTCAGTGGTGGATGGGGGCAGGCCGCGGATGTAGAGGTTGGTTTTGCTGAGCTGCTCCCATCCGGTTGTGCTGCTGTTGCTGCTGCTGTTATTCGTGCTGCTATTGGTGCTCGGACTGGGCGGAGCCATTGGGAGTGTGGGTGGAGCAACAGGAGGCTAAGGAACAAACATGCATTGATTAAACAGCATTCAAAAATTAAAAGATTAGTCACGCATAAATATATATATATATATTTTTTTATATTCACCCCCTGTTCTGTGTGTGAATGAAAACCTCTCACGCACTATGTCGGAACGAGCGTACTGTACGTGAGCGCGGCTGTTGCGTGTTCAGACAGGCAAATCTCTTTGCCGCGGTGCACGTCACGCCTTCGCGGTGCCTGCTTAGCATGTTAGAGCTTCGATTGCACACTCAGGTTCTGCATGGGTTCACTCACAATCTACAGCTCCCTACCCACCTAATCAGTAACCACAGATCCTCTGTTCGGGCTACGCACTACCAAACGTACTGTACCTGCCCGAGCAGGCCTCCTGCGCTTATATCAGTGTAGCACAACGATGGAGGATCATTTCCCCGCACTGAACCCTGGGGACTGGAATTTTCCCCTCTACATATATTAGATTATTTTAGCTGCTTATGAAAGCGCACAGTCGTTTATCAGAGCTCCTGGAGTTTAAAGCCGTGCCGCAGTCGAAGCTGGATCTCTGCGGGCTTGAAAGGAATCACGGCCACTTTTGCATTCAGACACGTTTCCGAGAAAATCCAAATTTGCTCCTGATTTGTTTTAACATTTGAAAACCTCAGTTCAGATGATTTCTGCAATTCTTTACCTTAGAATGAATAAGCATGAGGAGAGGTGCAAGAAGTACACCAAAGGGAACTAAAAATGAAACCTGTAAAAAAGAAATTCCTGGAAAGTACGAACAACATTAGACGTTCCGATTTGACCTTCTGCAGTTTAGCAAAGTCTCAGCAACTGAGGTTTGTACCAGTATCTGTCGAGAAAATGGCCGATCGTTCCGGTTAGGTAACTGATACAACAAATCCTTGGGGCCGTTTTAATGCAGCGTGCATGGAAAGAAATATCATAGGAAATGAATCACCTTTTCGTCAAAAAAATGTGGCTGATGAACAAACCACAAAACCGAAACGCTGGATAAAATATCTAAACTACAAAAGAGTCTTATAACCTTGACTTCACAGCAGAGTTGAGTCATAGCAAAAACATTTCCCCTGACCACTAAATTCATTCACACCAGCACACAAGAGCCTAGTCAGGATGAGTAATAAAGAATCAACAGCTGGTGCAGACAAAAAAAAAGGAAAGAGTTTTTTTTTTCTTTTTTTTTGGACAGGTCACATGACAAGCCACAAGGCTGAGCGGTAAAGGGATACAGGAAGCGCAGGCCTCACCCTCACCCTTACCGCAGAGTAGAGTGACTGTGGCTGGCGTCAGTGAATCACTTCCTGTTTCTGACTCGTTCATTAAAATAAAACCCTCTCGTTCTGCTCACGTAAAATGGCTGCCTATAAAACACCACCAGACAGGCGTTTAGGGATCAAGAACATTATAAAGTGACTGAAAAGTCTGATGGTGTGAAGTCACGGGACTTCATGGTGAACTCCAGCTCTGGCTACATGTCTCGTGCCTGTGTTTGTGTGTATGCGCTTCTGGATGTGTGTGGTTGGACCACAGTTCATGACAAGGCTAAACCTAACAACAGCACTACAGGGGGGGGGGGGTGTCCTCCTGCTCCCTGACACACTGACCCAATTCTGGTTGAGTGACTCATGCACTCACAGCCTCACACACACACACACACACACACACACTCACACACGTGCATGCTCAGGTGAGCCTGGACATGCAACCCAAAGCTCATTACTCCTGTCATTCAATCAAGCTGAAGAGGTCAAGGTATACATGTGGAGCAATGTGTTTCAGCTCAACATGAAAGGAGCCAGAGGCCTCCATAGGCCAACGAGGAACACACCGAGGCACCGGGTCGATTCTAACATAAGGTACCGCTTTGTAAGGAAATGCTAATACTTTGAAAAACAGAGCGAACTCGTTTTATTGCCAAAATAGTTCTTTGCTATACAGGCACGGGAGGAATGCATGCTATTCGGACGCAATTCAAAAAGAAAGAATGCATTATACAGTTCGTACAGTATGATAAGGTCGAGAGAGAGAGGAAGGAAGAAAAAGGAAGGACTGGGAAGAGGCACATAGGAAAGCAGAGAGTGCGAAAGATCGGATTCAATTTCCGGGCCATCTTTCAAGCGTTGGTGGTGTCCCCTGGGTCCGGTGCTATGTGCTGCAGTCATCCTGCACCATATGGTTCCTATAAACTGTGAAATCATGGAGTCCTGCTAACCTCTGCCGCCACCGATCTGAGCCGAGCTACGTGACAACATATGCAAATGTCTGCTTGGAGGTGTGTAGGCATTTGTGTGTGTGTGAGTGTGTGTGTGTGTGTGTGTGCATATCCTTGCATTTAAAGCTGGCATACGTCTGTACTTAAATAAGCTTCCAGGCCTTAAACCTCAGGAAACATCTGGAGGGTGTTTCCTGTCTAACAGTAGATAGATAGATCAATAGATAGATCAATAGATAGATCAATAGATAGATAGATAATTTTTCTCAAATATTACAAGATACAGAATCATAGAAATAGAACAGAGATAAGATTCTGTTCAATTAGAACTATTTGCCCTTTAGTAACCTTGCCCCATCCAGGCCACGCCCAACTTCTGTAACAAACTGTACAATCTCATGAATATTCAGGATTTTCTTGACACAAGTTGCCATGGCTAAGAAACTCTCTCTCTCTCTCTCTCTCTCCATCCTTAAAGTGACCCCGGTCTGTCTGCTGTCTCACTTCTCATTAACAGCTCGGTGTTAACACTGTGAACAAACCAAACACCTCAAAAACGACCGCCTAATTAAGTACTTTAAGAGATAATTTGGTTGAAAAGAAAGCAAGCTGATGATTCAATTTAATGATTATTAAAGGTGTTGACTCAAGTCAGTACTGATTCATATGCAAAAAAAAATCAATAATAATAATTTGATCACTAATCTCAATCTTGAATTGATGTATTTCATTTTGCTTCAACAGCTTCTTAGATTTAGAAATGCTCGATAGCGTAAATTTAACCATTACGGCTTTAAAAAAGAGCTGATTTTACCCGAATCATTAAAAGAATCGAATCTTCAGAAGTGAATCGAACTGAAAACGAGTCATACTACGCCCTAATACGGGTCGACTCATTCGACCTGAGTCGAATAGATGATGATTCATTCATTCATTCCGGATTCGTATCAAATGTATCGACTCGTTAGTTTATTTGTAACCAAACTGAATTGAAGTCTGGTCTATTCAATGAAGGGGGGAAACCCTATAGACCTTCCTTTAATCTTTCAAATAAAAAAGTGAAATACATTGAACATAATCTCCTATGAATAAATAAATAAATAAATAAATACCCCATAGAAACCCCATAGCTTTCTGATTGCCCGTGTGATTAGTTCTCTATGGCCTGTCCAGCATCGCAGTTCGAGCTCTTGCTTTTGTATTGTTATTGTGATTACTATTAATGATAATTATTTCATATTCTATGGATTATTTTCACCTACCTGCTTTCGATAAGGTGTCCTCACTGGATTGGCGGTGTTTGCAAAGATCATGGTTAATTCCTTCGTCCTTGAATCAAAGAATATGTCCGTCCAAAAAAAAAAAAAAGCCAAAAATATTACAATGTTACAACGCTCTATTAGGCTACAGTAGAACTGTAATTCTTCCACATCGCACTCTTTTGATGTTGCTCGCCTACAGAAGGGGAAACAAATCTTTGATCGCAGAGTTGACGAGCCAATAACCTTAAAAAAAATACTAATTATAATAATACTAATATCACCGCGTCGATGGTTTATTCCCACCTCGGCCCGTCCAACCAGTTTTCGGTAAATCGCCTGGTTCATTGATCTTCGTTCTGTTGCCCGCAGGAAAGACCCACCTACTGCGGAACGATCCATTCGTCACTCGGTCTGCGGGGGTTGTCGAAACGCCTAGCAATCATTTCAGCTATGTTTGTGAAATTCACGTCAGCTATCTGCGATTCCAAAAGGTGTTAGAATAAATACAGAACGAGGTAAAACACTTACCAAGTGCTAACACACAGAATACACGCTTTCTGCAAACGGATAATGGTTTGCTCCAACCCTACACCGAGATCATGGTTGCCTCCAGCGAGCATACCACACATTCCACAACCTGACCATCAGATCCCAGCTACAATACAGCCATAGAAAAGCGCCCTGGGCCCTGGGCCACCGGGACAGTCCCATCCGTACATACATTTCTGAGGTGTATCATGTCACAAATGATCTGGAGACACCTAGTTTTAACTATAAACAGTGTGTTGTACCTTTAAGGCACATCAAATAAGAAAAAGAGACATGACAGTGTGGCTTAGTGGTTAGCACCGTCATCTCGCACCTTTTCCATTGTTCCCAAATTGCCCTGCAATGGATTGTCACCTTGTCCAGGGTGTACCCCGCCTCACGACCTCGTGCCCTAAGTTCCTCCAGGTGCTCAGGTTACCTATGACAATTCAAAGATGTGGAGATTAGGTTTAATTGGTGTTCCCAAATTGCCTGTAGTGTTGTGTGTGTGTGTGTGTGTGTGTGCCCTGGGATGGATTGGCACCCTGTCCAGAGTGTACCCCGCCTCATGCCCTAAGTTCCTCAGGGTGCTCCGGTTTCCACCCACAGTCCAAAGACATGGAGATTAGGTTAAGTGGTGTTCCCAAATTGCCCGTAGTGTGTGTGTGTGTGTGTGTGTGTGTGTGTGCGTTTGGATTGGCCCCCTCTCCAGTGTGTACCCCGCCTCATGCCCTACGTTCCTACAGGTGCTCCGGTTTCCACCCACAGTCCAAAGATGTTGAGATTATGTTAACTGGTGTTCCCAAAATGCCCATAGTGAGTAAGTGAGTGTGTGTATGTGTGCGCCCTGTCCAGGGAGTACCCTGCCTCGTGCCCTAAGTCTCCTGAGATAGGCTCTGTAAACCTGTATACAGAATAAAGCGGTATAGACAATGAATGAGTGAGTCAGAAATTCCTGAGCAGGCCTACTTACCTGCAAAAAGCAAAGAAAAGCAACAAAGAAGTGAAACTGTGTGACAGTGTGAAAACAAATTACACCACCCATACTTGCCCAGAGCCTTGCCTTATCTAGCTATTCATAGGCTAATCCACTTGCTAGAATCATGCGTCACACCTTAGACAGACTGAATGAACATTTTGACATCCCTCATTTTGCTTCTGGGTCTTGATTTCAAGACAACATAAGCCTTCTTGGTAGAAATAAACACATCTCCAAGACTTTAACGTATCCCTCGAAGTCAAATGGGCGTTTCAGAGTTTTACGATCACGTGCCGGAGTGTTTCGGAAATCAGAAGTTCATCTCTGGTGTATAGTTCCATGTGACACTTCTATTTGTAAACACTGTTTTGTAAAAACAAAAGTTGACCCGTTTGCTGTTTGGTTTTAATAGCTCCCACACCATGAAGGAAAGCCAAGACCACCGTTATCAGGATTAGCATTTGACTCAATGGACTGCTCTCATGCTTCTTAATTTTACCAGTGATTCTTGTCAAACTTGCCTGGAAAAAATGTTTCATACCCCCTCTGGGACTGTCGAGTAGGTTCCTCCAAGTGTCTGGTAGAAATGGTATATGACTGACTTGTGCCTTTTCCTTCAGCTGACCCCAAATGTAATCCAGTCTGTAAGTGTTAGCCTTCAGGTCTTTACACCATCTGTTTTGTTTGCAGCCATAGCTGTTTGTAGTGATGGTGATCAGGTCTCAGGCATGTGTTGAAGACGATTTTCATTTTTTCTATACTGCTTGTTCTGTAAAGGGTCGCAGGAAGCCTGAAACTTTGTGCACATCCTGGACAGGGTGCCAATCCATCATTGGGCACACACTCATTCACACAGTATGGGCAATTTGGGAATGCCAATTAAAACAATCTGCATGTTTTATGGACTGTGGGAGGAAACCTACCAAGCATGGGAAGAACATGCAAACTCCACACACACAGACCCCAAGGAATCGAACCCTCGATCCCAGAGGTGCAAGGCCACAGTGCTACCCACTATGCCATCATGTCGCATGTGATAAAAACACAATTGTAAAAATGTTATAGACATACTATAGACACCAATATGCTCAAGTTTTCAAGTTCCTCACTTCTAAGACACACTTTTTCCCCAATTAAATACACTCTAGAAGATCTATGTGATGCTCCGAAGGCAGGTCTTGATCTACAAGCCAATTTTTTCCAATCTTAAGCTGTCCAGTTTCAGTGAGCCTGTGCCCACTATATCTGCTCCTGTTGCCTGACAGAAGTGAAACCCGTTGTGGTATTAAGTTGGTATATTCCATCCACCACAAGAGTCAATGTGTTGTGTGTGTGTCTAGATGTTTTCCTGCTTACCACAGTTGTAAATAGTGGTTATTTGTGTTACCATAGCCATCCTGTCAGATCAAATCAGGCCGACCCTTTTTCCTCAAGACTTTCTCATCAGCGAGGCATTTCCATTGGCAGAATTACAACTCTTGGGACATTTCTTTCCAAGCTAATCAGTGCAAACGCTGTATACTGTTATGTGTGAGAATCCCAGGATTTCTAAAATACTCAAACCAGTCTGTCTGGCACCAATGGCCAAGTTATAGTCATAGTCACAGAGGTCAGATTTTCCCCCATATTTTTTAAATGTGAACATTAACCGATGCTGATCTGTACCTGCAGAAAAACTCACATACATATGTACTGTATAGGTGTATTAACTTACTTCTTACTCCACCATGGAGGTCTGATCAGACCATACAGGATCTTAGTCAGCATATGCATTGTATTTTGAGTTTAGTAAGGCATTCACGGTCACGAGTGGTGTCAGGACATAATCACACCAGACCTAACCTTGTTTATGTAACTGAAGAAGAGAAATGGCGTGGGAGGGAAAGCCTGAGCTGCGATTTCACTAGGTCTGAGAACTTGCCTAGGAAGCGTATGATTTTGTAAAGCCGTTACAGCACACGTCATGTACAGATCAAAGCTGTAGATCTTTCAAAGGGATACAAAGTGCTCATGACCACAGTGAAAGCTCATACAGTCTTAGTGGCAACCACAAACTAGAACTAGTGTTACCCGCCACCACAACAACAACGCTGCTATTAAACACCACGTAACAATGCGTCAGCTCGGGCGTTTGATCATAATTGGCTTGGAAACAGCAAACAGACATTTTCAATTAGGAAGGATCTCCGTTTTCATGTTAAATCTGCAGACACTGAAATATTCTGATCAAGAACCTGAGAAATAAAATAACATGACAATGTGCTGTTACTAGAAAAATAACCAGTGATAGGATGGTGATGTCCTATTATTTGACTGTCGGTGTCATATTTGCCAAAGCTACCATTTTATTATTTCATAAAGAACAGTACATCATAATTTTCTTATTATTATTATTATTAGTAGTAGTAGTAGTAGTAGTATTATATTAATGTTATGAAATGTCTGTAAAATTTCATATAATCAAAAACTTAATAGCAGATTAATTTGTACAGAATAATAATTACATTAAAATTATACCTGGGGCGGCTATTGCAGAGAATTAATCAAAACTAGATCTCTAGTTGCTTATTTCTTATACAATATCTGCAATCCTAAGCAACAACTGTGCATTAATCATAACAGGCCTCGCTGTGGTGGGTCTTTAGATGTTGCACTGACCACAAGAGGTCAAGTCAGAATGAAGCCCCCGAGTCTATCTGGATAAAGGTGCGACGTCAATAGGTCAACAAGAAGGAGTGTAGGACACAGAGATGGAGATGGAGATGGAGAGGGAGGACAGGGGAGGGTGAGGTGAATCCGAGAGTGAGAGATCTGATTCAGCACCGAGGGAGGTCATCTGGTGAAAGTCAGACCACATGAAGAGAACGCAAGAGGGCCTTGTCTTTGTAAAGGTCTGAATGAAACTGCTGGCTTTGCACTTAAGGGTCACGCTTCCTTACACACTTCTATTTGTTTGGTGACTGAAGTGGAGTAACATGCAAATACTGACACATTTCTTCCATTATTTATACGCTGGTGCTGTGTCTGGTTTTGGTTTCTTGCTCCGTCTGCCTTCCTGCTTTTTGATTAATTCGCGCTGTCTGAAAACACGACATCCACATGGCGAATAAAATCTAAGCATAATCTCATACATCATTCACGATTGGCAGTTGCACAAACACACCCACCTCCCTGTGGGTGTCCAGTCACTTCCTGTGCAAAGGTCACGGCTTTTTAGCATTCATTCCAGACTCCCTCCCACCCAAAACACACACGCACACACACATACACACGCACACTTTCTCCCAGAGCCGCAGACATCCAGAACACAAGAGAACAGAACAGAACAGAGCAGCACAGTCTCGAGTCTGTCTGTCTGAGCCGAAGCCGTTGCTGAGCAACATTGCAAACTCTGCCTGTAAACAGTACGTCCGCTGAGTCTCAGCTGCCATGTTTGTGTAATCGCTCTGTGGTTTCAAGCTCTATTCCATTCCATAGAGGAATGCTTTGAGAACATGCATGCTATGCTTGCACAGTTCTCTCTCTCTCTCTCTCTCTCTCTCTCTCACATACACACATTGGAAAGAAACTCTTTTCTACCCTGCCCCTGCATTTGATAATAGGCTATTTAAAGGACCCTTGTCCTCTTAGGGTCACATTGTGTTCAGAAAGAGCATCTGGCTCTTTGTACAAACAGACCAGGTCACAGAGCACGTGCTCTCCTTTTTCTCTCCCTGAGAGAGCCACAAATCTGACCTGGCATGGCACTATTAAAATCAATGACACACGGCTAAAGGTCAGCCCCTTCGAGTACAAACACGGCTATTATTCACATTCTGCCTAAACAATGTATACAAATTCATTGTTCTTAACAAGCTCGGAACAGAAAGATAAACACAATATATTCTTTAAAATGACAAATATAATAATATTTCTATAATAATCATTTAAAATTGACATATTACAGTACAAGTCATACTGGCTTATATGCATGATATGGCATGTACACCGATCAGCCATAACAATACATGACCATCTGCCTAATATCAAGTAGGTTCCCAGTTTCCCAGGTTCCATCAAAACAGCCATGCACTGTGTGTTCTTACACTTTTTTGTCAGAACCACCATTAACCTTTTCCACAATTTGAGCAACAGTAGCTCTTCTATTGGATCAGACTACCTCTCCCCATGTGCATCAATGAGTCTTGGCCACTTCACTGGATTTTCTTCCTTGCACCACTTTTGGTACATCCTGACTACTGGATACCAGGAACATCTCAAAAGGGCTGCAGTTTTGTAATCGCTCTAATCCAATTGTCTAAGTCATCACAGTTTGGACCTTGTCATAGTAGCTCATTACATTGGCGCTTGGAAGTGGGTGGGATAAATTAGGCAGCAAGTCAACATTTTCTCCCTGAAGTTGATGTTTTGGAAACAGAAAAAATGGGCAAACGTAAGGATTTGAGTGGGTCAGAGCAACTCCAGAACTGTAGCTCTTGTGATCCTGTGGTTTCCAGTGATCAGGACATATCAAAAGAGCTCCAAGGTAGAAGATCTAGAGAATAGGTGAAGGGGTCATGGGTGTCCAAGGCTGAAGGCTGGACCATGTAGTCCGATCCGATAGAAGATCTACTGAAAAGGTTAATGCTGGTTTCCATAAAAATGTGTCAGAACACACAAAGCATTGCTGTTTTGGTGGCAAAATGTGGACCTACTCAATATTAGGCGGGTGGTTATAAAGTTATGGCACATCAGGGTATGTATTCTCACTCACTCACTCACTCACTCACTCACTCATCATCTATACCACTTTATCCTGTTTACAGGGTCACAGGGGCCCCTTTAAGGCACGAGGTAGGGTACATCCTGGATGGGATGCCAATCCATTGGGGCCGCTAAGCCACCGTGCCACCAGCGTATTCATTCATTCACTAATAAATGCATTAAGTCTCTTGTGTGCTGCATAAAAGTCTGTTGATTCCAGGACGTTGAAGAGAGTTTGGGTATATTTAGATTGTCTTCAGATCATATAGATCAATCTGAACTTTCTTAGGAAGGTAAAACAGTAAGCTGTATCGCTTTAACTTTGGTGCTTACTATGCCTTAAATTATTAATTCAGGGAAATTCTGCCATCTGATCATTCAGGTAAATCTTAGTGTATTCAAACCTTGATATACATCATAATACAATATATTACATAATTCATTAAGGAAACGATACAGCAGTATCTTCAGAATGTACTGTATATTAATTTTACATAAATACATAAGCCTGGACATGGCAGTTCTCCTTGATTGGGTGCCTTAGTGTAGAATATTGATCTCAAGTCTTGGTTGCTTTTTGGCCACTGCATTAAATATGTATCAGTCCTAATGACCGATCAGTGCCTGAGATCTCAGCCCTGAAGCCTGCTCCAAGCTTAGCCTCCTAAAGTGCTCACTGTCTGCAGTCTAAACTCCATTACTTTATCATGACAAGGAGTACTGAGCATTTCTAAGGACATTTGGTTTCCTCGCACTTCCTGCCTATGTACTGCACTTCACATCAAAAATCACTTCCATTTTATATCAGATATTGAAAAATGCAAACAGCACTTTCTTAGATAGAATAAATCAAATAAGACGTTGCACGGATTGGTTTAAAGTCATCGTCAAGACATGTTTTAAAGCCTCGCTCCTGACTAATAGCTGACCGAAGATATGTTGAGAGAAGGCAGGAAATGATCTAGACATAAATACAACCTGTTTCGTCATCGTAGGCCAGAATGTCATGCTGTATTTTTACTGGAGGCCCAGGGCTGTTGTATGCAGACATCATCTCAATGCTGAATTATAGATGGGATGCTCAGTAACAGTCCCAGGTGGCACTAAAGGGTTACAGATTTCAGCCGTTTTTACCTCCTCCTCATCATCTTTTTATTCAATCGTTCATATGTATGTTTTTAATCAAGGAATTTTACATGCGTTGAATAGATCTGACATTGAAATCATGTTTTTTGTAATTGAAAGGTATGAAAGTGACTTGAATTTCGTGTATCGCTTAGAGATACTCAGGGACACGGGATGGCCGGGGGAAACATATCAGCTGAAGACATAGGCTTCGACAAGGTAAACAAGCCATGATGTCATTAAGATATTTGTAGAAATGACAAAATCGAATCACTTACAACTGGATTCCCCTTGCAACCTGATCTAAAGCTTTAAAAATGGATTGCTTTTCTTTAATTTCACTTCCTCTTTTCGTTTCCTCAATTCCTTTCTGAGGATGCAAGGAAAGCAAGATAGGACAAATGAATATATATATAGACATATATAAATGTATCTATATATAAGGCATGCTCAGTCAGTTTTTTTTTTCTGGAGCATTTATATCACTGGTCTACCTTACATGCTAAAAGACTTCCGTATAGGAAGCATCTGTATTTCCTTTCTGTTGAAGCAAGCATGGGTCATGGAGACAGTTTCAATGGGTATCTTTTTTTCTTCTGCAAATAAAAAGTATGAACGACACAGATGTCACACTACATTCCCACGACTAATTTTTGTTAATGAGAAGAAATATATATGTGTGTGTGTGTGTGTGTGTATATTTACTCTATATTTTTTCAAATCAAATTCATTACCTTCACATTTCCATCTTGGATCTTTTGTGAGCTCATTTTTGCAGCCACTCACTCAATAATTTAGCATCATATTTTACAGTTTACTAACTTGCTACAGCATTAAATATTGAAACTTGAAACGCTTAGACGCTTCCTCTTCCTGGGGCCTTCCTGAGAGAAACTCAAAAAAGCAATGGCAAGCATTATAAAGTTCTCTGCGTATCATTCCTAAAAAGTTTTCAATCTTTTATTTTTATTAACTACTTATTTGTCAAGAATCAATAAAACATAGTGCAATGTATAATAAAACATTTCCAGTACTGTGCAAAAGCCTTGAGCCACCCCTCATTTCTTCATATTAAATTAGATTAAAGTAAAGAAATGGGTACAAATGTTTTACTGTGACAGGCTGCAAAGTGCCTACTAATGCAATTTAAAAATTGGGTGTTTATGTAACACCCTCAGCAGCGAACCTCATTTCCCCTCTCATCTGTTCCAACCCCTCAGCATTCAGCATGACCAGTTTACCAATCACCGACCTGATCATCTGTCATCATCTGTACGCTTTCTTCACTGATTCATGCTTTAAAGTTTGATATTTTGAATCTCTGAATGATTCATAGGTCACTGTGTGGCTTAACAAACAAAACACATTCCTCTGGAACTGGTCAGGTTACAGGGACTGGACTGAAAAAAGAACTTGCCAAATATGAGAGACAGAAAGTCCTGCACAAATCGTGGAGAACTACTCCTCAAGGCTACATTAAAGATACAAGAAGGTCTGGCTCTTTGGAAGCAAAATATAACAAAACTGAGTGGTGGGTCATGACTTTTGCACAGTACTGAGTATCTTAGCTTTATCAAAAGCATCTGGAAACATCATCTGGTCTGATTGCTGGAAAGCATGCATGGACACAGCTTAAATTCAATTAAATGGATATTTTTTTATGTACAAAAATCAGTAAAGTGCACCAAACGCTGGCAAAACAGGACTAGGTCCGACTCTTTATTATAAAGGAAATGAAAAAGCAGTACATTAAAAGCAGTAAAGCATAAAATACTGTATAAACATTGTTAATATACAGGAAAAGACAATATCGTAATGAACTTTAATGTAGTTCTTCTTCCTAGATAATGAATAAATACCATTATTCATCACATGAATTTAATACAGCAATACAGCATAAGAAATTCACATGTGTTTCTTTGGTTGTTGTGGTTGTATAGAGTGTAAGTTACATTTATAATCCATGCTCTGTTGATAATGTTCTTCATCTGAATTGCATAAAACCAAAGATGAGTTTTTTTTCCCCCCAAGTGCTCGAATTTGCTTCCACAAATTGTGTGTGCAGCTTATCTGATTTACACAGAAAATCCTGACAGTCCCTGCCGGGTATTTTTCTGACCCAGAAACCTGACCGTATGGAGAATTTTTCTCCAGAGAAGCGTTAGGAAAAACTTGGGGTGTACAAAAATATTACGTTCTGTCTAGGCTTTAGATATGTCTAGCTCGCTTTATATAACCATGCCTCTGAAATCATGTTTCAGTAGTTTATAAAAACATGACAGAATATTAAAAGGCAGAAATCTAGTTTCTTCGTAACCGAAAAGCTAATTTAGTTCAACTGCATGGCATGGCGGCTTAGGGGTTAGCACTATCACCTCAAACCTCTAGGGTCGGGGGGGTCAAATCTTACCCCAGTCTGGATGCGTGGAGTTTTCATGTTCTGATTTGTTTCTTCAGGTACTCCGGGAGTCGAAACTCATATATTGTAGGTTGTTTTATAAATTGCCTCCCTGGGATAGGCTCCAGAAAATATAGAAAATTACTGTGCAAAGGTCTTATTAAATTAAATGATGTTGATCAAATTAAAGAAAAAGGAACAAATGTGCCTTAAAATTGGTTGTTTATGTACCAACTTGAGCAGCAACCTCATTTCCCCTCTCGTCTGTTCCAACCACTCAGAATTCAGCCCAGTGTCCTGAAGTTGTATAGAGAAAGAATGTGATTGATTCATAGGTTGTGGCTTAACAAACCAAAAATAAAAAATCGTCTGAAACTGCTCAGGTACAGAGACTGGAGTGAAAATTAGCACCAAAAAATTGCCAAGAATGCGAGCCAGAAAAGGCCTTCAGGAAGCATAGAGAACTATTCATCAAGACTAATATACAAGAAAGTCTGGATATATGGAGAAATGAGAGGGGCTTCTGCACAGAACTGTACTTCAAATGCAGAACAAAAGAGGAAGTGACGAGAGATCAATAATCTATATCTTCTGTTGTTCATTAATTAATAACTTTGAGGGTAATTGACTCGAAAAAAAACACTTACTATTACTGGAAACAAATGAACCTTGGTGTGGTCTTGATTTGTATTTAAAAATATTTTCTGAAAAATGATTGTTGGGATATTAGTTACATATACGCCAAAATAGAATCACTAAACCTGGCTGTAAGCCTGGCCTCATGGCGAATATAATTTTCTGCAAGTATAAATATGGCCAAAGAACAATATAATGTGGTCAGTCATGACCAAGCAAAACAGTGCATGTGGTTTGGAGTTGTTTCTTTATTTTTATTTTTATTTCATGAATCTCTTATGTTTCTGTTCATCCCCAACACTGAACGCATTTAAACACATGCTTGATGTTTTCTGCTTTGATTCTTCCTTTCATCCTCTCTAGCAGCTTTTCCTATTTGATGATCATTCCATCCCTTGCTTTAAATTGGTTTCTATTTTATCTCTTTTTCATGTCTTCTTCTTCTTTTTCTTCAATTTTTCTTCGTTACATTTTATTGAGTTTCTACAAGAATCAGTTCCTCATTGTCTATTTTAGCCATAAATTAGGCACGGGTTTCATCTTTGGTCGTTCAGATTAGGAAAAGAACCAAGACTGTGGGGTGGGGGTTTTGGGGGGGGGGGGCGCGGGGGGTTGGGGGGGCGCGGCTGGTACGACG
>JAQMYJ010000007.1:5164582-5185639 GCA_030014305.1 Clarias laeviceps | reverse complement strand
GGGGGCGAGGGGGGTTGGGGGGGCGAGGAGGGTACCACGTCTACTTCCTCACTGGGTTGTTTTGTGTGGTTTGCTTCCTGCAATCTGAGCTGTGCATTTTTGCTTACTGCATTCCTGGAATACTCACAGCCCTCTAACACACACATACACACACACACACACACACACACACAAAAGGAGGGCATTCTCAGAATCACATTTTTTTTGTTGCAAACATTGGATGTCACTCAACGCATTAGACAGTATACATTTTCTTTTTTCACCTTTTTACTAATAGATCGATAGATAGATAAATAGATAGACATAAATATAAAAGAATATAAATATTACCATATGTGATCAGAAATTACTACTACTACTATTACTGTAATTATTATTATGTTGTCATTAATTGATCAGCAAGACCACTTAGTCTACTTAGTCATGCGGCACACTGCAATCCAGCCCTTTATACACCGAAGGCCCCTTTCAGTAATAGTGTAATAGTGTAATCCGATATCCAGAGAGTCTAATGCACATTGCAGAGAGCCGGCCTCAATCACAGACCGGATCAGAGTGTGTTTGGAGCTGCTTGGACATCGTTAGGCTTATCTAGAAGAGGCGAAATCAGATCCTGCACTGCAGGAGGAGTGGACTGGGTGGTCGGGACGGACAGACGTGAGGATCCACAGGGATTCCACGTACTAAACCACTCCAGGGGGAATCGGGAGCAGGGTCACGCATGAGTGAAAGGGAGCGGTTTAGGGGGAGGTGAACAGGCAATACGCATTACTGACATACCAGAGAGGGAGTCTGCTTTACTCAACCTTCCCATTACCTCTCAATCTCACACTATACACACTTCCCTGCACTGTCCATTAGGATTTGTTTACAGACCAGGACAGCTGCAGTTTGCTTCGCACTGCAGCCTCGGATGGAGAAATCTGAACCGGGAACTCTGGTAACATTAACTACACTGACATACAGTTTGTCTGGGACTAGTTGAGGCACATAGATGAAGTTGTGACTCTTGAAGTATTCATTTCCCCAGTGCAGAATGTTTGCAGTCAGATTGAGTTTCTGACTAACGAGAGCGGAAAAAGGTGATGACAGCAGTGATGGGGTTTCTAAAAATAATAATAATTAAAAAAAAAAACTTTTTCCATCAATGTTACATATAATACACTGAACTGACGTGTTTCATGGTACTCCTACTACTCATGATAATACCCCTAAATACCACCCAACCTTAGGTATTTGACTTAATTCTAAGTACAAGTGTATAAACTTAGGCAACATGTTGTGTGTTTTTTTATCATTTTTCCATGGCTTTAAATTCTTATGACATTACTGCATAATTTTTTTAAATTGTTTTTAGTGAGTTCAAGTTAGTTTTCCTATCACAAACACAAGACCTTGTGTGCGAGCGCATATAAACCTGAAGACTCGAATGGAATCCTGGAACCCACCATGCTTTGTTATGACCTGGACACCACTTTGATATATTTTCTCATTATCTACTGGCAGGAAGAGACCTGGCCTGTGAGCTGTGCTCTGTCTGATTCGATATGCTGTGGGATCTATTTCCACAGGAAGCCATCCCACACCTCCCACTTTAACCACTTCCTGTAGTAGAGGAAAGATTTCGAGTTGCGCATGAGAGGCAGACTCGTTGACCTTACAGAGAAGCGCGCTTTCCGTCGTTTTTTATGCGGTTACTTGAAGTAATCTGAATGATACTGTAAGATGTGCGATAGATTTGCCAGGGGGCGGTGATTTTTCATTCTTGCTTAGGATGGCTTTTTAGAAATGCCTTGCATCAATATATAATTTAGAGTATTGATCGAGTCTGATTGGGTTAGTGGAAATTATTCCGGTTATTCTCAGAGGGTCACTTTTGTGACACTGATTTAAATAATATAACTGAAATAAATCATGTATAAGGAGCTCTGGGTGATCTTAATGAGAGAACAAAAGCAACGTCATAGCATGATGCCACCACCACCACGTTTTGACCCAGATAAAGTGCTTCTGTCACCCAAGAAGACTAGTAAAGCTTCTCACGTTCACTGCGTGAACAATAGATGCCAGATATTCCTGTAGCACCGTTAATGCCACTCTAGGGCTCTTGGGAGACTCCCTGATATGCCTGATTGACTATTATTTTTTTTGGAGGGACTTCCTGTTCCTGGTCTCCTGTTCATTTTCTCCACTTGTTGAAGACGCCCTTCACAATGTGGTTCTGTTTAACTATCAAATACTAATAATCCCTTTAAGTGACGATATATCCGCATATACACACACCAGTGAATGAAGGGAAAACATAACACAGAGTCACTGGTGGTTCTGGGAATCTTAGTCTTTTTAATGAAAGGAGGAGGTCACTTCTGCCCCGGGGGTCACGCCTGACCCTTCAGAGGCTTTGGAATCCAACAGGGGATAATTAGCAGCACAGAGGCCTCACCGTCCGTAAAAATACCTTACAGAGTGTAAAAGGAATAGTCATCTATTACTTTCATATTCGTCTACATGGTATGCTTAAACAAGCACTAACCAGAGTGTGTGTGTTTGTGGATAATTATGGATGCTCTTATTTACCATGAAGGATGGGCAAGATCTCAGATAGTTAATGATGGTTTCGTTTCAATACACACACACACACACACACACACACAAAGAGCAAAATGCATGCTGTGTTTGAAGTTGCACATTTTTTAAAAGTATATTTAAAAATACAAACATGACATGAAGTCATCTGGTTAGTAACAGCTAAGTAAAAATACTAAATCAACAAGATGAAATAGTTTCAATTATACCATGTGATTTCTCTGAAATGAAACACCATATACAGTTTCATTTTCATAGGGGCAGAAATTTCTGATACTGACAGTTTAATAGGGCCATCTAGTGGTTATTATTTACACTACACCATAAAAGTCCACTGCTTTATTTTGATGAATGATTGATGACTAGGTGAATGAAAAAAAATCTATTTGTGCAATAATAATAATAATAATAATAATGAGTGACCATCATCATCGTCATCATCACACCAGTGTCAAGTATCATCATGTGACTGTTGCATTTACCTATCAATTTAATCTGTATTTTAAACTCAGTCCAAAACTGTGTATAACCTTAACTTCAATTACTGACACTCAATTATGTGATGCACATTTGCATCATATCACCAAAGGCATTCTGTACAGCCGATGCCAAAAGTTTTGAGCATGACGTAAATATTAATTTTCGTAAAGTCTGCTGCTTCAGTATTTTTAGACCTTTTGTCTGATGTTACTATAGTAAACTGAAGCATAATTACAAGCATTCCATAAGTGTCAAAGACTTTTATTGACAATTACATCACGTTTATACAAAAAGTCAATATTTGCAGTAGTGACCCTTCTTTTTCAAGACCTCTGCAATTCGCTCTGGATGCTGTCAGTTAACTTCTGGGCCACATCCTGAGTGAAGGCAACCTATTCTTGCATAATCAATGCTTGGAGTTTGTCAGAATTTCTGGGTTTTTGTTTGTCCACCCGCCTCTTGAGGGAGTCTCTCTGGGGAGTTTCCTGCCCATGGACCCAAAATTTCGATGATTTGTTCCCCAAGCCACTTAGTTATCACCTTTGCCTTAGATCAAGATGCTCCATCATGCTGGAAAAGGCAGTGTTTGTCACCAAACTGTTCTTCAATGGTTGGGAGAAGTTGCTCTCAGAGGATGTTTTTGTACCATTCTTTATTCATGGTTGTGTTCTTAGGCAAACTTGTGAGAGAGCCCCAACCCCACACATGAATGGTCTCAGGATGCTTTACTGTTGGCATGACACAGGACTGATGGTAGCGCTTACCTTATTCCGTATCAAGAAGGGCAGCAAAGAAGCCACTTCTCTCCAGGAAAAACATCAAGGACAGACTGATATTCTGCAAGAGGTTCAATGATTAGCCTGTTGAAGACTGGGGTAAAGTCATTTTCACTGATGAATCTTCTTTCTGATTGTTTGGGGATCCGGAAAAGCTTGTCTGGAGAAGAAATGGTGCTACCATCAGTCCTATGTCATGCCAACAGTTAAGCATCCTGTTCTCAAAACTTTTGGCCAAGGCTGTAAATCAATGCAAATCAAATCGAGATAAATTTTTCCCCATCCACAAGAGGGCGCTAACTTTTGCAACTTTTTCATTTTGCTCCTAATCATTGGTGAAACCAATTTGGCCATCACAATTACAATCCATGCACAAAACTTCATTTGTAAGGAGACGCGTCTCGCTTGATAACTTTAATGCTGATCATCTTCATCTTTTGGTCTGATTTGGATTTGTGTAATGGAATGTTATTGTAGCAAAAGTGGATTTTTTTTGTTTATCTTCAGCTGTTGTAGTGAGACCTGCAAGGTTTGTGCCATAATATACTGGTACTTAAAGCTATTTGTGATTCCCATCATCCCCAATCTAAGCCAGAGAGAAGCCGTGCCATAGCATGATGCCACCCTGACCGTGCACATACTAATAAACTCCCATGTGTTACATTCCAAACATATCTTTTAGTATTATGGCCATAAAGATCACTTTTTGCTTTACAGTTTTGGGTGATTTTACGGGGTTTGGATGTGTTTTTCATGAGAATGTGCCACTCAATACAGTAACGTGAAAAATAGCAAGACATTATTGATGGTGATTGCTGAGGTGACCTGTACTTGAAAGATATTTCTGGAGCCCCTTAATATATGAATATTATCCTAGGGCTTCTGATAACCTTTCTGATTTCAGATTTGTCCATTTTGGATGGATGTCCTGTTCTTGGTATTTTGAAGCTCCATTGTTTATGCATAGACACGTTACTTATTATAGAAGTATGTGCACATTTGTACAGGCTATTGTAAGCTTTTTCTTTTTCTCCGTAATTTTTTAATTTACATTTTGTTGGGTTGATATACATACTGTACATTCACACCATCTCCATTCCATTCTGTCAGTTAAATTCCAACACAAGCACATTCTGATTTATATGGTCCTGATTAGGTGATCTGATCATCTGAATCAAATCGTATTATATGAGAAAAAGTAAAAAAAATAAAAAAACACTGCTGTTATCATCACATCGTTCGCAGGGTGACTAGTTGGATGGCAAAAACAGTGCTAGGAGTACCTCAAAGGTATAGATAGCTAGATAGATAGATAGATACATACATACATACTTTATTGATCCCGAAGGACATTCCAGATATAAATAAGATTTACATTGCACACTGTATATCTTACATATAGTCAGTATATACAGAGTGATCTGAGAACTCACCAGAGGTTACTAGTGCAATGCTAAGAACAAAAACTACAAGATATATAAGAAGCATAAAAATTCAAATATATAAATCACAAGTTAAAAAAGGTAACTGGAATTTAAAAAATAACCATTGACCATGCTGAATAAGTTGAAAAGAAAGATTTTGAGGTAGAAAGTTCTGGCTTTATAGACACAGAGATACAGTAAAGATCAGGTTGCTTCCATTCTTAAAATTTTTAATTTAGCAGTACACAAGAACAAGCCTTGAGCAGTAGACATTGTGGACGGCAGAGGGCGAAAACAAATCTCCACTGACAGGGTGACCACAAACCCATTAGAATTTCACTTAACAACTGTAGGATGACATCAAGTGGCCTTCAAAGAGTGTCAAACTGAAGCTATGAAATGCACAATGAGGATGGTTTAAAGACAGAAAAAAAAGCCCTTTATTAAATAGAAGTGAAGAAAAGCCAGGCTGAGGATTGAAAAAGACCACAGGAAAACTGGAGTAAGGTCAGCTTCCCTGATGGTCCAATTTTCAGTTTTGGCCAACACTAGACAGAGACCTAAAGATGCCCACAAGCCATAGTGTCTCACACCAACTGTGAAGTGTGGGAGAGAACTGGTGATGATCTGGGGTGCTTCTGCAAGGCTTTAATCTGCCAGCTTTATCTTTGTGTAGAAAGCATGAATCAAGCCATATACAAGGTTATCCTAGAAGAACAATTTCTTTCTTCTGCTCTGGTATGTTTCCAAATACTGAGGATAAAGACCCCGCCGCTACCAGCCCGATCTCCAGATCTGAAGTCCCTTTAAAACCTCTGGATTGTGATCAGGAGGAAGATGGATGATCACAAGTGTTCAAACAAAGCTGAGGTACATTAGTTTTTGCAGCAAGAGTGGCATAAAACATCACTGTTTTTCTTGATATGTGAACATCATAACTGGAAAAAAAATAAGCATGTTATAAAAATAAAACATCCTGATAAAAGAAATACAGAAAAAATACTGTCTCTCCTTCTCCTTTCCTGTGATGGTCTTGATGAGAGGTAGTTTCATCATGGTGCTTGATGGGTTTTCGCAAATGCACTTGACACTAGGATGCCAATCCCTCACATGGTACCATTCATACAGTACATCCATTTACAAATGAGGCAACAACGATTAAAGCAACAATAATAATCATTAATCAACAAACATCCTCATCATGTTCTTTATCATCATCATCATAGCTGTTTATTCATAAAGCTTGGTTAAATAATTTTTTACATTGTACCCAGCATTGAGATCAGGAAAACGATTCTCACCACAATCTGACAGAGATAGAAGGCACTGTGAAACAATAATAATAATAATAATAATAATAATAATAATAAATTCAACAGTCTAGCAGATCACTAATTGAGGTTCATACTCATAATAATGTGTTGAAGACCCCTGAACATCATGAGAATATAATGAGACTTTATCTGTTATTCAGGATCAGTGTAACAGGGTAAACGCAAATCTGGCACCACAATCAAAACAGGTCATATCCATTTCGTTTTGGTTAATAAGCACTCGCATGTTTGAGATTATAAAGGCATCTGGTGTATAAAAACAATTGCTTATGCTTTTTGTTGCAAAGGTCCTTGGAAAATATATTGAGCTACAATAGCATCAGGATAAGTAGTGCTAGGGTGGTGCAATATTGACAATAATTGGCCTCTTGAAGAGCTTATTTCCTTCAAAGCAACACAAATATGACTCCAGTTGCTCTTTTAGAAAGAAAAAAAAGAAAAGAAAAACAGATTAAAACAGATGGTGTGTAATTTAGTGTATTTCATATGATGTTTTTTTTTCTTCTTCTTGGAGTTATAATCACGGATGCGGGTTAGGGTGTGGGGATGGGTGAAATAGAGGTCTGTGCTCAATGGAGAAGTGGCAGCAGGCAGATCCTAAGGTGTCAAAATTGCCTGGAGGAAAAAAGAAAAGGGGGGGATGAGTAATATACAAAAAAAAAGCAGAGATGAATAGGTTCACACTGACAACTCATCTTTTGTGGAAGACCAGCGATTAAATAGTCACTAAGGACTAGTGAGATCAGCATGCTGAGATGAAAAAAAAAAAGGTTTTTGTATAATTTTATATCAGCCAAACATTTAGAACAAAATAAACCTTTTTTTTAAATAATGAAAATATCAGTAACGATTTCATGCTTAATAAATTAATAGGCTAAAAAATCACATTAAATACAGGCTCTGCATTTTACTTTTTTAATTAACTAATTAATTTTACTTATGTTTTCTATTGTTTCCCAAATGCTATCCTACTGTTACCGATTCACCTGAATCTCAAATGGCTTCCTAATCACCTGCCACTTTATTAGGTACACCTTGGTAGTACTGGATTGGACCCCCTTTCTCTTCAGAACTGCCTTAATTCTCAACAAGCTGCTAGAAACATTTTTTTGAGATTATGGTCCATTGACCAGACAGCATCACACAGTCAATTTAGTTTTGTTGGTTGTACATCCATGAGCTAGTTCCCCCTTTCCACTACATGCCAAAGCTGATCTGCTCGTCTCCAGTCTCCAGTCACCAGATCTCGGTGGATTGAGATCTGGTGACTGTGGAGGCAATTTGTGTACAGTGAACACATTGTCAAGAAACTAGTCTGAGATGATTTTAGCTTTGTGACATGGTGCGTTATCCTGTGATCAAGGTATGGACATAGTCAGCAACAATACTCAGGTAGGTGTGGCATTTAAATAATGCTTAATTGGTACAAAGGAGCCCAAAGCCCAACGAATATTTCCCCACACCATTACACCACCACTACCAGCATGAACTGTTGATACAAGGCAGAATGGATCCATGCTTTCATGTTGTTTACACCAAATTCTAATATCCCTAATATCCAAATGTTGCAGCAGAAATTGGGACTCATCAGACCAGGCAATGTTTTCTATTGTCCAATTCTGGTAAGACCATGCAAATTGTGTCCACAGTTTCCTGTTCTTAACTGACAGAAGTGGCACTCGATTCGATGTGTTTTATGTTCAGAGATGCTCTTTGAGTTACTGTTGCCTTCTTTTCAGCTCGAACCAGTTCTGCCATTCTCCTCTAACCTCTGGCATCAACAAACCATTTTCACCGAGAGAACTCCCACTCACTGGATATTTTCTCTTTTTGAGACCATTCTCTGAAAACAGTAGAGATGGTTGCGTGTGAAAATGCCAGTAGATAAGCAATTTTGGAAGTACTCAGACCAGCCTGTCTGGCACCATCCACCCTGCCACATTCACAGTCAATTAAATCAACTTCTTTCTCCATTGTGATGCTCGGTGCGATCTTCAGCAGATCGTCTTGACCATGTCTACATGCCTAAATGCATTGAGTTCCTGCCATGTGATTGGATGATTGGTTATCTGCATTACTGTCCAGTTGAACTGTGCAGAATAACAGAACACAGTTATGAGAGTAATATGAGAGTAGAAATTCCATTTATTTCTCTATATAATCCCCTGCTACGCTAATGCACTTATCTCAGTGTTTCACTACTGCTTGAATACCATTATGGTAGTACTGTACGTTTTCTCAGTACACTGGAGACATGATCAGACTGCCTGCTTCTAAAAAAGAACTCCTTTATTAGCCAGTGGCATTAACTCCTAGCCAAGTTCCTGTTATGTGCAAGTGGTGTTGGTGAATGATTGTGTGTGGACAGTTCCCACAGACAGATGTGTCACTCACTCATCTTCTATACCGCTTTATCCTGTATTCAGGGTCGCGGGGGCCTGGAGCCTATTCCAGGAGGCTTAGGGCACGAAACGAGGTACACCCTGGACAGGGTGCCAATTCATCGCAGGGCACACATACATACATGCACTCACTCACATACTCATTCACACACTATGAGCAATTTGGAAATGCCAATCAACCTAACCTGCATATCTTTGGACTGTGGGAGGAAACCGGAGTACCCGGAGGAAACCCACCAAGCACAGGGAGGACATGCAAACCTCCATGCACACAGGAATCGAACCCGGACCCTGGAGGTGCAAGGCGACAGTGCTAACCACTACACCACCGTGCCGCCCAGACAGATGTGTCTCTTCCGCAAATTGGTGACAATTTATTGAGGATCAGCCGTTCGCCTCACTCAATGTTTATGGGAACAACTGCCACATCGGCCTTCTTTAAAGTGTTTGCACCATTCAAATGTTTTACCGTCACCGCACTGTGCTTGAAGTCTTCTGTAAATGCTATTCGGCTTAATGCCGAAAGTTTAATCACAAGTCCAGGTTTATCTTGACTACTCCTCGTACATTCATTTTTGTTAATATCCAAACATGTTAATATGCACCTCAATGTCCAGTTTCTTTAGATTATCAACTTGATTGCAGTATTTTACGGTGTACCATAGCATACCAAAAATTTTAATTTAGCTTCAGCCATGTAATAATCAATCAAATGTTTCTAGAATTTGTGAACCTCCTGCTTTAACAACCTAAGCAAATCAAATCCAATCAAATCGAATCATATCCAATTTCTACATTTTATACAATGGAGGACGAGAAACCAGTCTCAGTCTGTATGTATGTATGTCAGTCCAGTCAGATTTTGTCACAGCATCACGCAAAACTGGCTGAACAGAATTTAATGAAACTTTTACAGTACTTAGGTATCAATGTAAACAAACACCTGCACCAATAGATATTAATTAGAAAAGCTAAACTGAATATTTTTACAGTGTTTAAAAATAATAGTGTTGAAGTGGTATAAGTTAATTTTAACGTGTTGGAGTCGTTTTAAGACAAAACATAATATTTATCTGAACTACTATTTCGATATCTGTGATTCACTCTCTAATTACCGAGTGTATTTAATTAACAGTGAAAGAATGACAATTTCGTAAACAAGGTGTAAGATACTCAACCTTACAAAAAAAAGTCTTTATATTAATAATTTAGGCAGAGAGTTCTGCTGTACAGAAAGACAGACAGCATCGACCTGAAATAATATTACTGATTACATTAAAGCTATTAATGTGATTTTTAAAGTTTTAATAATAATAAAAAAGCTATTTAACTGTTTCTACAAACTCCTTTCCTGTCAACGATAGGTCAGATAAACTAATCCAATCTAATTTAACACTTTCTTCTGTTATTCATGTGCAAATTCTATTCTTGTTTTTTTTTTCAACAAGCTTAAACCATCAATAACGATGTTTTATTCGATATTAAAACGGAAAGAGACTATTATTTTGAAACATCTCTATGTTTCCTCAGGACTTGGCTAAGGAGGTTAAGGTTGCTCACTTCATTGTGCTAATTCCGGCTGATTCATTGTAGAGCTGCTGAAGCTTTAGCACTGACACTCTGACGTTGTTTAATAGTACAGGTAATATTATAAAGCTATAATGTCTACATATAGTTTTTATTTCATTCTAATGTGGTATTTCTTCTTGAACTGAGACATTTGAGTTGTTTTAGGGTTTTATATCGGGGTTCAGAGCATCATTCTTAGTTAGCGGGTTAGCTAGCAACTTTAGCGCTAAGTATATATAATTTTATGTTTTATGTATATTTTATGCTTTTAAACGTTTCAGGAATATTTTGACGTGTCATGTTGGTATAAAACCACTGTGTTTGTGTGTGTGTGTGTATTAGTTACAGTATGTGGCTAGCTAGCTTAGTGTTAGCTCAGCTTGTTAGCTTCTCAATGCTTCTGTAGTTTAAAAAAAGCTAAGATAATTTCTGTTGAAGTTCATGTTTAAATGTGATTTTTATTCAAGTAAATAAATAATAATATAAATTAATATAGAGGTGATAAACAAGTCAGTTAGGGATTAGCATGAGTGTGTTTCAGTGACGTGACTAGCTAGTTAGCAAACATGACTAATGTAGTTAGACTGAATGTGACGTTAAGACATTTATCTGAACCATGTTTCTCTCTCTCGCTCTCTCTCCCTCATTCATTTTGAAGATTTATTGTTTATTCTGTTTTTTTTTTTTTTAGAGTTAAAATGGACCGGCTACTGAGGCTTGGAGGTGGGATGCCTGGACTGGGACAGGTAATTTATATAAAATATAAATAATAGTGATGAGAATCACCAGTCACTACTACCTGACACAATATTATCACTGTACCCAGGTGCTGATTTGATTTACATTGTGATTCTATAATTATCACGATTTTATAAATATTCTGATCCTGTATTATGTTTATACGATACGAGGTGATATAAAATTTTTGAGACCAGTTTTGTAACATGCGCAGAGTCGCACGGAGCACCAACCTTAAGTCCAATAAGTCAGTGTGCCAAAATACATCATCCTGTGTACATCAGGAGCTGTGCAACCGGTGCTATTTTGACCACCATGACTGATATTTCATCATGAACATCAAGTTAGAACAAAGCGCGAACATGAATTGTGTGTGAAACTTGGAAAATCTGTTGAAAAAGAGTTGTTTGACATGATTCTTTAAGTTTATGGCGGAATGAGTCGTTGAGGTGTTAAGTGGCACGCACTTTTTAAGAGTGGAAGATGATCACTGAAAGACGAGGAAGAGAGACCAGGAAGACCTTCAACAAGCTCAACCCACAAAAATGTCTAAACCATTCGGCAACTTGTGCATAATGATGGTCGGAGACCAATCCACAACATTTCTGCTGTTGTTGGTGTGTCTCATGGAACAGTCCAGGCAGTCCTCATGTGTGATTTGAACAGGTGCCGTGTTGCTGCCAAGTTCATCCCCAGACTGCTGACCCAGTAACAGAAGGAACATTTGGCAGAACAAAGTCTGCCAAAAATTCCATCAGCGTGCTGTGGATGATCTGTCCTTCATGTCAAGGATCATTACAGGTGACGAAACTTGGGTGTATGGGTACAACCCTGAGATGAAGCAACAGTCTTCACAATGGAAGAGTCCATTATCTCCATGACGAAAGAGGCGAGGCAGGTCCGTAGCTTTACCAAGCACATGCTCATCGTCTTTTTCGACATTCGCAGCGTTGTTCATCAAAAATTCTTGTCCCGGGACCAGATCAGCCATAGCGCATTCGACGTCCAGTTTTGAAGGCATCTGAGGGAAGACATTCTGCAAAAAAGCAGAGCTTGTAATCTCAACATTTTTATCCCCCTCATACCACAACTGATCATAAGTAATTAAATGCATCCTATTCCTTATGACCTTTAGTTATTTTTCTCACTTGCATCAGTGCAGCATTTTAACAATATAAACTGACAATACAAGTACAAAAGTTTAACATTTAACTTCTAATTAAATGCAACAAAACAGCTTTTTTTTTTTTTTTAACTAAGCAGCACATATCTTTGTCATCTGGCATAATTGTCTTACAAAAAAACTTGTCAAATAATTCACTCTTATCACACTGGATGGGAAAGTGTCAAAAGTTTGAACGCACCACCGGAGATGAAGCAACAGTCCTTTATTCTCTGCTTTTTTTTTTTTTTTTTAAGATGCTCTGAGCCACTGAGCATTTTCTTCAGTATTAAGTATATTGTTCTAGCAATTTTAAAATGCTCCATACAGACTTGTGCAAGACTCTAATAAGCCTGGTTGATTTTTCCGTCTTCGTTAGAAACATCTAGTCTTCATTCTCACGGCAGGGAAAAGTGGCTGACTCTCATGGTCAGAAAAAGCATTGTGTCTTTGATCAACAAATCATTGTATAAAGGAGGTGATAAGACCCTCTCAATATTCTGGTTTCCTTCACATTATGTAATTCACCCAAAACCCATGCATTTGGCACTAAGACACTTCAGTGCTTGATTTCATGGCGTGCATGGCTTTTCACTGTTAGAGTGGGTGCTGTGTTTACTACAACAGCGTCAGGTTCTGGTGTTGCTTTCAAAATAACAAGGACGGGTGAACTGTTTGTTCAGTTGCTATTTACCTTACTCCTCAAAGGAAGGATCTGCTCAGAGCTCACGGTCTACCTAATTCACTAGGGATTCTCATTGACTTTACTTAACTAACTAAATACTCTAGGATTGCCAACCAATCTTAGGTGGAGCCAAATTCTGATAATTAATGATTGCAGGCACAATTTGTCTTCTTTTAATCCTAGGACATCTCAAAACAACAGACCCCAGTCTGTTTCACAATTTAAGGTTTTTTCTTTTTCACACAGTCCTCGTCTCGCCCCTGTCGCTAGCTTTGCTCTCGGATTGAAGACGGGTCAACAACGACCCCAGATTATTCTTTCATTCCTTTCATACAGAACGCTGAGGCGCGATGAGGCAGATTTATTGTGATCACACTACTATGCAAATGAGAAATGTGTGTGTCACAAAGCCATGTTCACTTTCTGTCATAGAGGCTACAGATGCAAAAATTACATCAATGTGACCAATAGGACCAAGTGGAACTGGTAAGCTTCTGAATTCCCAATGCTGCACACTACTGCGCAACCAAACCTTTTTACTGGGATTTTTTTTCTAGTTCCCTGAGGAAAAGGTCCTCTTGTGTGGTTCTTTAACTCATAATTCCCATTTGTAAGCGCTTTTTATTTCGAGATCACTTACATTTAAGCCATTTCTTCTCTGTTTTCCCTGTTTATTTTTGAAATACAAGGGGAAACGGTTTTGTACAGATTGCTCTTTCTGTGATGTTAACAGTGAAATACTCCAGCCACATATTACATAGATACTCTCATCCGCTGCAAAGTAAGCACTAACCAAAAAAGGGCTTCAGTTCCAGTTTTTGTAGACAGCGTACAGTGAGTGAGCATTTTATTTCTGATTTCAGATGACTAAGTTTACGTGAACACTCTAATGGGAAAATTTGGAATTTGTATCAGCTCTGGACTTCTGAATCTCCAGTGCAAAAGAATGTGATATTTATTTATTTGTTATTATTATTATTATTATTATTATTATTTTTTTTTTAAATATTTATTCATTTATTTATTTATTTTTATTAACTTTTTCCACAACTCTTTAAATCCCTTACATTTATAACATATTATATTGGTCCGAATAAATCAGTTTAATGTTTAACATGTATCTGCCATGAAATAGCCTGAGAAGCTTATATGGCAATAAATCCTAATACAAACAAACAAACAAACCTGTGCAAAAGAATCTGTCTTACTAGGAGGTTTCTGAATTCCCAGTAGAAAAGATTTTCATGTGTGGCTCTTTATTTTCTAATTCATACTTTGGAAGTTTTTCCAGACGAGAGAACCAACATTTAAGCAGCCTTTCATAGGGATGGAAATCATGAGGGACCAGCCAATACAACAAAATGACGATACCTAGTTGCCCATTCGATTTATATTGCAATTCTGTAAATGTCACATTTTTGTAAATATCTTGATTCAATAAATTTTTTTCACCTTTTTTAAAATTCATTTATTTTTACAAGTTACAATTGTAAACAAACTCTGCAAATAATTTCCATTCCACACAGGATGCTGTGCTGCTTTGGGATGTATGAATAGTTTGGAGGATTATAGAGGAACTGCAACATATTACCCCCTCTAACATAATTCCTTAAACTTTAAACATTTTCTAATGCATAAATTTCAAACATGTTTAAGTTTAATTTTAAAAACAATTTTTTTTTTTAAAGAATCACAATACAGAACTCAATCTATCCCAATCTAGATTTTCAAGTCTGTGTTTATTCAAATATTAAATGAAATTAACAATTGGGTAATATTGGGTAATAATGATTTGCTTAATTTCACTAACTTATTGTCTATACCGCTTTATCCTGTATTCAGGGTCGCGGGGGGCCTGGAGCCTATCTCAGGAGACTTGGGGCACAAGGCGGGGTATCAGTCGCAGGGCACACACACATACACTCACTTACACACTACGGGCAATTTGGGAACACAAATTAGCCTAATCTGCAGGTCTTTGGGAGGAAACCGGAGTACCCGGAGGAAACCCACCAAGCACGAGGAGAACATGCAAACTCCATGCACACAGAGACTAGAACCAAGTGTGGCAGGGAATTGAACCTGACCCAGGAGGTGCACGGCCACAGTTCTCTAACCATTACACCACGATTTGCTGAAAGTGCTCTTCATGAAGTGAGCACTAACTAAAAAAATTGTCAGTTCCAATCACAGAGTTCCCAGATGCTGTTCACATGGTTTTACATTACCGTGCTAGAACACTAAGCGACTTTTTGTCTATTGTGTCTACGGCAGAAGTTAAACCATTTTTATTATTTAAAAATATATATATATCTGCACTTGCTTATGTGTCGTAATTCGGCTAACGGTTATTTCTCTTGTTTGCTTGTTTTGCAAAACTCTTTCTAATGCTGTTGTTTTTTTTTTTTTTTTTTTTTTTTTTTTTTAAATCAGACAAGTAGCACGTCATCGTTGAAGTGTCTGATCCATATTAGTCAGTGTGAATTCTGTAATTAAACACCTTATCTGCCACAGTTGCAGTTATGAAGCGCACAATTCCCATATTTGACTCGACGTTAAGACGTGTTATGTGTCTAATTGTGCTCAGGACCCTGAAAAGGTGCTTTTAGTGTTTTGCAAGTGTTAGACCTTTATATAAAGTAATACAGAGTTTGTGAAGAACAAACATTTCGCTGCACTTTGGAAAAGAAAAAGGAAGAAGGGTGTTCGGTATGAGGTACAGATCGGTGCACGGTGTGGCCGCTTCACTTTCTTTTAAGTTGACTCTTAAGCGGTGGCACGAAATGAAATACCAAAATTAAAATCATATTAAGAATCGGCTTTCGCAGAGAGAATAGCGTGCTGATCGATACGTTTAGCAATATTTATTTTTCCTTCAAATAGGAGAGAGAGAAATAGTTTTAAATGTATAATCCTATGGAGAAATAGTGTGTATAACCCGGTGCTTTCACAAGACTATTTTCAACATCTCTCTCACTGTTGTCTCATTCCTCCTTGAAATCTGACACCTGATTAACCTTAAACATAATTCTAATGCATAAATTCTTAATTTTTTTAAAAGTTGCTTGAGTGCTCTTTCTCTCTCTCTCTCTCTCTCTCTCTCTTTCTCGTGTTCCCTTTTTAAGGCCTGTGGTGAGGTTGTGCACGGTGGGGAGGGAGAAATCTCCAAACTCGCTCCAACTCTGCCAATTAACACCTCCAGTAACAGGCTGCCTCCCTCAGATTCACACCGCTCCCAGCCAGCCAGTGATGGAGGGAGGGAGGAAGGGGGAAGAGGAGGGGAGACTGACAGCTACTTCTTTTCTTTTCCTCTACCCCCCCTCCTATTCCTACCCCTTTTCCTCTGTGCGCTCTGCTTTCTCCCGACGATAAGTTGAAGCTTAGGAATGGTTTTAAGTACTATGTATTTTTTTTTTCCTCTCCATGGGAATCTATTGGGAATTCAAAAAAAGCAAAATTTGGGGTGTTTATGACGCCTCCCCTTTCTCTTTAATCTCATTCTCAAAGCGAGCACCAATTGGCTGTAAATTTTTTTCCCCTTTCTTCGAATTCACACATGTCCATATGGCCTTGCGTGTGCATTGTAAGGCGCCAGGCCTGAGCGTGCCTCACAGCCCCTGTAATTGTCTCCTAGCAGGTCCACACTTAATAATGTGCATCACATAATCTTCCGTCTTGACGAGGCATATGTCTCAAGGTTTCCCCCCCCCCCTTTTTTTTTTTTTCCCCCCCTCCTCCCCCCCCCCTTCAATCTCACTTTCACTATGCATGTGCAGTTCAGGCTCCTAAACCCCACCTTTTGAAAATGAATTTTGATTAGCCCCTGCTGACAGACGACACCTCTCCGGGGTGTGAACGTTCACCGCACCTGCTGCGTTCTCTTTTTAAATCTCCCCGCTATTCCTCTGCGGCACACCAAAAACACTAAACGCCATCAACCAACCGCCCCCCCAAAACCCGTCCGATCTCTCCTCTTCGTTACACACAAAAAAAAAAAACGTGTTTGCACAGCAGAGTTTTGTGTAAGAGAACAGCAAGTAGTGGTCCTAAGGCGAGAGGTGAACGGCCTTCTCTGGAATGAGGAACGTGCTGGTGATTGTGTAACTGTTCTAGACGTCACGTCTGGATGTGCCGGTCACACTCGCTTTCACAAGTCATTAGCAGGTGTTTTAAGGGGCCTTGTTAAACGAAAGGCTAGCGGGCTAATTAATCCTGATTGCTTGCTGCTCGGGTTGGGGGCACGATTCATTTTTTATTATTTTTTTTCAGTGTTAAACATGTTTTCTTGGTGAGAACAGCAGAAATTTCTGGAGGATGTAGTGTTGCCTAACCTGACACACCAAGGCTAAAACCCTAAGATTCAGAGAGTAACAAGGGGACTTGTCTTGGCCCTGTTTAGCCACAGTCTTGGCTGGCGGCACGGAGAACTCGCAAGGCGTGGCGTCGAGGCAGGCGTCCAACTCGTGGTGCTTTTTGAAAGGACTATCTAGGATCAGCTATCCATCCGTCCGTTTATCCGCCCGTTCACCCATGCATTTGCCCCGGAGATTCACTGATCGCCTTAATCTCCGTAATCCGCGCAAGTGACCTTTACTGTTGTGTTGTGTTTGATGCAGGGTCCTCCTACAGACGCCCCCGCTGTGGACACAGCTGAACAGGTGTACATCTCCTCCCTAGCCCTGCTCAAGGTAACGAGAAACACATGAGTTTGCGCACAATACAGGACACAATGCACTTTTTTTTTTTTTTTTTTTAATGACCAAAAGCACAAGCTGCTTGTAAAATATTTATTGTGACATACGTCGTGTCGTGGCGCAGATGCTGAAGCACGGTCGCGCCGGTGTCCCGATGGAGGTCATGGGCCTGATGCTGGGCGAGTTCGTGGACGACTACACCGTGCGTGTGATCGATGTGTTCGCCATGCCTCAATCAGGCACGGTGAGTCTCTCAAAAACATTCACACTCACCCACATACTCACACCATGGCACAACTGCTGGCTCTTAGCTTCATGTGAAGTTTAACGTGTGAAGCGTTTGTGTAAACATTGGATATTTGTTGCCGAGGACAGGTTTACACAACGTAGGGTTCCATAACAATCAAAGTTTCAGATTGATTATTATTATTTTGCACACAGCAGGGTATTTTTTATTTTTTTTATTTTATTGCGATTTGAATCGCTTTTTTTTTCTTCCATGTGTTCAACTGAAATACATTTTGTTAACTTTTAAAGGAAAGATACGAAATAGATGACTGTCTACTAAATATCCTATAGAGTTTGGGTGTGTCTTTTTGTATGCTATACTTTTGAAATGAAAAGCTTTTTTGCAACAAAAACAAGGTTAATAAATAAAGCAAAATTCTTTGTGCATCTAAGCATATTAAACCATTTTGCCATTTATTTTTTGTTAACGAATATAATAATCCACAGATGGAATGCATTTGCTCACTCGTACTGTGAAAGCACAGAGCTCAGTGCGTCAGGAATCCAGTCCCGGGTAGTGTGAATTGAATAGCTTGACATACACAAGAGGCTAATAAAACAGATAATGACTTTGTTCGTTTTTATTTTCAAGGTTTTGGCTCTGATTACTGTTAAATTTGTGTGAAGGAGAAAAAAATGAGTAGAATAACCAAGCATAAGGAATTTGGAAACCTCAGCTGAATGAGCAGCAGGTTTGCAGGAACCTATTAATCGTAACGATTATACAGTGATGGAATGCACGTAATTTTCTGTGTAAGACTCAATTAACTGCTAATCTATATGTTTGCTTGATTTTTGATGATTCTCTCTCATTGTGATTAAGTGGCAGTTTTGACAGCATGGGAATGAAATTGTGTGCCCATGCATCATTCACTCACACTCTCACACAGACGCACACATGCGCACACAGAAAATACTAAGTATTATCCAGAGCCCCGGATTGGTTATTTAACCCAGCTGGTTGGTTTGTAAAAAATTTAAATCCACATTTTTGTCTTGTAAAAAATGTTTCACCAAGAACATGTTTTTCTTTCTTTCTTTTTTTATTTTTTTTAAGCATTTGTTATTCTTACTATTAAAGATAATTTAAAATGTTATAATGTAAATGAATTAATAAAAACACCTTTGTTTTTTTTTGTTTTTTTATTAAGAACAAAATAATTTTATAAACAGCATGTTTATACAAGAGGCGTTCAAGTCAAACCGGGATTTGATAAGATGATAACATTCACAGAGGATTTCAAGCACAGTACGGGGATGAGATTCTTAACCGCAGTAAAACATTTGAATGGTACAAAGAGGTCTTTGTAAATTGATGGATAACTTGTTGCCAACTTGCAGAAGAGTCGCATCCGTCTGTGGAAACTGTACACACAACCATTCACCAACACCACTTGCACATTACAAGAATTTGGCTGAGAGTTATTGCCACATACATAGACTTGAACACCCCTCGTCTTAAAGTTCACGATTGTGTAAATGAGGAGACATGGAGGCTAAAACAGACCACATTTTCTTTTTCATTCATTCATTTATTAATATCTAGAACATTTTAGAGAATAAACCAATTAAATGCCTTAAATAAACAGGCCATGAATGATGTTTTAAAAATGCCCATATTCACCATCAACCAAAGCTGTAAGAAATCTGCCTGGAAGAGGACACAAATGTATCTTGCCCTCTCACTCACACACACACACACACACACACACACACACACACAGTGAGGAGGATGGTTAGAGAGGCTCCAAGGATCACAGTTGGAGATTCACAGAAGACGGTAGCATTTTCGGGTCACAGAGTCTCCAAAGCTATAATTAGACGACACCTCAGTGCCAACAAACTATTCGGAAGGTGCCAGAAGAAAATCTTTGCTTTAATCTAGCTACAAATGTATGTGTCTAGAATTGGCGAAGCTATACAGTAAGGACGTTTGAGCAGAACTCGGGTTCTGTGGTGCTTTAAGCAAAATTGAGAATCGTACAAATGTGGTTATTCAGAACCTTACCAGTGTTAAACTTTAAAACCTGTAGTGTAGTCTGGAATGAGAGAAGACCTGGTGGATGTGTAGAAATCCTGAATTGAGGAAATGCGGGTATAGTATACCAGCTATACAGGAGAAGATTCCTCCAATAATTTACAATCATAGATATAGAATAAATATATTGGTCATGGTTATGTTATTTTATATCACAAGATTAAGCTGGTGTATTTTTTTTTTTAAATGATTTTCTTTCTTTATTTAAATCCTTTTATCTTTACCAATTGTGTATTTAGTTCTGGAGCTGATAATGACTAAAGTTGTATTATTTTGACAGGGTGTGAGTGTGGAAGCTGTGGATCCTGTTTTTCAAGCAAAGATGTTGGACATGTTGAAGCAGACTGGAAGGTAAGCAGACTCGCCATAATTATTATTATTTTTTTAATGATATATATGGCAATTTGGTGCTATAACCTTTCTTTGATGGTGTGTGTGTTGTAGGCCAGAGATGGTGGTTGGCTGGTACCACAGTCACCCCGGTTTCGGCTGCTGGCTGTCTGGCGTAGACATTAACACACAGCAGAGCTTCGAGGCGTTGTCTGAAAGGGCCGTGGCAGTGGTTGTGGACCCCATTCAGAGCGTCAAGGGGAAGGTACCTGCTAATCATCACTGAACGTTTATTAACATGCAGTGTAGCTTCTGTTCACACACCGAGTTAGCCACACCTACTGTAAATAAAAAAAAAATAATTCTTATTACCTTACTGTGCTCATTCTTTCTTTTTTTTTATTTTTTTTTTTTCTCTTGACGTACATCTTTACCTTCCCTAACTTCATTTGCTCTCACATGTTCATCCTGCCTGTCAGTCGTGTGTGTGTGTGTGTGTGTGTGTGTGTGTGTGTGTGTGTGTGTGTGTGTGTGTGTGTGTGTGTGTGTGT
>JAQMYJ010000007.1:5132350-5164482 GCA_030014305.1 Clarias laeviceps | reverse complement strand
TGTGTGTGTGTGTGTGTGTGTGTGTGTGTGTGTGTGTGTGTGTGTGTGTGTGTGTGTGTGTGTGTGTGTGAGAGATGGAGCAAGAGAGATTTCCTGGCTGCAGGATGCAGTTCTATTAGCACCTTCTTTGAGCTGTATGAGGAAGTGTGAAGTAAATCTCTTCCTCTATTCGGAGAATGTAGGGGGTCGTTGGGATAAAAAAAAAAATGGGGAATGCTGGAAGGTTGGCGAGATTGGATTGGGACAAGAAGAAGGAAGATGCCCACTGTGTTGTTGTTTTTTTTTTTTTTTTTTTTTCTTCAGGAGATTAGATATACAGAATTCATAATTTGTTTATTTTTTTAGGCCTTTTGGTCTTATTTTATTAAACAACCCTGATGTTTAGCATAATAAAGAAATCCAGCCAGTTTTAGGAACAGTGCTTTTGTTTTGTTACTTTAGGTTTACTGAAATCCATATCGAAAGCATATGAGTTTTGTTCTCATTCTAAACTTGTATGTTTAACATGTATGCCTTTACGCCACCTGTGATTGGCTGTGTAGGAAAAACCGTAGCGGTGCTGTGGGAACGAGGTGTGCTAATGGCGTTATTGTAGAACAATACCAAGCATTCGGTCTTCCAGCTGGAGGGCTCGCTGTATACACCACAGAGAATTCAGGCTCTCGTGTAGTCCGCTCGAACAGGAGGCTCAACACAACAGCGCAGCGACAGCATGGCAGTCATGGCAGGCCAACATGCTGGATCCTCCCGCTCTATTTAAAATGATCAGGCTCACGACGAGAGCACAACTCTGCTGGTTTTCGCAGAACTTCGCTAACGAGTCTCCTGGGCCAGGAGGTGCGGCTTTGTGCTCGCGCATCCAGTAACAGACTCTAGCCTTTTCTTTTCTTTTTCTATTTAGTGTGCGTCATCTGCTGTATTCCGGCTGGCTGTGAGAGTATGCTAACTCGAGTCGACTCTAATTTCAAAGGTTACTTCTTCAGTTTAGTAGTTAAAGCCCCGGGCAGGAATTACCAAATCGATGCCAGCTGTGTGTTTACTAACAAAAACAAAAAAACATGCTGCCGTTTTGGTGTTTTGGGTGTGGTCTAGAAGGAAGTGGTTATTGTGTAAAATCCTTTAAGTCTCTGCATTCAGAAAAAAGCGTTTAAAGCAAACAGCACGGCCCTTTTTTTTTTTTTTTTTTGACCAGAACTGCTTCATTGTCTGTCTGTAGTTTTAATTATGATGACTCTACCAAATCTGATCAGGGCTAATTTGTTCAAAAGTCATGAACATATGATGTACATCTTTAAACGGCTAGGAAAAAAAGAAACGAGCTATGATCATGGTAATCCATCACTTCTGTTTAATGTGTCTCAGAAGGTGCTTTCACACTACACTCTCCGGCATGGATGCAAGTACACTTACCCCAAAGGTCCACTTGAAAAGGTGGTCTATAGTATAGTATAGTGTACTACGGCACAGTTTGAAGAGCAGGACCATCAAACATGTCCGTCTCCACTCATTTCTTCATGTGCATGTGGCACGCTCCGATTTCATCCTCTGAGCTTCGCACATATTTGATAAAGTAGAAAGGTATTCAAGAGCCTCACTTCTCTATGAAATATCAACAATATTAAGCATAGCTTTAAGGTTGACTTCATCGGCTTGCGAACCAGCTCGGTGCACAAATCAATGGAGAAATGAATTACCACATAACGCATGGACAAACACCGGAGCCCCAAGTTTCTTGAGTTATTAACAGTCCTCTGAAATAGGAGGACAGACTATTCAATCACACTATGAATATACAGGCAGGTAACAATTAAATAGAAAAGGACATTTGATGACATGACTTTTGATGAGCGCCCCTTCGTTGTACAGAGTCAATTATTTTAAATGATGACCTTTATCCTAGGAACTTTCCCCCTAATAGGAGTGGTCTCTTTTAGGATAAGACCGCCTCCATGAGAATGGTATGGCTTTCAGTCACCACATCTCCACAGCTAAGTGGGGATTTGGTCTGAAAGCACCATCTTCATCAAAATGCCATAAAACGGTGAGAAAGTGTTACTAATACAGGATTTTTGACACTCCTGATAAAATAATGGTGACACTGCAGACGTAGCCCACTTTGTGTTACTAACTACGACACCTACTGTATAAACTTCATGCCTTGCAGAAATTAATTCAAGAAATCTACATCCATATATGGTGGATTCAATGAATTGACCCGTTTTATTTGTAAAGGGCACTCTTTATTTACAAAATAAAAAAAGTATTTTTGTGTTTAAGGTGGATACTTGGATGTATTTATTTTATTTTTTTTCAATCATGCTTTGTCAGTGGGAGCCTTTGCCATTTAATTCTGTTCTTCACTTCACAAATTTCCTGCAAGTTTTTCGCATCACTTAGAACAGAGACCTGTGTGTGTGCGTGTGTGTGTGTGTTCAGCTGGCACAGTTACAGTTTCCGTCTCTCCCACTAAACAGTGTCAGCATGTGACCGGTTAACCGTGTAAGTGTGTTCCCTGTCCCAGGAGGCAAACTTAACCTGAGCAATTGCACCTGTGGGAGAAGAGATTGTGTACAAACTCTGGCGCCTTAGCTGAGGAGATGGAGATCCTGTTGTCGCGCTTTACTCTTTTAAACATTCTAAATGAGATCAGACTGCAGTTAGGCTTAACTCACCAACAGATTGTCAACTTGTCAACAGATTATTGGTAGTTTCTTTATTTAATCAGTTATTTTGCTCTGCCAACACGTATCACGTATGACTGGCGGAGTTGGTAACCATAAGCAAGGGTAATTAACAGGACTGAAAGTGGTTTTAAATTTTTACTGGTACTATGTAGCCAAAAGGTGAGGAGAAAAAAAACATGGAGGTGGTGGACAATCCTGTCACACTTTATAGTTTCACTTTATATTATCACTCATTCCACTTCAGGATATCAGTTCGGTTAACTTCCCAGTGTTAGTGTGTACAATTAGTTGTTCCACACACCAAGTAGTGCACTAATAATGACCTGAGAGCGTCGTCTCTGTACATGTAGTGTATAGTGAATAATGTTATGTAATCTGATGGTTTGTTTTTTCCCCCCTCCTAGGTGGTAATTGATGCCTTCCGACTGATCAATGCTAACATGATGGTTCTGGGACACGAACCACGGCAGACGACGTCGAACCTGGGACACCTCAACAAGCCTTCGATTCAGGCATGCGCACACATTTTTTGCATAGTTTTGATGAGGGCTTATTCAAGTGTTTAAATATGTGACAGTTTTTATATATATATATATATATATATATATATATATATAATTTTTTTTTTTTTTTTTTTTTCTTCAGTATATAGTTCCGAACACAAATTGCTTTCCTAAACTGAAACTCCTTTCAAATGCATCTCAACCACAAGTAGAGCATTTTAAGTCATTTTACCTGTAAAAAGGGAAAATTGCAAAAACATTTCAACATGTGATAGCTTGGTTGTATATAGTTGTATGTTATTCTTTTTTTGCTATTATATTGTATAAGTGATATAAATTTATGATTTCATAAACGTCGTGTCTGTATGTGTCTGTATAAGCCGAAAATCTTATGTCATTTTATTTAACCTCAAATTTCTTTCCTTATCACCAGGACTTGGTCACAGTCATGTTTATAACAGCCACACTACTGATGTTTTCATATTATGCTAGTGTTTGCAAATGTTCCATTATGTTTGCTTTTTGGTTTGTTTTTTTCAGGCTTTAATTCATGGACTAAACAGACATTACTACTCCATTACCATCAACTACAGGAAGAATGAGCTCGAACAAAAGGTGTTTAAAAAATTTTTTTTTTTAATTATTATTATTTATTTATTTATTTTCATTGAAAATGATCCCATAGTAAGAGATTCCCAGGAATGAAAAGTCTCACAGCTGGAATGATCTGATCTCATGTTTGTGTCATGTGTTTTTTTTTTTTTTTTTTTTTTTAATATGTTGTTGAACCTCCATAAGAAGAGCTGGATGGAAGGTCTGACACTGCAGGACTACAGCGATCACTGCAAACTTAACGAGACCATCGTAAAAGAGATGCTCGAGCTGGCCAAGAATTACAACAAGGTAACTGATGAACACAGGATTTAGAAAAGCCCTTGATACCAGTTCTAACACCAGCACATTAAGTTAAAAGTTTTATTCCCAACAGGAAGCTCAACATCTCATTGCAGCATGTGACTTAGTACTGAACATGTATTCTTATATTAAGACATATAAGAGCCAATCGTGTAATAGTATGCACTTAACAAATAGTTGAACACGCCATCAATCAATAATCGTATAATTATTAATAGTTCATGATAACCAGACGCACGTTTGCCACTCAGGTTAAGTTTTATTTAAACTGTTCTAGAGGCACCATCTAGTTCAAGATTCAAGAATTTTATTAGTTACATACATGGTTATACAAGTACAACAGAAGTGAAATGCAATTGTGCCAAACTCCAGGCTAATAAAAAAACTAATAATAAAAAGAATATACAGAATGAGTATGATATAAATCATATACAATGTAATATAAATTATACAGAATGTTTTAATTTGTGATTTGTGCAAGGATATGTGATAAAGTGACTAGTGTCTGTGTACGTTAGTGTTTCACATATGTTTCCCCATGTATTGATTTATTTGTGATAGCCTGCCATAGTATTAACACTGACCTCCACTTACTAATCTAGTATTTTTTTAAATGAACAAAATCTTATTACACAGCATTAACTCTCTCATAGACAACTCCCCTAACCCCTCCCGTCTCTTACACCTGTGCACCTAAAGTGTCAGATGTGCTGATATCCAGTACAGCAGCACGAACTCGAGTTTGATATTGCTTTTGTTCAGAAGTTCCACAGACACCATTTGTCAACAGATTATCGGTAGTTTCTTTATTTAATCAGTTATTTTGCTCTGCCAACACATGTAAGCAAGGGTAATTAACAGGGGTGAAAGTGGTTTAAATTTTTTACCGGTACTATGTAGCCAAAAGGTAAGGAGAAAAAACATGGAGGTGGTGGACAGTAGAGACCTGCACTCCCGCGGGAGTACCGCGGGACCCAGCGCACCAAGTGCGGCGCGGGACAAGATTTGATGGGTGAATGCGGGTGCGGGCGGTAAGGTCCTCATGTATGTGCGGGTTGCGGGAGAATAAAATTAATCGCGGGACTCCCGCAAAATGGAATTATCTTAAAATAAATTTATTGAAAAGCAGAGTGATACAACCAGTAAAACATCCCAATGCAATTATAGGAAATAAAAACACCTCTTGGAATGGTGCTCAGATTTGTGCACTGGAACTGACCTGCTGTATAACATTTATTTCATGTTTTGGTTACTTTTATGGTTCATCACAGTTGACATTGCTGTTTATCATCCTTTAGGCTGTCGAAGAGGAAGACAAAATGACCCCTGAGCAGCTGGCCATCAAGAATGTTGGCAAACAGGTTATAAACACTTTTCAGTTGGTCTTTTTTTCCCCCAAGGCTCTCTCTTGAGTTCGCTGTGTATCACTGTAATTTCACATGTGCTTGCACTGATGACAGTTTTGAGCTACTTCCAAGATGATGCTCTATCAATTAAACTATGTTCCTAAAGAAAAATTCTGTCTAAATTTATATATCTGATATCCCTTGCTTTGTTGCTTTTTCCATAGGATCCCAAGCGACATTTGGAAGAACATGTGGATGTATTGATGACCTCCAATATCGTGCAGTGCCTCGCTGCCATGCTAGATACCGTCGTGTTCCAGTAAAACTCATATTGTGCATAAACGTTAATATTCATTGTCTGTTGTCTTTTTAAAAAATAAACCTATACAAAATCCAGTGTTTCAAATTGTGTGTTTCCAATCTATAAGGTTGCCAAATCAATCATTTCATTTTTGCTCACAGCATCAGAAGTCAGACTCATAATTTCAGGATGAAGTAAACATGCTGTAACTTGCTGTAGGATCTATAGCTCCATTTTTAGTAACATTTCCATTAGTTCATAGATTCAAAGTTAAACCAGAATGAACCAAATGTTGGAGCTCAGTGTGATGCAGGAAAGTGAATGATATCAATTAATGTAAAAAGTAAACATGATTTCTTTCCGTAATAGGCTTTTCATTTTAGGGGGATCTGTTTTAGTTTTGTTTCTTATTAAATTACTGTAAGAAAAATTTCCAAAACCAGGCATAAATCCCCCACATTAAAATGTATGATATTGATATGCTCTATAATATTCACTCATACACTGAATTCCTAGAAATAACGAAACAAACATTTAACGCAATTTAGGATATCCATGTGTCCTTTATCACAAGAATGGTCCAGTGTCTCAATATTAGTAATCAAAATGATGCCTGATTTGAGGCTTTATTCCACGTGTCATTTAGATAATTTCAGGTCTGCTGCTGTTTGTTTTTTCTTGCACTTTTATAACCTGTAAAAGTTCTGCGTCTAATTATATATGCAAGGATTTGAAAGTAAGAAAATAAATAAACAAATCTCAGCGCCATGCTTTTGCACACTTCCCCAATTAGGGCACGGGATCGACGTCAATTTGCTATAATAAGTCGAGCCTTGCGCGGTGCAGCCGTCTCAGTGCACGGCGCGCGCACTGCCGCTTCATTAACGCGCACGGGGGTAAAAAAAAAAAAAAACGCAAAAATAACAACTTTGGCTCGCTTCAAAGCAGCCGAGTGTTTATCAGCGTGATGCACCTGCAGCACTGCACTTCACCATCGGCCAGAAATGCGGCCAGCGACTTTCCTGACGACTTGCTCGCCGAGCACCACCCCGCTCCGTCCTCCTCCGGCGCCGCCCCAGGGAACCACCCGGCTCTAACAAAACTCCCCGCCGAGCTGACCGGCGAAGAAGACACGAGAACTGAGCTCGCGCCCGTGCGCGACGGCACCGCCACCACCGCGTCCGACGCGCCACGCGCTTTGGATGGGAGCCACGCGGAGAAGCGACACGTGCCCGAGCCCAGCCGAGCGCGCACCACCGTCTCTTCGTCTGCGTCATCCGCGACCATGTTCTCATACGCGGCGCAGCACGGACACACGCTGCCGCCGTTCTCCATCACCAACCCGGGTCACTTCGTGGCGCATCACGCCGTCATTCCGAACGGGCCGTACGACGGAGTGCTGTCCGGTGCGCCAAGACAGAACTACACGAGCGCAGGGTATCCGTATGCGCAGGCTTACAGTCAGGCGTACCAGAGCGGCGCGCTGTACCCGCTCTCCCCTGCGCACCCGGGACTCATGGCCGCCAAAGCGCAAGTGTACCTGTGCAACCGTGCGCTCTGGCTCAAATTCCACCGACATCAGACCGAAATGATCATCACCAAACAAGGGCGGTAAGGCTGGCACCTGTTCATTTATTATTATTATTATTATTATTGTTTGTGTTCATTTTAACCCAACAATTGCTCTGTATTTTCCTGCAGTCGCATGTTTCCCTTCCTAAGCTTCAACATCTCTGGACTTGACCCGACAGCTCATTACAACATTTTTGTCGACATTATTCTGGCTGACCCGAACCACTGGCGTTTCCAGGGAGGAAAGTGGGTTCCGTGCGGAAAAGCGGACACGAACGTAACAGGTATTGTTCTGTTTAAAAAGCGCATTTAATTTTATTCCTAATGCAATAATTATATCACATGCGACTGAAGTGAATTCTTCCTCATGCAAACCTATTTATTTTCCTTATCCAGTTCATTTCCGGCACACATTTGTTTTTTGTTTATTGTGTATCATGATAATGTTTTTTAAATATATATAATTGTAGGAAACAGAGTGTACATGCATCCGGACTCTCCAAACACAGGCGCGCACTGGATGCGTCAGGAGATTTCATTTGGGAAACTCAAGTTAACCAACAACAAAGGAGCTTCAAACAACACTGGACAGGTGAAATAATACAAATTTAATAATAATAATAATAAAAAACCTTCAGGATTTCATTTTCCATTTGTATTTCTATATCTACTATAGTGTTTGCTTAAGCCTGGGAGCTTTCTGATGCTTTTTTTTGGCACACGTGTAATGCGTAATTGGCGCTTAGTTTGTGCTTTCCAGCCTCGCCGTCAACCTTTGGCACCTTTTCAAGTGGCTGAGGAAAACGCATGATGGATTTATTAACACTTCTGTTCCTCCTTTTTTTTGTTCAAGATGGTCGTCCTCCAGTCTCTGCATAAGTACCAGCCCCGAGTGCACTTGGTCGAGGTGAATGAAGACGGGACAGAGGACTCGAGCCGACCGGACCGCGTTCACACCTTTACCTTCTCGGAGACGCAGTTCATAGCAGTCACTGCGTACCAGAACACTGATGTAAGGACAGCACTACATCCACACAGTCTTTTATTATTATTATTATTATTATTACTAGAAAAGCTGTTAAGTGTGTCGCTTGAATAAAGTTATTGATATCTTTGTTTTGTTTCTTTATTATAGATCACCCAGCTGAAAATCGACCATAATCCGTTCGCTAAAGGATTCCGGGATAATTATGACACGTGAGTCTTATGATACTTTCATCTTTATTATATATTTATGTTTTTCACATGTTGAATTTCTACATCCTGCATCATGCAGAATTCCTGTATATATGAATTCAAATAGACACATTTCCAGAATCACCTAAAATTTGTTTTTAAATGTTCGCAATGGATCGATGTCACTGCTATACGGATACATTGGAATAAAAGTTTTTTGATATATTTCGTACAAAGATTTTCACTGATTTCAAACAAATGCGACATTAAAAGTATGGGGTTTGTTGTAAATTTTACTTCAACACGAAGGCTTTTATTTCTGCAATTTCTGAACAAATATGTTCTTAATGTTTATAGCCTAAATTTTAGGATATCATTTTACACAACCGGGAAATGTCGTTATACTTTGTCTGTATAATAAAAAAAGATTAAATAGATAAATTATTTTAATTTCGTTTTTTTTGTTTCATGTTTTTTGTGGACTTGTTTCGTACAAGCAGTTTCATTGACATTTGAAAATGATTTTTCTTCAACGAATAATAATAATAATAATAATTATTATTATTATTATTGTTGTTGTTGTTATTATTTAGTCATGAATATTTAATTTTAGTTTTGTCTGTCTGTCTGCACATATATTTTAATATAATTTCAGGGCTTTTCAGGAAACTAAGTCACAGTGATGCTCATAACAAAAACATTTTATGCATAACACTATAAAAGCTTGATGTGAGGCTGACATTTTCTCAAACCCATGATGTGTGCAGGATTTACACGGCGTGTGACAGTGAGCGCCTGAGTCCGGCCTCTGCTGCCGAGTCCCAGCGCGCACAGCTGATGTCGGCCCGGTACGCCGCGGCTCCCTCCCTCCTTCACGACCAGTTCGTCGGCCATTACTCGGGTCCAGGAGGGAGCGCGGAGCGCGCGCTGCCGTTCCCTAACAGCCTGGCAAGCTCGGAGCAGGCCGAGGACAGATGGTTTAATAACAGATTAGATTTTCCCGCTTCGACTTACGACGCAGCTGATCTGACTGGCAGTTTGCCCTCCTTGCTGCCCTATCCCGCCACTGCAGGGGTCAAAAGTCAGACGCTTTCCGCTAGCCCGACTGGTCGCGCGCTTGGTGCGTACTGCACTACGCAGGCCGGCTGGGAGTCGCGCGCCACCGCGCTGCCGAGTTGGATCACGGAGAGCAGCTTGGAGCGCGCGTACCTGTCCGGAGAGCACGGGAACGCGGAGAAGGACAGCACTGCGCCCGAAGTGTCCGACGCGAGCAAAGACAAGGACGGAGCAGATTCGGGCTGGACAGAAACTCCGTCTTCGGTAAAATCCGTCGATTCGGGCGACTCGGGGATTTTTGAGCAGGCCAAGAGGAAGAGGATGTCTCCTCCGGTCTCAGAGGAACACTCACCTCTAAAAACAGACCTCCTTATTAATAATAACGCCCACGACGGAGCCCGGAATATGAACTACTTCACATTTTACTCTCAGAGTTAAACACAGACCATGTGGGATGGATCTTATTTATTTATTTATTTATTTATGAGGGTGGGTGTCAGAGAACATGGACCTCTTGGATCAAGCACATTAGGCCATATTTGATTTCGAACCCCTTAATGACAATAGCTGTTGCTATGACAGTTTATCAAATTATTAACACCCCCCCACACACACACACCTCATGAACTGTTTATTTCCATTTAATTAATTAGACCTAATTCATTTCTTAAGGGTACAGTGGCTTAATATTTAGTACTGTCGCCTTGCACATCCAGGTGTCCGGGTTCGATTCCTGCCTCGGGTCTGTGTGCATGGAGTTTGCATGCTCTCCCCATTCGTGGTGGGTTTTCTCCGGGTACTCCGGTTTCCTCCCACATCCCAAAGTCATGCAGAATTGGCATTTCCAAATTGCTCACAGTGATGTGTATATGTGTGTGTCCCCTGCAATGGACTGGCACCCCCTCCATGCTGTGCCCTGCCTCATGCCCTAGGCCTCCTGGGATCCCCCGTAACCCTTTACACAGGATAAAGCAGTATAGATGATGACTAAGTGAGAGTGAGTAGGTTTAGTTCATTTACTGGGAGCATGGTGACTAAGAGGTTAGCACCAAGGTTGGGGGTTCAAACCTCAGTCTGTGTGTATGGAGATTGCATGTTCTTCCTATACTTTGTGGGTTTCCTTAAGGTACTCCGGTTTCCTCCCAAAATCCAAACACATTTCCTAATTGCTTGTAGTGTGTGAGTGGGTGTGTGCACCCGGTGTCCGTCCAGGGTTTCTTCCACTTTGTGCCCAGAGCTCTCTGTAACCCTACACATGATGTGCAAATGAATACCCTAATTAATTTGTGTGGGATGAGAGGAAGATCTTCATTTTAAAAGGACAAACACATTACAAGATTTGGTTTCAAAAAATGCTAATACTGTTGTAGCCATAGTAGGAGAGCCATTAATGTCAAATAATTAAAAGTGCAAATAATAATAACAATAATAAAAAAGATCGGTGTAAATGAATTGAATGTAATCAGTGTCTAGAGTGTAGACAGAGTAGCTTCATGGTAATTAACCTCAACTTCCCTTGCAAAAAAAAACTATATATATATAGATATGTAGCCTATACTTTATCCTTCTAAATGGGCTATTTAGTCATATTGATTGTAGTTAATGGACGTAATCAAATTCAGCATATCCAGTCAACATATACAGTCAGTTGTGGATGCCAAGTATTGTAACTGTTTATTTATCTTTCACCACAAATTGTGCAGGATGCAATTTCTCTCTCTATCAGACTAAGTAGCCTAATGTGTAGTAGGTTATATGCAGTCCCCCCCTTCAATGGAGTAGAAAAAAAATTAACAGATGAGTATTAAAGTGGGTCATTATGGAATTGTGAAAATTTTGAGTGTGCTTTAAACGTGAATTAAAAACGGAATGTCTTGTCGAGTTTTTTCTTTTTTAAGTCTTCGTTTCAGTGCACGTTAAATGATAAATTAGGCGAACTCGACTGCCATCTAGCGGCACGTTGGTGCACTGCTGCTCTGAGCCGCAAGCCTTTTACTTAGTTGAAAGAACTGAATTATAATTTTGTCTAACTGCATTGTTGCATGATCAGAGTGCAGGGGTTAAAGCAGTGAATTGTTCACAGTATGAACGTTTTACAGGAACTTAGCAGGATATGAAATATGTTTTCCTACATTCGATTTCTAAGCAATTGCCTATTACAGATTTTAAGTGTTTGAATTCTTTCATTTAACTTATCTTGGTGGCACATAAGCCACAGTAACCTACAAAAAGGCCCCAAGAATGAATACACACTTCAACAGTTGTTATCTATGCCCTTTAATTGAATTATGGCAGTAATGTGTAATATCATGTTTCCTCTAAAGATGTCAGTAGTCACACCATTGTTGATAATATCATGTGTCAGAGGCATATATTATACATGTTAAATATATATATATATATTTGGGCCCCTCTGGGCCCCTCTGTATATTTCATGCACACCCGACTGTGACACTTGTGCATTTTGAGCATCTTCTTCAAATGGCGTTGCATTAATATGGAGTCCCATCTTCATATTGAGCTTTCTTAAGGTCAGGCACTGATATTAGATGCAAAGTTTTGGGAGATTTTTATTAATCCCATTGATATTCATTCATTCATTCATATTCAAGTCCTGAACACTTGAATTCTTCCACTGCAGTCTTTGGCAAAGCGATGTCATCATGGTGCTTGCTTGGGCAGCTGAACAATTTTTAGTTATCTTATATCTTATATCCTATAGGCTTAATGGTCAGAACTGTCACCTTGGACCTCCAGGGTCCGGGTTCGATTCCCACCTCAGGGTCTATGTGCATGTAGTTTGCGTTTTTTCCCCATGCATGCTGGGTTTCTTCCAGGGACACAGTCCTAAGAGATGCAGATTAGGTGTTCTAAAATTGCCTGTAGTGTGTAAAGGCCAATAGTGATTACCGTTGTTTATTCTCATTTTACACAGGTAATCAACATTGGCCTCCACGGTCTCTCGTTGGACTACAGAGGTTCCTATATTATTATTGCATGCTTTTAACATTGTTGGAACAATTTTGGAGTCATAGTAAGGACAGTGTTTGGTTAGGGACAAGAAAGGCCCTAGCACATACAGCATTACAGTAACTATATCAGCCACAAGATAGCGCCAGTGCAACTACATTTGTGGATTTCTGATTGAGCATGCTTGTACGGTCCCTGTATCCCCAAACCTCTAAGAAGTCATCCATAAGAAAAATGTACTGTAATATTAGACATGAGATTATATATCCTGCTTCTAATATGATTTGAGATATTTCTTAATTGCCACTGTAGATTTCTTTATTTTATTTTATTTTTTAAATAATTGGTATGATAATCTGTTGCGTTATGTTGTACGCCCTCTCCATCGCAACGCCTATAGAAATCGCAGTAACAGGCTTTCCGGATAAACATATTTCTCGCTAATTGGGTCTCGTGCGTGTCGCGCGGTTCGCTATAAATACTCACGTGCTAAAGCGAGCTGCGTCATCGCACGGGCGCAAATTGCACGAGAACGGGTGCGCGAGCAGAGAAAAGACGCGCGCGCTCTCTCTCTTTCTCTCTCTGTGGGAAAAAAATCATCAGCGAGAGTCGACGTCTAGGAAATGGTTTGCAGCTGTTTTAAGCTCTATCAGTGTGTGCATCTTTTCTGTTCCTAGATATATATTTAAACACACTCGGTCCACATTCAGCTGTGGCTCAGAGTGGGGGCCAGAGAATGGACGTAAAAGACCAAGGAGCGCAAATGGAGCCTCTTCTTCCGCCGGTAAGAAGACACGTTCATCCTTCTAGTGCATCTCATTTTCTTTTTTTCTTTTTTTCCCCCACACGGCCTAGGAAGGCTGCACTGCATGCAAATTATTTCTAACAATAAATAATTCTAACACTGTTGCTTTCTTAAGGATTGCATACATATCCATCCAGGTGATGCACATAGCTTCAGCAAAGCATCGAACAAAGAATGTGAGATGTCTGTGTGTCCATTTTTGTCCTGCGCTACTGACTGGCTGACACAAGCCTGGCATAATTTTTTTTTGTTTGTTTTCCAATGCCATTGTCTTCTGCTATAATGAATGCTCATGACTAGTAAGAGTCTGGAATGAATGGCAGTTTTCCCCTGAATTTCCTCTACCATTACAGTTGTCATGTTTAGTTAATGTTCTTCAACAGAATCTCTCCTATATCATGGGTACAGAGGAAGCTCAGAAATCCTGCATGCATCAATCATTAAATGCATGCCAATTGTTCATCTTTAACCCTGAAGCATTTACAGCAAAATGTAAAAGTAATCATGAAAAACTAAACCTATATAGATCAGACAGCATGCAACCTATGAACATGACGTTTGTTTTTTTTAAAGACATAAAGATTACTGCATAGGGGATAGAGGCCATATTGCATGCTCGCTCTAGTTTATGGAGTCGTTTAAATCTTACAGGTCTGCAGAACGTCAGACCGAGAAGTCGTTTTTGTGCCCTGCGTAGTGTTGGCTCTGCTGGATCTGTTGGAGTGATAGAAGATTTGCTTGCATTATCTGGCTCTCTATTTCAGCACTTCAGCCAGGAACAGGTGCACTGCCTCGCTCAGGGCCTCTGGTCCAGTCATAACTGTTGTCAACTTTAATGCTTTTGCATTCTGTCTCTACAAGACCACTCCAAACACACTATGTGGCCAAAAAAGAAAAAAGTGGCTGTATGGTTTTAAGTAAACAAAAAAAAATGACCATGATAATGATTGGATAGTGGATTACTGCCGTGATTAACATGTTTCAGCTGACAATTATTCTTTTAACCCTAGATGATAAAATAATTAGCTTCTCATTAAAACAACCATGTCGGAAGATGTATCCTGGGGTGATGGAGATGTTTTAGAAGTTTTAAATTATTGGCCAGAATCATACAAAGAAAACAACTAAGGAGAAATTGAGGAAAACACAAAACCTGGAAGGATAGTGCTGAACTTCCAGCTTCAGAGGAAAAAAAAAAATCTTGATCAGAGATCATTTAAACGTTTGGTGAAGTTGCATTAAATTCAACAGTTGAAACCAGACACAATGTAACATGAATTCACAGGATTGGGACTAAACAGCTGTGAAGGAGAGACAGTGTACATGTGTGCTAAGTCAACGAAGCACTTCATATTCGTGGCACATGGCAACAGAAACATTCAGTTTCTAATTAGTTGGTATACGCATGCAAACAAAGAGTGTGTTGAATGCATTGGAAAGAAGCTACCAAAAGCTTTTACTTAAATCAACATTGCAGTTTTTAGATAAAGAAAATGATGTCTTGGTAACAAGCGTTCTCGGTGTAAAAGCAGCTTTTGAGGTCTATAGTGAGGCACTAGTGGCCGCCAGTTGGCTAGCAATATGAAATTAATGATTAATTAATGTTCACCTAGTCAGTTTGTCTGCTTCCTTTATTTAAAAAAAAACACATCCTTTTTTTTTAAATTGAACTCAGTAAGTCTGGTTGAGTTGTGCAGTTCCCATGTGCTGTTGTTTATATTTGTAATTCAACAAACAGAGTCTAATATAAATTCCAAAGCAGTTACACAAAATTGTTTCACAGGTGCAATACAAAAAAAAGAAGAGGTTTTCAAATCTGAAAGAAAATCTGAAGCTGGAGACTGCAAAGGAACTGTCTGGTGTGGATATTGCAGGTGGAAAGCCACAGTGAGTCAAGGGTGTCCTCCTAGTTGACCAGATGGGATTTTGTTGGTGTCAAGCAAAGTCTGAACCAATAAGAACAAACGGGGTTAGGGTTCGGGGCCCAAGTTTAGGTATTTCTTTCCATCCAATCATAAACCACAGACACTTCTGACAGCCCACATGCCCATGGGAACATAAGTTAAGGAAGTACTCCTGCTAGAGATTACATTAGTGACCGTGTGTAACCCAGTATAAGAAGATGCTTCATTTCTTTTGGGTTTTGAAAGTATGTTTGAAGAAATCAACCTGGATTAATTACAACAGGGGTAAATTGGTTACCAGGGCTTAAGCTCTTATCCTTCAGAACGAAAAAAAATATTTCACTAAGGTGTCAAAAAGTTTTCACTTTGGCATCATCATTATTGCTGCTTAACATTTTCTTAATGCAGATTATTTTAGATTTTTGTGGAACTGCAGCTTCAGCCTATGAAAAAAGTCTATTAAAAGAAAAAAACAGAAAATTTTAAGAAGAACCCAAGCCGGGCTGATACTTTCTAATCAGGGAGGAATTGGACTACTGACCGGAAGGTCCCTGGTTCAAACCCCAGCATCCCTGGTTCAAACCCCAGCATGACCCCTTGAGCAAGGCCCTTAACCCTCGATTTCTAAGATGTACAAAAAAAATAAGATAAAAATTGTAAGTCGCTCTGGATAAGAGCATGCCAAATGCTCAAATGCAAATGTAATCTAGTGGTACCAAGGGTAGATTCATGCAACTTATCAGGAACAGTCAGGTGATTTCATGTTGATTAAGACTGATATTTGTCATCCATCATCTCTAATACATTCAGATCAATTCATCATCAGTGACTGAAGAGACTGATGTGAAATGCACTCATGGGTGCAAATAATGCAGGGGGATTATTTACTCTATTAGAAAATGACACTGGAGGAGAAGTGAACAGTAAATAGACCAAGGAGGGTCCAAGAGGATTGTTTGATGAAAGTACACACTATGTAAAAAGGGGAAACAACAGAACTACAAGTTTAGTATTTGCAGAGTTGCAAATTTTTCAAATTTTTTTAAATGATAGTTGAAAACATTAACAATCAATAATTTTGAGACATTTTTTCCAGAGGCACAATCCCAAAAAAGTGGTTATGGTTGTCAGGTTTATGAAGCTGAACCACTTTAAATCAACATAATAATAAAGCAAAAAAAAAAAGGTACAATTATTTATATGCAGTATATAAATATTGTAATGAACTATAAGGTTTGGTATGATACAGTATGCATCTGTAATGTAGACTCATTGCAAAGTTTACCTATGATTCTGAGAAATGCGGTTTCACTGCTGCTGTGTGGAGTTATATTTGGGCATCATTCATGAGCAGAATCTCGTTTTTTTTGCACACAAATGAAATTTTTCAGGCAGTGTTGGAAACCCACACACACTGATAAAAAAAAGTTCAAATATTATAAGTACTAGAACTCATACAATAGTGCAGTTAAAAATGTACATTAAATGTTTGACTAAAATGATCCTAATATTTATTTCCCGCTCAAGACACATTTTTCGAGATGATTAAAGAAAACCGCCCAATCTGGCAACACGGCCCCTCAACTGCACACTTTGACAAGGTAATTTCTTCATTCTTCCTTTCAACAAAATGACTGAAAAGTTTGCAATCTTGTGGTGCACAAGTTGATGTGAGCTATGGTGCATTATTGTGCAAAACAATTGCTAATTAGATTTTTATTCTTTTAAATTCTTAATGGCAGTTAATCAATTAATGATTAATTACTAATATCCATATCATCCGGTTATAACTGTGGGTTTCATTGAGATTTCATGGTGGGATCCGAGTTTTTTTTTGTCGAGCTTTTGATAGCAAATACTGTATCACTGGCACTACACCGGATTAAAGCTTTCTATCTAAGCGTAATCTATTAAGAGAAAGCCTTTTATATCCGAACCGATGTTATTGTGGGAAGTTTGGCTGCAGACCAAATCTTTCATCCTTTGAATTTTTTTTTATCATAATGATGACAATAGTGGTGCGGTTCCTCTCAGAAAGATGTAGATCTTAGAAAAGAAGGGGAATGGGTGTAATTTCTCAGAATTTCTATGCCGCTGTAAAATTGTAAATCCCTGAACATTTTTTTCGGCGCTTTGAAGCATCTAATTTCACCCAGAACACGAATAGTGCAATCCTGCAAAGCTTGAAAGGCAGCCATTGCAAAATGGTTTCACTTCAACTGTCAGTTTGCTTTTACGCTTGGCTGTTAGGCGGGAACTGCTAAGCTGAGGAATTAAACTGCAGACAAAGCTGACAAACTACAGGAGGTTTTACAGTTCCTTAACAATACGCAGTAAGGGTAGGTTGGCTCTATCTCTAGGTGGAGCATGTTTGACAATGCTTTACGTGTTAAATATGGTCCTCGTCTGAGTGTGTCCCTGGGAACAGGAAGGTGACCCTGCTGAAGTCCAGACTTTTAATGAAACAACTTGGAGGAGAAAAAGAAAAAAGAAGCTCTCTTTGTTCAAATTTAAGAAATTTAAGAATTCATTCAGTGTAAGAAGTCGATGATGCTGGACTCACATTGTGTCATGGGAACAATATATGCATTTCTACTTCTATTTAATCAGGAATCTTAGAAGCACATACTGTTTCTGGAAATTGTACTTAATAGTAATAAACTCCATAAACCTCCCTCCCAGGAACTTGTCACCTCATCTAATGTTACCCTGATGTAGAGATGGGTATTGTTCAAGAATGTCAGTTTTGGTACTAATACCAATACCTTGTCTTCGGTATCAGTTCCTGAACAATATATCAATATAATTTCTTTATACCAATTTTGTATGATCCACTTTAACAAAAAAAAGGAATATATTGCACATTATGGTACATATCTGTATTTTTATTTTTCATCTCATTGGCATGCTTACTTACACAAAGTCATTTCATATCATTTAAAAATGGAAACTGAGTGGTGCAGAGGTAAAGTGCTCGCCCTATCATCCGGAGATCACCTAGAGAGAGCTGATTGGCTGAGCTCCCTCAGAGGGGAGGCACTTGGTGCTCTCACATCAGTCCTGGCTCTACAGCGAATCAGTGGTGTCTGTGAGCTCCCGCAAAAGGAAGGAGCGGATAAGTGCTGTCTCTGAGTGTGTCCTGCCGCCTCCATTGGTAAAAAGGGAGAAAAGTTGGGGTGGTGGGGGGGGGGGGGGGTTACCTTATTTTAGAACAAGGTGACTTAACGTTTTCTGTTTTAACTCTTTAATTTTATGATTCAGCCATGCGGTACTTTTTCAACATAAAAAAATAAACCCATTTACATATAAATCGAATGAACAAAGCCTTTGCCTCTCATGTTCAGCCGCCTGTATGTCTCACTTCCACTTGCTTTTGTTGCAAACTGAATTGTTCTGTTAACTGTTCACCAAAAAATGAGCGCCTGCAATAAACGCTGCTGTTTTCACGCGTTCATGCATAATGCAGTCTGTTAATATCGATAAATAAAATGTTTGAAAGCCAGAATCGAATTGGGAAGCTTCATATTACCACATGGTTGCTGTAGCTCCTGAAGCTCTAATTGAATGCAGTTCAGCATTTGATCCGACCAGCTCTCTCTGGTCGTGAACTAATGTTAAACTCGAACAGTATCTAAAATTACATAATGGTCACAGCTTAAGTCACTGGCAACACACTTAATACATTAATTTTGAATTTAGTAATTAACCGTGTACAAATCGGTCAGTCGTTGTTCGCTAAACCATACCTGTGGAAATCTCAGTCACCGCGCCGTCCTTATTAATATCAGACTGGGGATTTTGGGTTTGGACTTTTTGAAATGGATTTTTTACCTGTCATGCAAACTTGAATGGAGAGAGGATGATATCTGTGGTTTGTTTCTCTTGCAGTCGAACACAGAGCAACTTTCTTCTATTAAATTTATCCCACGCACATTTAACTGTTTTATTAATTTCATATTGTAGTCGGTGGCACGGCGGTGTACTGGTGAGTACTGTTGCTTTGCACCTTCAGGGTACGGGTTCGATTCCTGTCTCTGTGTGCATGGAGTTTGCATGTTCTCTCCGTGCTTGGTGGGTTTCCTCCCACAGTACAAAGACCTGCAGATTAGGCGTTCCCAAATTCCCCGTAGTGTGTATATGTGTGTGTGCACCCTGCGAAGGATTGGCACGATGTGCAGGGTGTACCTGGCCTCCAGGAGAATAGGCTCCAGGACCCCCCAACCCTGACTACAAGATAAAGCGGTAAAGACGATGAGTGAGTATAGTCGGTCTGGACAACAATGTCCTTTTTTGTGTATATTGCATTGAACAATGATAAAATCATCAAGGATAATGAAATGGAGTCATCCTATTATGTGACGACCACCATAGTCAGTTCTGGAATATTGCTGTGACATCAAGGAAGAAAAACTCCATAAAAATAATAACCTGGTCATTCAGTACATTCAGGTCGTCAGCTGACTTCATTTTATTGCCGCATAACGTTGCTGAGCCTAGACCTGATCAACTGAAGCAACCCCAGATCATAACCCTGCTGCCTCCTTCCCTCTGGAACAGGTTCAATCCGAACTCATCAGACCACATGACTTTTTTCTATTGCTCTAAAGTGCAAACTTTATACTCCCTAGCAAACTAAAGTCTTTCTTTCTGATGAGTCTTACTGACAAGTGGTTGTCTTATGGCCATGCAGCTGTTTAGTTGTCATTACATTGTGTGTGTAGAAAAAGTCTTACCTTCAGTATTAAACATAGCTGTGGTTTTTACAATGCAACTTCACCAAGTGTTTAAAACAATTGAACTTCTTTCTTCCTAGTCGAAATGTTTCAAGTAGCTTTTTCAGTCTAAGGGAAATTGGGAGGATTCCACATATTTGTATCTTCCAGGGTTAAGGATCCTCCTCTGTCTGAAAAAGCTCATTATTGGAACAATGCAGAAGGTGAGAGTAGAGTCATTAGCGAACAGGGGCAGGAGAGAGTTGTTGACCAGATGACCAGTAATAGAGAGATATTAGTTAGTCATTAAGATGTAAAGACCAGAGAGAGTAGGGGGAGTCCTGGCTTTCCTGGTTGACCTGTGAAGAGGTCTTGATCTTCCTGGGGATGGATGAAAGGGAAGAATGAAAAATAGGAGACAGGTTGTGCCTATGATCTCCACCTCTGAGAGACGAATTTTCCACTTAGATGACGTAGACGTAGATGGCCTCTTTCGAACCTCTCTTGAACCATCTATCGTCTGTGTCCGAAATTTGTTCAATCAAATCCTCAAATGTGTGTCCGTTGTCCTTCAGGTGAAGTTACACTGCTGATCTGATTCTGGTCCTGAAATGGTGCTCTTTCTGTGCTGGTACTGTACATCCCCCTAGGTAGAGGTTGTTTTGTCTCCTCAATATAGAGCCCTGAACACTCTTCACTGCACTGGAAGCCATATATTATATTGCTCTTCTTATAAATTTTCTTGGATTTTTTTCCCCGATTTTTCTCCCTAATTTAGTCGTGTCCAATTCCTTCCAGTCACTAGGGGTCTCCCACATTAAGCTTCTACTACCATTCAGTCGGGAGGGCCGCAGACTATCACGTCTTTCCTCCAACCCACCGACCATCTTTTCGAACTGCTCGCTCACGCACCGTTGGGGACGTAGTAACACACTCGGAGGACAGCGCCCACCGCTCCCTCCGCTTACGTGAGCTCACAGACGCCCCTGATTGGCTTGTAGAGCCGTATTAATGTGGGAGCACGAAGTTCCTCTCATCCCTCCTCTCTGAGAGAGCTCGGCCAATCAGCTCTCTCTAAACCTCCGGCTGAGAGAGGTTACAGCATCACCCGGGGATCAAACCAGCGATCTCCGGATGATAGGGCGAGCACTTTACCACTGCGCCACTTGGAGGCCTATATTGCTCTTCTTATGTATTGTGTCCGCTTTAGGGACGGATGAGTCTCTGTCTGGTTTGTTGGAAGCTTTGAAATTAACTAGTGTGAGGATCAAAAATTCCTCTCTTTTTTTTTCACCTCGGACAGTGATGCGTCGATTGGTGAACAAATGGTGCATACTAATAAGGTTTATAATAAGGTCATGTACAGTACGGAAGTGAACCTAAAACTGGTAGAGGAGGAGGCTGGTGATGCTGTAGACGGAAGTTTCTTTATTGTTTATAAAGTTTCTTATGATCTTTAACAATCTTTGTGATTAAGAAGGTTTTGTGTGCGACAAACCTTAACATCTTTTTTCTTCATCTTATTTGCACAATCAAAGCATGAGTTTGTAATTTTTTTTTTTTATTAAAACTTAATCGATACCACATATTATCGATACCACAAACACAACTGCAGTCTGATTTATTGCGCCCATTATGCCCAAACTGTGCGAGGTGGATTTATAGTGTTTTGCAAAATCATACACAATTTACACTGATATAACCAAAATAATATTGGCTTAATATTTTGACATTTGATTTTTAACACCATTGTATCAAAAAAAACAGGCACAAAGGATTCTGTATTAGTTTGCATTTGAAAAAGAATGTTTTTTTTTTTTTTTTTCAAAACTGCAAAAATGGACTTCTCATTTTGCTGTCAAATGGTTTAATCATTCACACACAATTTACAGTGGAACAGGATATTTTTATGCCTCTGTTTCTGACTAATGGAGTCATTGTGTGCTTTCGGCTTCGTCCATGCATCTGTCCGTCGGAGATTTTCATTGGCAGAGTGTCTCAAAGGGAAAGCTTAAATATTATCATTATAACCAGCAGACCAAGGTCAGAGCAAGGTCACATGTCTGAAACAGTTTTTTCTTTAAATGCCGTCTTCCTTCTTAATACAGTATATTTTAAGGAATACAAAGGACTACACTTATCTGAGTCAAGTCCTATTTGCTATGTTGCATTTTGCTTCGAAACAGTCTAATTAAAATATTTCATAGATAACGAGTTACTGATTGACTCTGATGTATTCAGTAACAAACTGAGCATATATTGACATAAAAGAAATTTTATTCAGCTCACAGGAATTGGATGGATTTGGATACTTTGGATGCGCGTTGCACCTCCAGGGTCCGGGTTCGATTCCCGCCTCGGGGTTTGTGTGCATATAGTTTGCATGTTCTCCTTGAGCTTGGTGGGTTTCCTCTGGGATCTCCACTTTCGTCTCACAGTTAAAAGACATGCAAGTTAGGCTTATTGGGGTCCTACCACAGTCATAAATATGTTGTGTTTCAGACTGCTTGTATCATTGACGACCAAACCAGCAGTGCTGGCCTCTTCAGGGCTGAAGTTCGAAAGAGATGAAAATCAGCATCTGTAGCAATACAGAGGTCTAATAAAAGATTTAATCACATGGATTTCATCCCATGTCCATATTTGCTCCAATTGATAAACAGTGTGTTTGTTAAGAAGGAAACTTAGGTAATTTCACTTGAACCGCTGTGTCCTAAATACCAGTGTGTTTTTCTTCTTCATCTCTGAAATTTATCCTTGGTGGAGTGCTGATGTGAGGTGTGTCTGGTACAGTATATGTATGTGGGTCATACAGTGTAATCAACCTGTCATTTCTACCCTGACATGGTTCAGAGTGTTCCTCTCAGCGAACCCTCTTCAATATTTTTTCAACAGACCATAAATATTTCTGTAAATATTTCATTCTCATTGTCAAATCCTGTGTTTTTTTTTTTCTTCTCCATGTTGTTCTGCAGGTTCAGAGCCCTGTGAGCAGCGAGGGGGTGAGTGTTCACACCGACCGTATCTGTGTCCCTGCATGCCTGAGTGTGCATGAGAAAATAGGCTGCCTATTGATTTCCTTCACTATATCGCACCCGTGCTCCGGGGGCCGGGCTTCGCTCGAATCGAAAATGTCATTGCGAAGAGGTCACAGAGGTTTGCACGGACACCATGGAGACAGATAGTGTAAAGATGAGTCCTGTCATAATTTTCACTCATTTGTCTGAAGGGTTCCAAGAACAGGATGAAACGGAGAGAGAGTGAGCGTGAATGAGTGAGCGAGAAATCATAATGTCAGTCTAATGGGAATTTAAACAAATGAAAGGAAATGAGCTGTGTGAAGTATTATCCATTAAGCTTTTAAAGGAAGAAGACTGCCCTTTTTGGATTACACCCAAGTTAAAAAACAGCAAGTTAAACATTTATCCAGAGACTGGACTTGTACAATGACATTACGTATTAAAAAAAAAAATGAATCAGCTCTGTTGTTTCCATTTAGGGTTTTATTTGCACATGTTTAAAAAGAAAAAAAATCTGTGAGCGAGAGAGAGGAAGTGGGCGCGGGGTTGTGGAGAGGTTGCGATTTCGGTCAATGGAAGAACTGGACAAAGGCCATGCCGAACAGACGGACGCACAGGGGGAGTTGAAATGCTCTCGTACTCATGCTGATCTGAGATCTGTTTGGAGGATTTGCTCTTTTCTTTCTTTGTCACCCCCAAAAAACTCTGTGAGAGCTTGAAATATTACAACAAGACATAATGAACTGAAATGAAAAATAAGCCTGTAGCTAGGCACTACATTTCCCAGAGTGCATCACTTGTCCTCCTTACAGAGGATGCTGAGACATCTAGAAGGTGCGAGTGAAAAGACAGAGAGGAGGGAGCTTCGTACAGCACGTACCGCTCACACACGCACACACACACACACGGAGCACTCATCAGACATACACACAGACACCCACAAACCACATGAGCTTAGCCTGCAGTCCACGCAGTCAGTGATGTCGATGCTCTAACCTCCCTCCTGATTGGTGGATGGAGGATTCTCAGGAAAAAAAAAAAAGAGAGAAACAACACACACACACACACACACACGCACACACAAGCTGGAGATCACAGTCGGACGGGTTTGCCGCGCTGAAAGGCTTGTCTTGGCGTGAGGCTCGAGCTTGGTGAGGAGTGCCAAAGCACCAGCTCTGACTGGAGCTCACCAGCCTCTGAAACAGGCACCAGCGGGCACACAGCATGCAGCAGCGAGCCTCTGAGCGCAGCAGCTTTAACTGCCAGGTAGGACTGAAACCTCTGAGTTTCTCAGAGCCAGAGCGAAAACTCTGACCAGTTGATGCAGCTGCTGTGCCCTTGAGCTGGTTTCTTTTGAACTGTATAGTAATTTGATGCTTTTGGAGTGTATTGTTGTGTTGTAATTATATCACAGGATGCTCACTTGATTCGTCCTGGGCGATAAGACCGGTTCGGTTGAACAAATGTGCTGTTTGCAACAGCTTATCCAGGAACAAAGCTTTATTCCGTCTCCTCTTCCCTCCCTGTGCTACTGTTTGTTCCTGCTTCTCATTTTCTCCTCCCTCTGATGGCACTCTCTTTTTTTTTTTTTTTTTTTCCCCCTTCCTTCTGTCCTTTTCGTAACTTTGCTCTCACTTCACAGTCGCATGACTGACAGATTGAGTGTTCGGTCTGAGCTTTTACAGAACGGGAACGTCGGCTTGCTTCACGCTGACTCCACTTCAGGGAGGATGCACATGTGCGTGAAGGAAAGCGCAGAGACCGAGACTTGATATGATAATCTTTTAGTTACTGGTTGTTACAAGGTCACTGCACTGGTGTTGCGGTAGACACGTGAGCGTAGAAGCTTCTGCTCAGACATTTGCATGACAAAGCCATTCACGTCCGATTAAGTGCTTAAGTGTAATTGTGCTGATATAGCACGGTCTGTGTGTGTAAGCTAGACACATCGCCACGTCATGCGTGCGTGTGTCAGAACGCTCCACTCTCGGCTCGGTGAAAGGATACTGATGCTGAGCTCGTCGTCGCCATGGCAACTGTGGCCATCTGTAGGGATCAGACCCAAGGCTTTCGTCCAATCACATGGCTTGGATCCCACCCCCTCCATTCCTGGTAATCTCTTCCTTTTGCTTCTCTTGGCTGAAGCTCCTGAATAATCACACAGTCCAGAAGCACAACACTCTCACACGTTCACACACTCTCTCTCACACACACACACACACGGAACAGATGTAGCCTATGTAGGGGTAAAAAAAAAAAAAACCACAATCGAATATGGACCGTGTTGCATTCTGTCACTGGTTAATTAGAGCTCCCTGCTGGGTTCTTCTGGATTCTGGTCTTGTAATTTGGCCTCATCATGATGCTGTCAGTCATGTATGGAAATGAGCATTCTTGTACATATCAATCGGCCGCAAGATAGATTTGCATGAATACTGCGGCGCACGGAACTAGGTCATGAGGCGTGCGTGTCCTAGAAAACCTCAGAACAATCCATGTTCCTCTTCTCAGAGAAGATTAGTAGGGAGCGATGGTGCACGTGTACAACAGTAAGAGAGAAAAAGAGACGAGGCATTGTTACAGAACCAAAAATGATAATATCATACACACTTTAAGGGATAAGAAACACTAATTAGTTATTGTGTACTTTACCAAAAGAAAACTGTACTCTTTTCAGTTCAGAATCAGTCTGTCCAACATGGATGAAATGTAACATGCAACAACCGTGTTTTGAATGCCAAAGCCTGAATTAGTAATATTACTTATGATGGCACGGTGGCTTAGTGGTTAGCACTGTTGCCTTGCCCCTCCAGGTCCTGGGGTTGATTCCCACATTGGGTCTGTGTGCATGGAGTTTGTATGTTCTCCCCTTGCTTGGTAGGCAAGGGTTTCCTCCCACAGTCCAAAGACTGCATGTTAGGCTAATTGACATTCCCCAATTGCCTGTAGTGTTTGAATGCGTCTTGACCGGAGGTCCTACCACAGTCATACAAAAATGAGAATAAATACAATGGTCACTGTGGGACTACAGAGGTTCCTGGATGGATGGATGGAATATGACTTATATGACAATATTATGCCATGTTACTGACACTGCTATGAATTGTTTTGTAAAAATCCATCTTCTGAGGTAGGGTACGTTTTCTAACATGATAAAAACGAACTGACAAATTCATTGATGATGTTAAAACTTTCCATTAAAGGTTTAAACTTGTGAAGATCCTTTTTTCTAAGCTTAAAAAAATTTACTTGTTGACAAAACATTTTTTTTCTTTTTTTTTTTTTTACGCCAAACTACAGTTTTGATGATATTTAATTTTTTTTATGAATTTTATGTATATTCTTTTATTCAAAAAAAAAAGTCTAACTGGTACTTGTGATGAAATTTCTCATGAATGAATGTGTAAATCCTGTTGACATTTACAAAAGGCTTAAAGCACAGCTTGAGTATGCTGTTCAGTCACAGTAAAATATTTGAATGGTGCTGGAGGTAAACTGGGAGTGATTTCTGCAGCCTCTGTACAGTCGCTCCAAGCCATTTCTACATGTTTGGACCTTTTAAGGAGTTCCAGGGAGGCCGGCGTTTCAGATGTGAAGCAGGCAGTCCGATCATGGCTCCGGAGTACTGAGAAAACTTACCAGGATCGTATCCGAGCACTAGTGAAACGCTGGGATAAGTGCATGAATGGAGCAGAGGATTGTACAGAGAAATAAAGGAAGTTTCTGTGTTCTGTTAGTCTGCACAATCAAAAGTCTCGGGTTGACTTGAACGCCCATCGCATTTTACCCCTCGGTCTGAATGAATGTGCAAGAAAATGCAGAACTCAAAAAGGACTGAGTTTTATTCATTAAAAAATTTATACAATTATTTCTAGCATTAAATCTAACGTTATGTTCTACATGCCTACACAATATGTGCTACCAATGGAAGAATAGGCTTATTTGCACATACAGTATACACAAGTTTCTCTGAGTTACTGACAGAGAAGCCTAATTGGAGTGTTTAGTAATGATGTGTGGTGTTGTGTAACTCTCTGAGACTTGCTGATCAGCAGTGTTTTGCTGATTGCTGTTCACACTACGCCTCGGTAATGAGTGCTGACCTATGCTCATTTAACTGCAACGCAAGACGCCTACACACATTAAAAGCTTATGATAGGGATAATTAAAAGACGAAGCTGAAGATATTTAGCTACTGTAAATTAAGACACATTTCATTCATTTGACTCCTGTGCGATTGTGAAGATGTGGTTTTCCTGATCGTGCTTTGACAAAATTATCTTTGAATAATTACATACAGACTGCAAGAACAAGTTTGGAACAAGCTGTATTAGATTTGCTAAAATGCTGTGCATGTACCTGTACTGCTGTTTTAATTCACATATCTTTAGTGATTTAAAAAAAAAAAAAAACATTTTATTGATAAATTGACTGAAGTCACTTCAGATAGGGTTGAAATGGATTACAAAATCACGGTTCGGATCATATCATGGATTAAATCAAAAACAGGGAGACAAATATACTTTTCATTTATTACATCTATTTATTAATACTTGAAAACTTACAAGAAGTAACTTATGTGCATCGTCTCGTCCACTGATCTCTATTCCGCTGTATCCTATGTTAAGGTTCGTGCAGGTTTGGAGCCTAACCCAGGAGACTTAGGGCACGGAGGCAGGGTCCACCCTGGATGGGGTGCCAGTTAATCACAGGGCACACCCACATACGCTCATTCACACACTACGGGCAATTTGGGTGACACTAATTAGCCTAATCGGCATGTCTTTGGTCTCTGGAGGAACCCTACCAAGCACGGGGAGAACATGCAAACTGCACCATGCACCCAGACCTGGGGCAGGAATACTGGCTAAACAATGGCAGGTAAAGGATTAGGTTAATCTATTCATGCATGAGAGACCTGGAGGAAGAGCTGTCTTTAATGCAGGGCTTTATCAGTCTGGAACTTTGTGTGTAAAAATAGCATCAGGACCAGGTAAGGGTATTTGCATGCATATTTAATGCTACAACGGCATCAGAACGTGTAGTTCTACTGCATCTCCTGAACGTCCTGCGTCTTCAGAACAACCCATATAGACTAGACAGTACGATTTAGATAGTAAGAATAAAATACTCTAGTTCTTGTGCTCTCTGCATTTTTTAAATGTTTTTGCACAAGACTAATATCTGATAAACCTGCAGCTGATCCATCCTGATATATATAGCAATGACCCTGAATGTACAACCTTCAAGGGTAGCAAATGTTTACAGCCATGTGTGTGCCAGAGAGAGAGTGTGTCCAAGCACACTGATGAGTCTCAGAGCCTTGGGAAAACTTCCTTTATCATAATTCAATGCTATGGGGTCCTGGTCACATGCCGCACATGTTGTGCATGCTGGGAAGGACAAGAGGACGGAGAAATGAACTGGGGGATGGGGTGATGATAGATAGAAAATTCTGGATGGTGAGGAAAATGAGTGGTAGAAGAAATGGACAGAGAGGAAAAGAAAAAATTAAGAGGCATGGTTGCATGGGGGCTGTCAGGATTAATATTACACTTCAGCACAAAGGGAGCTTGATAATTAAATAATCAAACCCACAGGGTGTGTCATAAGCTTTTATTAAGCACGAGTATGTTCACGTCCGCATGTGTTGAACCTCGGTGACGAAGAGGTTTCTTTCTATGTTATTCATGTGTTAAACATCATGCAGCACTGAGCATGTCCTTCAAATCTCCTCTGTGAGCTCGACAGAATCGGAGCGGTGGTCTCAGGCTGATGATGTCACTGACAGACTGGAAACAGTTTCCCAGGGGTTTTGGGGGGGTACGTTTCCATGGAGATACCGGGTTCTCATTCATGGCAGTGTCTCAGACAAGCTCAAGCACCAGCTACCTTAGCTGGCACAGAGACAGAACACACACACACATGTGTATCACGCCATGAACACAATATTCTCCTTGATTTAATTAAGTGTACTGCAGTTAACTGTATTGCATCTCGGCAGGCCTAACAAGGAGGGTCTATTTTTGGACCCATTGCAAATTAGACCATAAATGGCCTGCAGGAAGGATTTATTTATTTATTTATTTATTTTATTTTTTTTATGAAAGAAAAAAAATCCAGCAGATATTTATGGTCGATCGTTGACCTTCTTTCTGCGGCGCTGCTTGAGGCACAAACAAACAAATGCAGTGTGAAAGAACACGATTTGTGTTCTGTGTGTTCTGTCAGCCTTCGTGTAGAAAAATCTGTTTGTGATTCATTTCCACCTTGTTTTTGGTCATTTAAATCCAATCTGTTATCACAAAGTTGGGTGGAAAATCTTCAATGGGAATATGTCACTGGGAGTTAATCCCTGTCTGCATTCTGGACTATGAGATTCAGATTATAGCTTGCAAATGAATGAAGGAATCAAACAAAGGCAGGGCGGAGCACTAAAAAAGGAAGATTGACCATTGTTCTTAGAATAACTTGGATACAGAATTATAACATGCAATTAATTCTTGCCCTGTCGCACCCATCGCTCTGGAATAGAGTCAGCCTGGATTCATCAGATCACATGACCTTTTTCCATCGCTCCAAAGTCTAATCTTTATGCTCCCTAGCAAACTGAATCTTTTTTCCTGATTAGTTTTACTAATGAGTGGTTTTCTTACAGACACACAGCTGTTTCGTTCCAATTCCATGTAAAAATGCTCTTACTTTCATTTTGAAAGTGCAACTTTATTAATTGTTTAAGTGATCCCCATTTATGATTTATTTTTTCTGACCACATTTTGAAGGGTTGAAGGGTTGAATCCTTCTAGGTTTAATAATGCATTGGACAGTTCTTTTCCCAATTCCAGTTGATTCAAATCTCCTTAGTTTTCTTTGCTTGATGCAGGATTATAGTTTGACCCTTATAAAACGGTGGCCTTTTTGGCCAAGCAGTATATTAAATTACATTTGTATCGCAGCATTGTAGAATTCTTAAATCTGATCTGTCAGATGTTGATTCATTTTATATCACAGCTGCTCTGACTTTACTGTGTGTGTGTTCTGCTTTTTCCCCCTCAATAGTATTAACTATATTAATACACCGGTGGAGGTGGGTCTGCATCAAGGATCGACTCTGAGCCCCTTCTTGTTTGCTATGGTGATGGACAGGATGACAGATGAGGTTAGACAGGTGTCTCCATGGACAATGATGTTTGCAGATGACATTGTGCTTTGTAGCGAAAGCAGGGAACAGGTGGAGGAAAATCTAGAGAGGTTGAGGTATGCTCTGGAAAGCAGAGGAATGAATGTTAGCCGCAGCAAGACAGAATACAGAGACATGAGAGGAACCTAAGTGGAACGGTAAGGCTACAGGGAGCAGAGGTAAAGAGGGTGCAGGATTTCAAGGGTCAACGGTCCAGAGCAACGGAGAGTGTGGAAAGGAGGTGAAGAACCTCATTAATCACAGGCAGGTTTGGAACTGTTGGAGAAAAGTGTCAGGTGTGTTATGTGACAAAAGAGTATCAGCCAGAATGAAAGGAAAGGTGTACAAGACAGTGGTGAGACCAGCGATGCTCTATGGCTTAGAGACAGTGGCACTGAAGAAAAGACAGGAGGCAGAGTTAGAGGTAGCAAAGATGAAGATGTTCTCTTTGGGAGTGAGATAGAATCAAGAATGAGTTCATCAGAGGGACAACCCATGTTAGATGTTTGGAGATAAAGTCAGAGAGGTTAGATTGAGGTGGTTTGGACATTTTCAGACGAGAGATTGTGAGCATATTGATAGAAGGATGTTGACGTTGGAACTGCCAGGCAGGAGTTCTAAAGGAAGACCAAAGAGGAGATGAAGTTAGTTGGTGTGAGAGAAGAGGATGCAGAGGATAGAGTTAGATGGAGGCAGATGATTCACTGTGGCGACTCCTGAAAGGGAACAGATGAAAGACAAAGAAGAATACACTGATAACTCAAACAACCAAGGCTCTGGTATACTGGTCAGAAGGTCGGAGGTTCAAGCCGCAGCACTGCCCAGTTAACACTGATGATCCCTTGAGCAAAGCCCTTAACCTTATCTTCTCCAGGGATGCTGTCTCCTGGGATAAGCTAAATGCCCCCCTGCGACCCTGTACAGGATAAGTGGTATAGAAGATAAATAAATGTAACATGGCAATATGTATATTTTTGTTGTATTAATGTTAAAAGTGTGAGGCTCTGGTCAGAGAATAACTGTTTAAAGCTATCATACTTCAAGGCAGGGATAACTTATTGGTTAAGGTGTTGGACTACTGATCAGATGCCACTGTTGGGCCCTTGATCAAGGTCCATAACTCAAATGCTCAGATGTACTGTATAATGAGATAAAATACAATATAAGTCGCTCTGGATAAGGCTGTCTGGCAAATGCTGTAAATGTAAGTGGTAATTAATAGATGTTCTACAAAATTATATGTAAGTAGAGTGTAACCCATCCAAAGCAACAACATTTTGTTCATTAATACACATTTTAATCATTGGTGAAGTGTTGTAATATAAGAGGACTCAGACACTTCAGGGCTTGTAGTTATAGTAATAGTGATATAATTCATTTTAGACTGGAAGTAAAGATTTTATTTCACATTGTGTTATGGATTATTTTCCTATTAAAGAAAACGTTCCCATTTTCCTTATTTAGATGTACAAATCCTTGTGATAAGTGCATACAGATGTTAGCTGCAGAGGTGACTAAAACTGTGTCTGGCAAGTACTGGCAATGTGCTGTACTTGTTGCCATGGTGACTGTCCAGTAAGGTCATCAAGGCTTATTTTGGGACGTTTTCTCTCGTTGAAGGGGAGAGCTGATCCCTCTGCTGTTGCACTCTGTATACTGCAGATGCTTCCTCAGAATGTGACAATCACACATGTGACAATTTAAAAAAAATAAAAAATATATATATTTTTTATTAACTATTGTTACTGTACAAAAAACGGAATAGGAGTATATTAATGTAGCTTTCTGAGTGACAAGTGATATGCTATATTGACAAGAAAATAATAATGTCTTCTTGTTCTGTATGAATATATAATTAATCTTCTTTGTCTTTCGGCTGTTCCCTTTCAGGGGTCGCCACAGCGAATCACTTGCCTCCATCTAACCCTATCCTCTGCATCCACTTCTCTTACACCAACTAACTTCATGTCCTCTCTTACTGCATCCAT
>JAQMYJ010000007.1:5086311-5132250 GCA_030014305.1 Clarias laeviceps | reverse complement strand
TGCTACCTTTCCACCTGGTCTCCTGGACACACAGTATATCCACCTTCCTTCTCTGCATCATATCAACCAACTCTCTTCCCTTCCCTGTCATAGTCCCAACATTCAAATGTTTTCATTGAATATATAATAATATCTGTATTATATTTTCCTTTTTCATCATGTCAGACAGGTTTCTTTTTTTTAAAAGATATTTTAATAAACAGGCAATTAGGGAAGTAATGAAACTGTTTACGAAAATGTGCGAAATTATTAGTACAAATTACAAAAACGTTACGCACAAAGAATTAAGTTGATGATTTATGTGGTTTTTACTGTTAAAAAAGTCATGTTCAGTATCAGATCTGAATTTGATATGAGACAGATAAGGATATACCGTATATAGTCCTTTAAGGATAAAAGAATAAAAGCATAAGCAGTTCATGGTACCATTAAGCACAATAAAAGCCATAATAAAAATTTTTTAATGCCTGGATCAATTTTCCAGAATGAAGAAATGTGTGTATAGCTTATCTTCCTTGCAATCCTAGGAAAGCACCAAACCCACACTTTACAATACTGTATAATTGTCTATGCAGTATAGACAATTATACAGTATTGCCCTATTAATACTGATGCACTGGTTCTGTTTTGAACTTAGTAGATGATTCAATTTCAATTCAATTTTATTTATATAGCGCTTTTAACAATGGTTATTGTCTCAAAGCATAGAATGATGTCATTCTATGAAGTTTCAAGAAACCTAAATTCAGGAAAATGGTTGCCTCTGCCACAAGGTTAAGTCATGAATGTATCTTGGCCATCTCAGTGTCTAGATTTAATCCCTGTTAAAAAAAGTGGTCTGTAGCTGGGCCAAAATCCTCTAAGATTCTAAACATGTTATTAAAGGTATTGTAAGGGTGTTGTTTTTTTATTATTATCTTAATATTGTGTTAAAAACATATGGCTCCCAGTTGGCATAAAAGTAGTGATTATCTAATAGTTGCAGCTTCAAGGGAGCAAGCTTGACCATGGATAAGGTTTGTTTGTTGGATACTTAAATGAATGCAAGTGCAGATCAGCTTCAGTTTATTGATTTACTAGTGCAGTGGATAGTCCAACAAGTAAGGATGAATTACGGTTAAAACAAAATATTAGAGGAGGCATAATAAGAATATCATAAGTAAAAGCTAGGTGGGGGGAACAAGGTGGGGGGAAACCCAAAGAGTGGGGTATCAGAGTCCCTTTAAATAGGTGTTGTATAATGAAAGACAGGTGTTGCAGTTTAGTAATCAGGACACTTTAACCGGAGAACAAAGAGTTACAGGGAATCGTAGTCCATGTTTGTAAGCTGCACAGCAGTCTAGGAAATTAAATTTCCTAATGAAGAAAATGGCAAAGGTGTGATGACCATGCTTTCTGGAAGTGTAGGAGGATTGCCGTTACTGGCTCTCCACTGTCAATCAGAGTGACACTAACCAATAGTGCATCTTTGTAAACTCCGCTATATAGGGGAAAAAGGGGCAGATGGTGCTTTTTTATTTTTATTTATTTTTTTGTCTTGAGTTGTGTTTTCTCAGTGGGATCAATGAGTTAGAGGGGAGACAGGTTTGTAACTGAAGATGGTTGTAAGAAGAGGCAGAAAATACAGGCTGTCCTTGTTCCTCAATATAATACATGAGACTACGTCTGGCACAGAGGATTCATCTGCTACAATAGCAGATCAGGTTACAAAGCAACAGGTCCAGGAATCTCTACTGTCTGGAAATGTAAGCTGGGCTTTGTGATGTGGTGGACAAATGAAAAGTTATGTGGTGGTGGTATCTCATTCTAATGAATGCACATGTTAATATAATCTGTATAAAGAAGTTTAGAAAAGGTTTAGAAAATTGTTTTTATAGAGGTTAATAATAATAATAATAATAATAATAATAATGCATAAATATTGTATTTATGTGAGCTGTGCGCCAGGATTTTGTTGTGTGTGTATGTATGTATGTATGTATGTATGTATGTATGTGTATATATACACACACTGAAAACATGTAATTAAATTCATTAGTCACTGTGTTTTTGCTCGCAGAGAAATGACGAGGAGGCCGTGTTGGACAGAGGTGGGACTCGCTCCATGCTTAATACCAACTTTGAGAAAGAGGAGCTAGAAGGTAAAAAAAAAAATATATATATATAATTTTTTTTTTTTTTTGTGTGTGTTTGAAACTTTAAATCTGTCATTGAAACATATTAGTGTTGGAGTTGAATAAACATGGCTACTAATCAGTCAATCCAAATTTCTTTTGATAAAATTACACTTTCACGATGGCTTAGTGTTTAGTGCTGTTGCCCTGTACCTCCAGGGCCCGGGTTTGATTCCCGCCTTGGGTCTTTGTGCATGGAGTTTGCATGTTCTTCCTGCACTTGGGGGGTTTCCTCCAGGTTTCCTCCCACAGTCCAAAGACCTGCAGATTAGGATAATCGACATTCCCAAATTACCCGAAGTGTGTATATGCATGTGTGCCCTGTGGTGGATTTGCACCCCCTCCAGGGTGTACCTCGCCTCGTCCCCTAAGTCTCCTGGGATAGGCTCCAGGCCCCCCGCAGCCCTGTATACAGGATAAAGCGGTATAGATGATGTGTGAGTGCGTGAGCCTTCCAGTCCGTTTAAAACACTACTAAACATAATCTGTCATAAATATGCATTTTTTTTTTTTTTTTTCCCTTCTTTTTCTTGATGACTGGGTTCTTCTCTTGTAGGCCACCGCACTCTGTACATCGGTGTGCACGTCCCACTTGGTCGGAGGTCACACAGGCGACATCGTCACCATGGACACCGTCACAGGAAGAGATCAAGAGACAGAGATTCAGGAACAGAAGATGGAAGGGAATCTCCTTCATACAGTAAGTATGTCAGCGTGTGCATGTTCTGTGAACGACAAAAGCTTTTTTTTTTTTTTTTTTTTTCTTTTTTTTAAGTTACTTCTCCAATACATTCTCATATCATTTCTCTCGCTCATTCTTTTCACAGCAGACACCCCGTCCCAAAGAGTGCAGTTTTTGCTGGGGATGGAAGATGAGGATGAAGAGCACATTCCTCATGCACTCTTCACCGAGCTGGATGAAATTTGTCTGAGAGAGGGAGAGGACGCTGAGTGGAAAGAGACTGCACGGTATAACAAGTTCACACATGCACTCATACACACTGTATACATATTGAGACTTTTGTCGCATTGTATCACGTTGACTCATTTCTGTGGAAAAAAAGGCATAAATAAATGTCCTGTGAAAGTTAGACCTGGAGTTATGTATAGCTCGGTATAGCAGTGTGTTAGATTAGCTGTTCGGTCTGGCACCCCTCACACTGTGAACACATTTTATATATCAGCTGTTATATCGCACCATCTGTTCTTTAGCAAATATTTATTTCCTTGTTACCTTTCTTTTACGTCATTCCTATATTTTTAGCTGGATGATCGTGATTTTTATTTATTTTTTTCCTTCTTTTCAATCACGGAGCTTGTAGGAAGGCCAGATGTTTAGGAATGCTTTTCTTTTGTACTGAAATTAATTATTAATATTAATGACTTTAGGAAGTTGGTACAATGGTGAATTTTAATGAACGATTCCATTTAAAAAATGGAATATATATTTTTTGAGTAACCTAGTGAATTCATATTGCGTTCTCTGTTCCATCGCTCGATTTGCTATGGAAAATAAACAGTGTGGGAATTGATTTTCTCTGCACAAGTGATCAGAGCAGTGTGCTAGTTCCTGATTGTCTGGGTAACCACATTGACCCCTTTTCTGAACTTAAGCTCATGATGTTCTATTGGTTCTTGTATTGCCCGAGATACATTCACTTGTTTTTGACTTGAACATCATTTTATTGTAATGTATAGTATAGGCTTGTGTCATACTGGACCACCAGTAGGTGCTGAAGCTTAGAAAGCAAAGCGTACATGTTTTGTCCCCTAACGACTCTGATTGACAGGGCAGAGTGAGTAATGCCATCCTTCACATCCTCTTCTCTAGCTGGGATTTGGAGATAAGGAGAAATATTAAACCGTTCAAACCAACAGTGAAATTAAAATCTTTAATAATGATCACGCTTCTAAATGAAAAGGCAGATGTAATGATATTGATGTTCTGCTATGTGGAGTAGAAAATAGTCTATACACAACAGACTGTTGCAACTACTTTTATATAAATATAAAAAAGGCATTCAAGTCAAACTGGTATTTTGGTTATACAGAACACCGTTTAAAAACTTCCTTTATTTCTCTATATAAACCCCTGCTACCCTAATGCACTGATTCACTAGGGTTTACTGGTCTTGGACTGAGGTCAGGACTGTACAGGGGATGTGTCTATAATTCCAAGGCGCGAGTTCCTGGAATACACAAGTGATGTTGGTGAATGATTGATTGTGTGTACAGTTCCCACGAACAGATGCGTCACTTCTACAAGTTGGCGACCATTTATCTGTCGTGTTTTTTTTTTTTTTTTTCAATGATCAGTTGAATGTGCACGGGAACAACTGCTGTGATCCGAGCCACCTCAGCCAGGATCCTCATTCATGCACATTTAAAAATTTTTTGCACCATTTAGATGTTTTAACAGTCATCACTGTACTGTGCTTGAAGTCGTCTCTAATTGTCAGTCGGTTGAATGCCTCCATTAAGAGAAGTCCCGATTTCACTTGAGCGCCCCTTGTTGCGTAAATAAAAAGTAAGACCTGATCCACTAAAATGGCTTCGGAGGCTAAATGGATAAATGTACGTTCATTTTATTTCACTTAATGTCTCTTACTCAATATCTATCAGATATTGCTGTCCGACAACCTATTTTCTACTTTCTCACACTACACTTTGTGTTCTGTTGATATAGATGGCTGAAATTTGAGGAGGATGTGGAGGACGGAGGGGAGAGATGGAGTAAACCCTACGTAGCCACACTGTCTTTGCACAGCCTGTTTGAGCTGCGCAGCTGCATTCTCAATGGCATTGTCATGCTGGACATGAGGGCTAGCTCACTGGAGGAAATCGCAGGTGTAGTATACCATTACAACAATACCAATACTTCTTAAAATAAAAAAATAATCTGAATCATAACCCTCAGTGATTGCTTGCATTTGGCCATTCTCAATGGATAGACATGGTTCTCGACCAACACGAGACATCGGTCACTATCGGAGAGGAGGTGCGTAGGAAAATCCGCAATGCTCTTCTAAAACAGCACCACCACCAAAACCAGAAGAAACTGGCCAACCGCATCCCCATCGTCCGCTCGTTCGCTGACATCGGAAAGAAGCAATCCGAGCCACATTCCATGGATAAGAACGGTAAATGCACTCGACTCTCATACACATGGCCTGATGTTGAAGGAAATTCCACCACGAGGAGTTCAAGCTTTATCTAAACTGTGTTTATTGAGAACAGAAAGGACTTAGACTTAGTCTGATTTAAGAACTGATTCATCTTATTGATAAATGATCACATCAGGCTAACGAAGGAAGAGTAAACACAGATACAATGTATCTGACTGGACTGCAGATACAATGTAAAGCTAAATCAAAGTGATTACTTCTATGGTAAGAAGACATCAGAACCTAAAACCTTGGACATGTGACTTAAAAAAAACACTGCATCACTTATGGGGTCACTGCAACTTCCAAAATGTGATAAAGACTAAATCTTGATAATTAAATGTTTTGCAAGGAGACATTGTATTTGTCAGTTTTTAGAAGGAGTCCTTAGTTTCACTGAGAAGCAGAAACAATTTTCAGTTCAGTTTACATGTTACATGCCATGTACAGTATGAAGTAACTTTAGAAACCCATGTTTCATTAACGTTTTGTAACCTGAAAACAAGCGGTGCCCAAATCAGTACTTGAGGGAGCTGTCCAGAATCTGGTGCTGAACACTGCATGTTTGTTGTTTGTACAGGCCTCTTGGAGCTTAAAGTAAAGCTCTAGCTCTCTAAAATGCATGAGTAGCTTAGACTTGTGTATATAATTGGCTTTGTATGTGTACTTGCACAATGACAAAGATGAATCTGTACTAATCTCATTCATGTGCTACTTCAGAAAAAAACTGCTGTGGTAGTATCAAACAAACACATGCTAAAGCCAAATATTATCTCTTATTATAGGGTAGTTTTAGCTGCAGTGTCTGATGTCTCTGAATATCTAATTTTGAACATCTGAATAACAGATTTTTTTTTTTTAACCACAGGCTTGAAAATCTTATCCATGCAAAGGGTTTCTAATTGAAAACAATGTAAACAGTGATTTAGAATATTTTTATATTCCACAAAGTTCACTTAAAAAAAAAATCAGCGAACATGACAATCTTGGGTGCTTGTAGAGCTTGTTTGAGACTCTGATGTCCACTAGGCGTAAAATTAGGCATCTCTTGGCCACATTAGGCTCTCTAACAAGCTCCTTCTTGATTACAGGATTTTTAAACTTAAATATGTGACTAGTTACTTTATAAGGTATAAAGTCACATTTTGGGTGATTTTTGAGTTATGCATATTTTTAGGTTCCTGGTTTAATAAGCTCCATTCTGATACCAAGTTTATTAATGTAACGCGTCTGGTTGCTGAAATGTGGCCAGTGCGTGCTTGTTTCTTAGGATGGCCTCGGGAAAACTTGGTCGAATTCCTATTTTTAGGGCATTTTTCTGGGACGTAAAAAAGGGGGATTCCTCTGTTTATTTTGACAGATTTCCCTACTACTAAAAATACAGAAATTTGAACAGTGTGGGTTTATCGTGGAAGAAAAAATGGAGGAACCAGCTGTGATGGTGTTTAAAACATTGTTTGATTAAAAATTTCTTAATTCTGTAGAAGGTTTAGAAAGGTAGTGTATTCATTAACTGATGCGTGCTGAAATGGCAAATTTAATCCATTTCACCCATGACACTCTATTGGCTATAGTGCAAAACTCACCTTTGCAATTGGATATCTGACATGATATCATGGGTTACATTTGATCTGCCACTTAGTGTTATGATCATGCGGTGCTGAATGAATTAATAATGCTGTTTCCTTTTCTTAGGTCAGACAGTTTCCCCTCAGTCGCAGCCAAGCTGCATAGAGGGCCGTGGCGATGGCAGTCGAGAGAACAGTTCAGTGGACTTCAGTAAGGTAAAACTCATTCCTATAAGGTCCAGCCTTGAGCTATCCCTCATTTCTTCATTTTAAGTCCGTGGTGCGGCCCACTAGTGGGGAATACAGACATGACAGGTGGGGTGCAATGAAGGGGAAGATGCGAATATAAAACTAACTTTACCGCCGTCACAAACCGGGTCAGTAGCGAACTGTACGTAGTGGGAATAATAACGTCAATGGATATTTGTTACATATTTGTTACGACTGCAGTTAATCCCTCCGGGTTCCGTAGACATGGGGTCAATTATGCAAAGATAAGTGACAATGTAAGTCTTTTATAACGAGTTTGAAAATAAAGTTCTCAGGGATGTAACTGCACCTTTTTGGAAATCTGCAGATAGATCTCCATTTTATGAAGAAGATCCCACCAGGAGCGGAAGCCTCAAACATCCTGGTTGGAGAATTAGAGTTCCTGGAGAAACCGGTGGTGGCGTTTGTGCGTCTTTCTCCAGCTGTGCTCCTCAATGGATTGGCTGAAGTCCCCATCACCACTAGGTGTGCACCAGGAAGACCATAAATAATCTTAAAAGTACAAATCTACAGTAATGGGTGAATCATACTTGTATAGAATCCAGTGTATCTACCAGTGTATGTCTAGTAACATTTTGAAATGAATTTGGTTATTCTCCAGATTTCTTTTTATACTGTTGGGACCGTTGGGAAAAGGACCTCAGTACCATGAGATCGGGCGCTCCATAGCTACGATAATGACGGACGAGGTCAGCATCATTTCAGAAAATTTTTTACTTTTTTTTTTTTTTGAGTTTGCACTAATTATGTGTTTTACTTCCCTCCAAGGTGTTCCATGATGTGGCATATAAGGCAAAGGACCGCAGTGACTTGGTTGCTGGAATTGATGAGTTTTTGGACCAGGTAACCGTGCTACCCCCAGGAGAGTGGGATCCCACCATCAGAATAGAGCCACCCAAGAACGTGCCCTCACAGGTGATGCCTAAAGCTCTATTGGATATGTTTTGGGGTAAACTGACCCGTTCCCTCGGTGAGACCTGCCTGGCTTCAATTTCTTTAATTAACATAAAAAATCTTTAGAAAACTTTTTAGTAAAAATAAAAAAAATTTTAAGTACATGGATTTTTTTTTTTTTAGTAAAAGTTTTTTATTATCCTGAGGGGCAATGGGAAATGTGTAAAATAAGATTTTGTTTACTGTCACACTTTTATTTGAACATGTCTGCCATCAAGTGGATGTTCAAGGAACAGTTTGATCACAAGCACACTTTTTATTTTATTTTTTTATTCCCCCCCCCTCTGGCTAGACATTGTCATGATGTAATCAAGCAAGTGCATAATTTCAATGGCTTCTTTATTAAGAGCAACAGTATAAAGAAGTGAACATCTCAAATGGATCATCTTAATTAGCCAAAAAAAATATTCCGGCAAGGTCAAATCACGAGAAGTACTGTATCTAAAACACAGAAAACACATATTAAATAAGGACAAAAAAATAAAATCCAGAAGAGGGTATAAATAGGCAAACTAATGACTGACTAACTCGCTACAGCTGGATGCAATCAGGAAATGAGCTGACGATAGAACAAAGATAGGACCAAAACAGAGACCAACACAAACATGAACACATGGTGTTTGTTGCCATGGAAACCATGATGCCAAGAGGAAATCTGTGCCTAATACAGCTGAATCTAATGCTGCAATTTAAACTACCAGAAATCAGACATAAGGTTAATAACTTTGGAAATTATGTCAAATGAAATGTTTTTTGTTTCCTGAATGTATCGTGGTCCATATATACTGTAACTTCTATCCAGAAAGCTTGTTGAATAGCGATTGAAGTCTTCGTTTTGTAGGAGAAAAGAAAAGTTCCTCCTCTACCTAATGGAGTGACTGAGCTGGGAGAGTCAGAGGAGCATGGAGGCCATGGAGGACCTGAATTACAGCGAACAGGAATGTGAGTGTGTGTGTGTGTGTGTGGTGGCTTCTTTTTGGTTACAGAAGGTAAGGATAGCTTTACATGCAGGCATAATGTTGAATTCAGTAGTGTGTACGCAACTTGAAGAAAGAAAGTATTTACTGTACTCCAAACTTAACCCCCCCCTTTTTTTGGTTCTTTCTAAATTCCACATTCACTATTCACATACAGTATTTCCTGCTCTAATTGTCAATTTATACAGTCTTGAAAAAGTTGATCTAATGACTTTTAGAAGACTTTGATTGGACAGGTATCTCAAGTTAATTAGGAGCACCTCATTTTAAAGCTAGTGCCTTTTTTACTAATCATACTATACCATAAAAAAAATCCAAGCAACTTAGCCAAAAATGTGGACCTCAATAAACTTGCTCACTTCTTAATAGCAATTCTCCAAACTACTAAAGAGACCAAACGTTTGTATACAAATATAAACATCTCGAGACCACCCATAAACTGCATTGTTCAGGATGGAAATTGCTTCCAGGACTGAACAAACTTTGGTGTAAAAGACTGAACAACCAATCAAATAACTGGTGAATAGTGGTGGAGACGTCATGGTCCAAATATCTGCATTCTCAATTGTTGTGCAAGAAAGAAGCTCCTATTTGTAGACGGGCGTAAAAATCTCAGACTTAAGTTTGCAGACGATTACTAGCATTTTGGAGGAGCATTCTCCTTTCAGAAAGAACAATGTATCTGTTTTAGGCATAATGATCTGCACTATGTATAGAATAACAAACATAAGGCTTTTAATTCTGAGAACACCGTCTGTGAAACACGGGGGGGGGGGGGGGGGTTTGACATCACATTGTGGCGGTGAGACCGGTGCACCTCAGGAAATTTGACTCACAGGGAATGTGGACCATCTAGAAACGCTGAACTAGCTCCTCAAGACATGATTCACACACAAACTCCATTATAAAAGATACTGATACATAAATTTGGTGTTACTATTAGTTACTTCATATCTGTTGTCATTATAAATTTTTTTTATTTTTATTGGTTCACTGTGGAAAGAAGTGCTGATATTGTGTATTTGATTCTCCAGGTGTTTTGGAGGCCTCGTCCTCGATGTAAAACGCAAAATTCGGCACTACGTGTCTGACTACACCGATGCCATCAGCCTGCAGTGTCTGGCCTCCTTCCTGTTCCTCTACTGTGCCTGCATGTCTCCTGTAATCACTTTCGGAGGCCTGCTTGGGGAGGCCACAGAGGGTCGAATAGTAAGGGTGCATTTATATGCTCTATACTTGCACACATCTATGCTGAGCCAAACTGTAATTCATTTCAATTCCTTGTTTGTGTCATTTAGAGTGCTATAGAGTCATTGTTTGGCGCCTCTATGACTGGGATAGCGTATTCTTTGTTTGCTGGGCAGCCGCTCACTATCCTGGGCAGCACTGGTCCTGTCTTGGTATTTGAGAAGATCTTGTTCAAATTCTGCAAGTGAGTTATGCCATTGTTTAAAAGTTACATTGACACATTCTTGATACTGCCTCTTTAAGTATTTATGTATTACATGGAAGACATTTGGGTTTGAGCTCAAAAGATCATACAGCCCATAAATGAAAATTATTTGTTTGGGTGAGCAAAAGTATTGGACCAAATTGCCTTAAACCAGATGAGCCTTAATATTTCGTTGCACATCACTTGCTTGCAAAAACCACATCAATCCAGCAACGCACTGGGCAACTCTCCAGGCTTATAGAGTTGTTTATTTCAACAGGATTCTCCCTTCAGTATTCTCCCTTCAGGAGGTGAAATGCTGTTCAATTGGATTAAGGTGCTCAATTTGGACTTAGTCAGGATAAAGCATTCAAACTTTTCCCCCGGTGAAGTCTTTTTGTTGAGTTGGCAGTATGTTTTGTCCCTTACTGCAAGATAAAGTTTCTTTCAACTAACTCTGATGCATATCTCTGTGAATTGGCAAAGAGAATAGTTGTAGGAGCAAGCCCAAGCCATGACACTACCTTCACTGTGCTTGACCGATGAACTCGTGTGTTTTAGATCGTGATCACACTCTTTTCTTCTCATTGGTGGAAGTTTTTCGCTCCATTAGTATTTTGTTGTTAGTCTCCTGATTTTCTGATTCCTTAGGCTGGTGAATGGTGTGCACCTTGTTGTATGGTCTTTCGATATCCTTTTTTTTTTTTTTTTTTTCTTTCTTTTAAATAGAGCTTTCACAATGTTTGTCATTAATTGCTTTTGCATTAATCAATGTTTGCTTTAATTGCGTTTTCTTTGACTGACCTGTTCCATATCTGGTTGTTGGTATAACAGTGGTTTATTTTTATTTCCCAGTGACCGTCACCAAATTGCTGTGTTCTGCTTCTAAATGTCATGATTTCTTCTACAGATAGCACTCTGGTGTTTGTTGGTTTATCATTTTTAAGGGTGGAACAAATGCAGTCTTCAACAAAACCCACAGTTAAAACCTAATAAGAGACCATCAGATTAATAATTAATAATCAATTATTAATAATTGTTAATCAGTCTGACGGGACACAGACATGGGCAACTATGAACACCTGACAGGCGTGTTCCGATAATTTTGATCCTTGAAAAAGAAGAGTTCAAACCAAAGGTGTTCTAAACCAAATGTTCTAAGTTATTTAAACATCTATATGTACAGTAAATATCAGAAAACAATAGGTGAAATTATGATCCGCTGTCTCATTTTGTTAGGATTTTAAACTCCAATGTCTTCAGTGTGTAGCAAAAAAAGAAATGAATTGGTCTAGCTGTCCCAATACTTTTGGGTAGAAGTTCAAAGTGTTCTCATATCTGGAGATTTCACATTTCCAAAGCTTATTAATGTGTGCCTTTATTCAGGGAATATGAACTGTCGTACCTTTCCCTGCGTGTGTGTATCGGGCTGTGGACGGCTTTCTTCTGCCTGCTCCTGGTGGCTACAGATGCCAGTTCGCTGGTGTGCTACATCACTCGCTTCACAGAGGAAGCCTTTGCTTCTCTCATCTGCATCATTTTTATCTATGAAGCTCTGGAGAAACTAGTGCACCTGGGAGAGACGTATCCCTTCAACATGCACAATGACCTTAACAAGCTCACCCAGTACTCGTGAGTGCACACACGTGGTCATCCAGCAAGCTCTTTCCTTTTTTTTTTTTTTTTTTCAGTATTGTCATTAACTGTCTTTCACTACTAAACTGCTTATTTATTTTAGCTGTGTGTGCACGGAGCCAAAAGATCCAAGCAACAGCACACTGCAACACTGGCAGGAGAAGAACATCACCAGCTCTGAGATCGACTGGTTAGGTCTGGATGTTAAGGTGAGGACATGGCAAAGGGACACACAAGTTATGTTACAAGTTCTCTGCCTCCGTCATACACAGTTGCAGTGGACAAACCTTACACACTAGATTTAGGTGCTTACTGCTAAACGGTGTTAAGAAGTGAGAAATCAATTTGTACCAAATCGTAAGGCGCCTTTGTAGTTAAATATTATTTTTTTTTATGTTCTGTTAGTGTAAGTACCCGTTGTTGATGGGAAAATAGTTTGTAGAAAGAGTTAAAAGGTTAGAGCTAAAACTAAGCTGATGAGCTTTAATGTAATCAGTGATATTATTGTGTCAGGTTGAAGTTGTCTTTCTGTACAGCAGAATTCTCTGCTGAACTTATTAATGCAAGGGACCAAAATTTGGTAAGATTAAGTATCTTATGCCTTGTTTACGCTAAGTTGTACTACTTTTTGTGGTCGCTCTTCAGTAATAGGAGAGTGAAGTACAGATGAGAAATCAAAAAAGGATATCAGATAAAGATTTGTTTTAAAATGACACTAGTATGTTCCACTTCCACACGCAGTTATTTCAGTGGTGAAAATATGAACTAATCTCAGTAAAAATATTCAGTTTAGATTTTTTTTCATTCACATCTGTAGTTATAAGTATCTTATTTTAAAGCAGATTATTAAATCTGTCACATAACTGTTCATAACATCACTTTTACTCGACATTTTGATTTCACTTATTGTGCAGGTTAAACTGCAAATCCTTTTTGCTGAAAGGCAAGAAAAAGTTAAATTCTCTCTGGAGGTTGATTTAAAACATGTGCCATATGCTGTCAAAAGCGGTTTTTAATCTTTCACATACCTGCTCATAACTTCGCTTGTAGTCAACATTATGAAAATTTAACCTTGCACAATGAATGAAATCAAAGTGTATGTCCCCTCTTTTTTTTTTTTTTTTTTTTTTTTGAGTAAGCCATGGTTTTCATAGTGTACGTCCCATTTTGTGAGAGTTGAAGATATTGCATTGATTGGCTCTATTGAGTGATGCGTATAGCCACGCCCACCTCGAGGCAAAAGTGCTGAATAATCTGGCTGGACAGACATACAGACCAGAGACTGGTTTCTGGTCCTCCAATGTATAAAATGTAAAGAAATCAATGAGAGAGCATTAACAAACAGACAAGACCTTTATTTTATTTATCTAGATATTCTGAGGTATAGCTTGGTGTAAGTGTGTAGACTGGTTGGGATGGTTCAGCATGAGTCCGTTTCTTAGGGGTTGACATTGTAGTCGTAAGTACCATTTTGTAGGTAATGCATAGCCAATTCGTAATTGGTTTAAGGAACATGATTTTGAACAACTCATCGAACGAACAATTAATCACTAGCAGAAAGTTCAGGAGTGTTTGAAGGACCCCTTATGAAGCCATATTGTGTAAAATTGAGGCATCTGGCAAAAAGGATTTGTTGAAATGTGAATATTGAATCAGTGGACTAAACTACAGTAGGCATGTCTAATCTTGTTTCTGTCTACACTTGCACTATATATTTGTCAGGTCCTGAAAGTAAGCGATCCGTAAAAGGAGAACACCATGTTTCAACCATATCTTTATCTGCCTCACCTGCAGCATATGAATTTATTCAGCGTTTCAAGTATCTGGGGAAAAAAATTACTTTTGAATGAACGATTGAATGAATTGGTCATTGTTAAATTGTCAATAAACATATACAGTATAGTACAGGAATCAAGGTTAAGTGTAGTAGAAAATATGAAGGGTGTTAACGTTAGACCAGGACTTTTGATTGTGCAGAATAACAGGGAGTTGGAAAAAAAAAAAGAAGGAAAAAGCACTCCCTTTATTTCTCTCTATAATCCCATCTCAATGTTTCATTAGTGCTAGGATATCATCAAGGTATAAAGTTTTCCCAGTTTGTCGGTTTTACGTCTGAAACGCTGGCCTCCCAGGAACTCCTTTTATTGACCCAAATATGTGGAAATGGTGGTCTACCCTGGACACGGGATCCAGAAATAACTCCGAGGCGAGTTCTTGTAATGCGCAAGCAGTGATTTGTATGTAAAGTTCCCTCAGATAGATTTCTCTTCCGAGCGTTGAAGACAAGTTGTCAAGGATCAGGCGTTTCACCTACTGAACGTTCCTTGGAGCGACTGCAGTGGGCTCTGAGCCACCTCGGCTGGTACTGTCATTTTCGGACGTACAGTCTTCTTTAAAATGTTGGGAAAACAATCCCTTTTCTAAACGGATAATACATACACAGTTGAGAGCATTCATAATTTACCTACATTTTTACTAAAGAACATATTTTTCAGAATTTTTTTTTATAAAAATTATAATTCTTTTCTCAGCACAGGGGAAAAAATAACCATGTCAAATCATTCTTTGTAACACAGAAGATAAAAATACAAAGATGTAGACACAGCTATTGATTAAATGGTCTCAGAATTGAACAGAATGATATTGCTGGAGAAATAAGAATGAAGTGAAGTAATGTAGGGACAAATCGTGCTTCCCTGCATCACATGTTATTGGATTTTTTTTTTTTTTTCCCAACAGACTCGCAGCAGAAACCATGAGCTTTTAACCCTAAATCCTTCCCTGGTTTATCTCCACTTTATTCACTTTCCTGCTACCCCATATTTTATCTGGAGCGCACACACACGCGCTTGCTTGCTTATACAGATCAGAAAACCCTTATGATTTCAGCCAAACATTTTTGAAACAATCTTATAGTTTTATATAAAGATGAGGCTTTTCTAATCTTAATTAAATAATTAAACTGATTCAAGTTGTGTAACAGCGTTCGTAATTGTATTATAATTTATGTAATTACTTTTATTTCTATTAATGACCACTGTTTGGGAAGTTACTTAATCAACTACAAATTACTACTTTAAAATTGTAATGTGATTACATTTACTGATAATTGCATGTAAAAAGTACTTTTACTTTCAAGTTACTTTGAAAACATCTGTCACGGCGTGTGCCTGTGATGACTGTGTGCCTCAACCTGTTGTCGCTCCTTGCTCACTCCATAGGCTCCCTACGTAGGCACAACCTCGTGTCTGTGGTGCCACCTGTGCAAAAAGAGTGAACCCGTTACATCGAATGTAAAACTACAAAGCTCTCCGACGAGTGATTAAAGCGCAGGCTCGTTAACTGATGCTGCCGTAAATGCATTTTGATTTCATTTTTGATTTGTAACGCTAGTAACTTAAGATGAGGCAGATGATTCGCTGTGGCGACTCCTGAAAGGGAATAGCTGAAAGACGAAGAAGAAGAGTAACGTAATGTTATTGCCATTGGTAACTGTAATCAAATTACATGCATTTAAAATGTAATGCGTTACATTACTGCGTTATCACTGAAAGTAATTAGATTACAGTGACGTGTTACACAGTAACGCATTATACCCAACTCTGTTCATGACCTTGGCAATAAACAATTGTTCCACCAAGCAGAATGCAGTCTGTGAACCAACTTTAGATTATTCTATGGATAGAACAGTATAATAGTCTAAGTACAATTTAGAACCTCGGACTTGAATTCAGGATTCATGTAGTCTGATACGCATGTAGGAACATGCACTAAATTTAATTAATTAACTTTTTTTTTATTGTTTATTTTATTTTAAAATAAGCTTTTATAGCATTGTGGTGAGGATGATTTTGTTGTGTTTTGTGCTGCAGAGCTGTGTGGAGCTCAGGGGCGAGTTCCAAGGAAGTATGTGTGGACATCACGGCCCCTACATCCCCGATGTTCTCTTCTGGTCCGTCGTCCTGTTCTTTTCCACTGTCGCCATGTCTTCTTTCCTCAAGGGGTTTAAAACTAGCCGCTACTTCCCCACCAAGGCAAGCATGTCAGCGTGTGTGTCGTCAATTTCAGCTTCTAACGACGCATGTTCGAGTATGTATCTTTATTTTCTTTCTGCTGTTTCGTAATACAGGTGAGGGCAATCATTAGTGACTTTGCAGTCTTCATTACTATCGCCACCATGGTGGGCACAGACTTTGCTCTGGGGGTTCCCACTCCCAAACTGCAGGTCCCCAATGAATTTAAAGTAAGTCAACCCAGTTCAGTTTCAATAATTTTTCTTTTTATAACAAGTTCTAAATCAATAGGTTTTAGTAAACATGATCCTCTGCAGCCTACCAGAGATGACCGCGGCTGGTTCGTCAGACCTCTGGGACCAAACCCGTGGTGGACCATCCTCATCGCCTTCATCCCAGCACTGCTTTGCACCATCCTCATCTTCATGGACCAGCAAATCACGGCCGTCATCATTAACAGGAAGGAGCACAAGTTGAAGGTATTTTAAGAGCGAGATCTTTAAAGATTTTGATCTTCATGTAAACAGGAATACGCAAAAATTTTTTACCATGGTGCTTAGACGATTTTTTATTTATTTATTTAACTCTATATATACCATGATGCTAATTAAGGTGGCATTGTTAAAAAGGGAACTGTTATTCTTCTGCTTCTGCTTCCACGTCGTGAAGTCATTGTTTTTTGTTTGTTTGATATTCTCATTTGCGTGCCATCTCAAAAACAAGTGAACTGATTAAAGATTAGAATGAATCCAGACAGGGTCAAGGTCATGACAAGGTCAAATGTCTGAAATAGTTTTTTTCCAAAAATATTAACGTTAGATTAACTTGAATGAAAAGATGTCAGAACAAATGTCCTTAACAAAATATTGCAAAAAACGACTTCAAAGCAATATTTTTACTAAACCAATGGCCTGAGTGAGATTTGGATGCTTATTGAATTGGAAAGCAGCCAAAATGGTTAAAAAAAAAAAATTCTGCTCAACATCTGAGGCGTGTTCTATGAAATGAGTTTGGATGCTGTGCAAACACCACCTTACAGCAGAGTAATTTGTGAGCTAAGATGCACCTCACTGTAATATTTCTGAAAGAAAATAAAACATTGATGTAAAATTACACTACTAAGAGATGTGTGACATGAGATTACATGAGCTGTGTGTAGGAAGCTGTTTAACATCCATTCGCACAACCTCCAACCACATCCAACAGGGTTCAGAATTCTGGTCAGAGATTGTGATGGACTAATCAGCCTAAATGCCCCAGAGAAAGGTTACAGATTCCTTGTTTTGAGGTTGTATTTGCAATGTTGTGTTTTGGTTATTCCAAGTTCGATTCCCGTCTCTGTGTGCATGAAGTTTGCATGTTCTCCCCGTGCTCGATGGGTTTCCTCCGGGTACTCTGGCTTCCTCCCACAGTCCAAAGACATGCAGATTAGGATAATTGGTGTTCCCAAATTGCCCGTAGTATGTGAATAAGTGTGTGTGCCCTGTGATGGATTGGCACCCTGTCCAGGTGTACCCCACCCTGTGCCCTTAGTCTCCGGGGGTAGGCTCCAGGCCCCTGTGACCCTGTATACAGGATAAAGCAGTGTAGACAACAAATGAGTGTTTTGGTTCTTCATCCAACATTATTTCGACATGAGTTTATTAAAGTCATTCAAAACAACGTCAGAACAACACGGTTGTCCCGATTGTGAATGTCTTTGCGATGTCATTACAGCTACAGTATATTACAATTCTCGCCCAGCGATTCCTGCTAGGTCCTTCCTATTTGAAGTATATTTTAAGGGCATATAAATTAATAATTAGAAGGTATTGACTAGTTTGTGGTGGTATGTTGAAAGGATACGGAGTTTGGGTATGATGAGTATTGTGATGAGTATTTTTCAATACATTAGTTGAGTTTAAATGGAATAAAACGCATTACACTTTTTTTTTTTTTTAAACTTAATTGATCACAGGACTATTTGATCTAAAAATAGAGTTTAAGACTTTCATCCAGGTCGTGTTTTTATCTGCAGAAAGGCTGTGGCTACCACCTGGACCTGTTTGTGGTGGGTGTGATGCTTGGAGTGTGTTCAATTATGGGACTCCCGTGGTTCGTGGCTGCCACCGTCCTCTCCATCTCGCACGTGAACAGCTTGAAGCTGGAGTCTGAGTGCTCAGCACCTGGAGAGCAGCCCAAGTTCCTGGGAATCAGAGAGCAACGCTTCACCGGCCTCATGATCTTCGTGCTCATGGGCTGCTCTGTCTTCATGACTTCTGTCCTAAAGGTCAGTAGGCTTTGACCTGTACTATATAAAACCCATTTTGTTCTTTTACAAACAAGCTTTGTTTTATTGAATGCATTTTTTTTGTTTTTGGTCTGTAGTTCATCCCAATGCCTGTGTTGTATGGCGTTTTCTTGTACATGGGGGCGTCGTCTCTCAGAGGCATACAGGTAAGCATAACTAGTGTGTTGCACTGCATTCTTTCTTTTCAGTTATGTAATTTAAAGCAAGCTTTTTTTTTTTCTTAGAACTTGATGCATGGGCTTTCAAATGGTGCAAGACAAATGGAGAAATTTGAATCCCAGCCATCTGGAGCCCTAGACGAAACGAAATCGTCTGGTCTCCCTGGGTGGGAGGGATTGTGTTACTCTATCCTGTCATTTAAAGAAACACTAAACAATCATGGCTGATTGTGTGTAAACTCTGAGCACTTTTCTATAAGTGATATTACATGAGCTATGGTTTGAAAGGATATGAGGGGCTTTAGAGGAAAGAAACTTTAAGCTTTGGGCTGCGTTAATAAAGGAGCTTTTGTAGAAGAAAACGGACACCAAACGCATCTTTGCTAAACAATAGTTTGCTTTAATATGCCACCGAACTAATGGTCATACTTTTATGTACGTGTGTGTTTGCAGTTCTTCGATCGTCTGAAATTGTTTGGGATGCCTGCGAAGCACCAGCCGGACTTCATCTATCTGAGACATGTTCCTCTAAGAAAGGTCCATCTCTTCACCATCATCCAGCTAAGCTGCCTTGTCCTCCTTTGGGTCATTAAAACCTCCAGGGCTGCCATCGTTTTCCCCATGATGGTAAATCCAGTTTAAGCCTAAGAGAAAATGATGATGCTGTTTACACTTTAAAAAAAAAAAAAAATTATTTATTTATTTTTTAATCTTGATAATGAAATGGAGCTGCTTTGCTGTGCAGGTATTGGCTTTAGTTTTCATACGTAAGCTGTTGGATTTCATCTTTACAAAAAGGGAGCTCAGCTGGCTCGATGACCTCATGCCTGAGAGCAAGAAGAAGAAACTGGAGGATGCACAGAAGGAGGTACAGCTTGACCTATCCTGGCCGTTCCCAAACTTAAGAAAGCTGCAGCAACTTTAAGGACAACCCCGATCAACACACAAGATGAATGATGAAGAATTGTCAATACTTAATCAGAAATATTTTTCTGGATATTTTAAATCTAATTACAGAATTTTTTTATTTTTATTTTTTTTTTGTAAATGGCCTCTCTGCTCACCTATAGTACCCCTTTGGCCCACTAGGGGGCTGTAGTGCACACTATGGGAAACACTGCTCTATCCAATCACAGCAAACGATCACTTATGTGATTGGTTGATTATGAAATAGAGCTTTATAGTGAGAATGATTACAGGTTTATGCAAATAAGGTGTTATCGTAGAAATGAGCATTTTCTTAAATTAGATTACAGCAAGTGCATTAATTATCATTAATTAACGAGGATGGTCCTGTGGTATAGAAGAGGATAAATATTTATTATAATTCAAGCCATCTTTTCTCTATAATTTGAGCAAAACCTTGAATCAACTTGGGACCCTTGTTTGTTCTTTTACAGGAGGATCACAGTGTGATGGTGGAGGATGAGGGAATTGTCCAGGTGCCACTTGAAGGTCATTACAAGTAGGCAAAATGACACATCTTGTCCGTTGTGGACTTTACCAGGAAGATTGATTATGTTCATGCCGTGTGATTTGTTTTTTCGTCTCTGAAAAGCTTTTTTGTGTTGTTCTAAGGGACGACCCCTCCACAGTCAACATTTCAGATGAAATGACCAAGACCTCTTTTGGAAACATCTGGAAAAGCCTCAGTACTGATGACGGCAAAAATGATAAAAGTGCAAAAAGGTTTGTGTCTATTCTTTAATTAGCTCCTTTCATCGAGGCTGCCAGTCGTCGTAATCCTGTACGCACTGGGTGCACATTCTTTATGATTTTGATTAGTTTTTATGATTATTTTTTTTTCTCTCTCTCTCGCTCACTGTAGTTGCATGTTTGTGCATTGCACCTAGTCGGTAAAAGTATGGCATAAAATCGGTTCCTTTTGGCGCCCGTGTGTATTATCACACAATACAGTACAATATACTGTAAATTTCCTCAGTGAAGTAAACTGTAGTCCAAAGAGTACATTTTGATTTTATTTAATTTCTGATTTATTTTCTCCTTTTCTGTAATTCTTTAAAGCACAAGTTCTGTCTGTTCACATGAACTCAAGGCTACAGACTTTGCATGTTCATTCCCTGTGCTGTATTCCCATTAATGAACCACCATCATTACACCAGAGGTGGGAGGAGACGGAGTACATTTACCTCATTACTGTAGTTTAGAATATATATTTTGCACATCTGAGCGTTACTTTAGTAGTTTTGTTTAAGGATGGTTTTTGCTTTTACTCATCTCAAAAGTAAAGCAAATATCTGTACTTTTACTTAAATGCATTTCTGCATCTAATTACCTTAGCTTACCACAGGGGTGAGTAGTGTTTGAAGCATTAACCTTTCCTTCGAGACGCACCTACAGTATTATTACTACGTAACCGGTGTTTGAAATTAGAAGTGGAGCTGGTTGCAAAGAGACTTTTTTTTTTTTTTTTTTTTTTTTTTTTTTAACTATAAAAAAAGATTAATACAAGCCATGTACTTTTGACACTTAAGTAAATTTGAAGGTAAGTACTTCTGTTCTTTTCCTCAAGTAAATGGAGGACTTTTACTTATGTAATATTTACCCTAGGAACCAGGTACTTTGCCCACCTTTGCCTTACACCTCTAATCCTGAAAACACTTAATATTCTCTCCTATTTAAAGCTTTGTTTTAAAGTACCTTTCTCCTATTTTGACTGAATTTCTCATCCCGTGTCACCCATTAGCTCCCTCTCCTAACCTCCCAGCTGCTGATTTTCCAAAGGTAAGATGAGCTCCCAATCTACTCCTGGTCATTAATGACAATCTTTTTTTCTCAATTAAAAAAAAAAAAAACATTCAGATTTTTTAAAAAATTATTTTTAAATTTTATTTTGTAAACTGCAACTGCAATATGATTTGTAAATGTAACCATTGCATACAAAGTCGTAATTATGATTTAGGTGTGTGTATGTATGTATAAGAAAAGGATGCATGAGTTTTTCATGGGTCAAAGGTGAAGCGGGGCCCATCACTTGCTTAATCACTTAAAGATTAACTTGCCCACCTGTCACTTATTTATTTATTTATTCGTAAAAAAAAAAAAAAAAAAAAGATGCGTATCACTATCATAACCAGTGGTAAGGAGTAAAATAATGAAAGAATATAAGAATGAAGAGAATATACCAGTTCACACCCGGCAGAACCTCTAAAGTTGGATGATCTTTAATATAGTATGTAATTACGATGTTTGAGATGATGTCCACTGTCTTGACAACATTGTTTTTGGAAATTTAACTGGAATGACTTTTGATAAAATGACGTTGAAAGAATGGTAAATGAATGCCCCAAACACAACGTTGCATAAACGACCTCAAATCAACTGGGGCATCGAGAATGGAGAGCAGGAAAAATAGCTACGTAGCTGTATGAATAGATTTTTAACATGGTTAACATTAAAAGGATACCATGTGTACCCTGAAGTCCGACTACTCAACCCTGGGAATTTCATCCAAGTAAATATTTACATCAAACCACTCGCTCAATGCCGATACCACTTAATCCTGTACACAGGATCGCAGGGGGCATCAAGCCTATCCCAGGAGACTTGGGGCGCAAGGCAGGGTACACTGTGTATGTGGTGCCAATCCGTCACACACTGTGTGTGGCGCACACACTCATTCACACACTGTGGGCAATCGGGAGAACGCCAATTAGCCTAATCTGCGAGGACCCCGAAGTGGGATTCGACCCGAACCCTGGAGATGAATGGTAACGGTAACGGTAAAAAAACCACTAAACCACCATGCTGTCTACATCGAACCAATGCACATAAATTAAATGACACGTCCAACAAAGTGAAGAGGCTAGAGACATGGTTCCATCCTTACAATTCTGTATTAAAACATAAAAATATGTGAAACAATATCACACATTTTAGTAATGCAAAAGCAAAAATGAAGGTTTTATTATTTATATAAAATGTATCACTTTTATATTTTAACATATGACACCATGAACAGGTCTGGTTTGTCCTGAATTGACCGTAGAAGGATTTAGATCACAAGTTGCTTTTTAAGCATATACTCTAGGCATACAGTATTTGCATGTTTGTTTTTTGTTTAAATGCATTAAAGGTTTGATTCCTTGTTCTTTTGATCTGTTCTTTCCATCATAATTTGTGCTGACCCTCTTTTCATTTCTGTTTCCCATTTTTGTGATTCTCCAGATCTCCAGTGAAGGACATCAGTAGGCCTATGAAAACAGAAGAGGTGAAGGACTGGAACATTGACAGAGAGACGAGTTTGTGATATCTCGCCTTGCTTTTAAAATACAAAAGAGAAGTATTGTGCCACCGTATAGCACTAATCCATGTTTTACTGTAGCTCACTGTGTGTAACACTGTGCTCACGACAATACATGTGAGGGTGAGTGTGTAACGAATGCCTGAAAATGTGTGTTTGTAAAGGAGGAAGCTTCGTGTGAGATCCTTTTACAGGCTAAAAACCTTCACAATTTGAAGCTGCTTTTGTTTTAACCTAGATGTATTTTTTATGTTTTTGTATTTCTGATGGTAGCTTAACCTTTTCAATATCCTTGCCATACAGTATGAAAGATACCTACTTCATATATAAAGATATGTAATGTATTTTTAATGCAACTTCTCGAAGAGAAGGATTGCGAAACAGTCAGGTGACAAATTAAAGGGCAGAATAACACGCGTATACGCACCATGAAACATCAGGACAGCTTCAGTGCACTCTGGTATCTATTTTCCAAACCCCTGGAACCGGTGCTGGAGGGATAAACAGCATTCTCGCGAGCGCCATTTTGTGTGTCAGTACAAAATCTCTCCAAGGTCTTTTAAATGCGTGACCTAAGGGAAGCCATAGCATATGATTTACACTCCACTTTCATGTTCATTCAGTGAGATCTCGTGCTCTAGGGATGTGGATCTTTAGTCATTCTGAAAAAAATTTATAAACACTCCCATCAGCAGGGAAACGTTTAATGTTTTGCAGTGACTCTTGCCTAGAGAGAGGACACAAGTTGTTCCAAACCATGCCAGCTAAGTTTCCTTCGTTTTTTTTTTTTTTTTTTTTTTTTTCCCTTAAAATTTGTCACCTGTCTGTAAATATTACTGTAATTGTAATATCAAATGAAATAAAAAAAAATATTATATATACACTACACTAATTAAATATTTTCTGACATACTTGTCTATGATGCATCACATCGTCATTCCAGTCAGTGTTGAGAACTATATGTACCGGTGCAGTCAGAAGTTTACATACCCTCAGAATGATCATTAATGTCACAGCAATATTGGGTGTTCGGTGGATTTTTATTTATATATAAAAAATTTTTTTACACTGGTCTTTTTCTGATGCAGAATGCTTGCGTGGTATAAACCCACAATGCTACCACCACCAGGTGACCTAAATAACGTTATTAATTGAAAAAATAAACAGCAGTGCATCACAGCCTGATGTATAAAGGGCTTTGCAGGCAAATTCAATTCAATTTTATTTATATAGCGCTCTTAACAATGGTCATTGTCTCAAAGCAGCTTCACAAAAATGAAAAGAAAATTAAAAAAAAAAAAAAAAAGTCAGGGTTGTTTATCTGGCCTCCAAATTCTTCAGATCTCAATTCAGCATATCCATGTGATGTCCTCGGTAAACAAGCCCCAGTTGCTGTCAACATGCTTCTGGTAGAAATCTTTTTGTGTTGTTCAAAAAAAACTTTGCCTTCTCGCCCAATCCAGACTTTCAAACACAAGTTTTTTTTTTTTTTTTTTTTTATACACGTTTGAGTCCGCTTCATCCATTTCATAACCAGCTTTGATGTGCACTTGTGCGCACTGTCCTGCTCAAACACTAAATTTTGATAATTTGAGGAAAGAATTCTGAGTTAGCTTAGCTTATGATTCCATCATCTTTGTACAATGCACCAGTCCCACTGGCAGCAAAACAGCCCCAATGCATGACGCTACCACAGTGTTCTTGGGGTTGAATCCCTTACCTTTACTCTTCCAAACATAACTTTGGTCAAAACTATCCTCCAGTAGGCTTTTTGCTTTTAGTCATGCTTTAAGGTGGCAATTTTGAGACCGGTACTTCTTTCTTGGATGCCAGCCTTTTTAGTCCATAGTGATGTTAAACATTCTCGTCAACTTCCCGTCCATGGCAGTCCTGAGCTTTGGAGACTTCAGGGTTGTTCCTGAACCAACCATCAGAATAAATTTACTTACAGCTGAGGGCGAAAGTTTGATAAGGTCTGGAAGAAGACTCAAAGTGGCACCACCTCCCAGTAACCTGTACTTGGGTACAATTGTTTGAACTGATCTTCGATTTGCACAACTCCAAAAACGTAGATCAGTTCAAACAATGGCTCTGAGAGACATTTCTGACTTGTGTAAATCTGCCATCCTCTTTCTCAGATCTGGACTGAGCTCTTTGGGTTTTATTCTATGTTCAGACTAGTGAATACTGTCAAACAAAGCTTTTTTTTTTTTTTTATGTTGGCACATAATCATTACCATTACCAGTTTTAATTAATCACTGACAGGAAGTTAAGAGTCATTGGGCCTGAAATTTTGGGACTTTTAGCAGCCTTGTGTTAATTAACCAAGTGGGTGTATTTGTATTTTTGTACCCTGTATGTGCAATTTTGATCCTGTCCAACGGTAATTTCAGAAAACTCAAAAATAATTAAACCTTGTGATTTCAAATGTTGTAAAAAAAAAAAAAAGCCCAGTTCAAATGTTGGTCAGTGAAAAAATAGGTCAGTTCAATGATTCAAACAAATAATTTAAGCCCAATATTACTATGCCATTTTTGTGATGAGTGTATGACCCTGTCTGTAAGTGTCATTCTGAATAAGTATTTTGTTCAGCATACTAACACTTTGTAAGGTAAGCTGACCTGTTTATTTGTAAAACCAGCAATCAATATTTTTAAATGTACTTTTATGGACTATTCTATGTTGTATAATGTGATTTTTGGTCAGAATTCTTACATTTACTATACAAAATACTGAGCAGAAAATCTTTAAACATTGAACATTCTACAAAAGAGCTGATACTGCATACACTTTCCGAGTATTATGTTTTACTTAAACAGTGCTATAAACCATATGTTTTTTGCTTAAAGAGTAAAGTCGCCGCAAAGAAGAGATTCCTGCTCCCGAACAACCTTATTCACACAACTGTGCAGGCAAAATACTGACAAGTGATGCAATAATCCTTTTAATAAGAGGGGCATTATATCATGTATTAACCTGAGACAAATGATCTGTACATTGGTTGTGTATGTTGTTTGCGTATTATGTAATAGTGTTTATTTCACATGTAGGTAAGAAGAAAAATGGATGTTGGGGGGGGGCGGAGCTGATGTTTCCATGGTGATCAATACTGCTGTAATGTCTTTTGTTGCCATTTTTTTTTTTTTTTTTGTGTATAAATATTAAATTTAACGTGCAGAATACCGGTGCAGATTGATGCGGAGCGATAAATTTAGCATCGCTTATTTAAACTTTTCAATTTATGATCTTAAAGGAGGGCCATTTGTCTTTACACCTGTAATGATGTCTTTAGCAGATACGGCAATGACGTGTCATCATATTATTCATGTGAAATATTTCCTACGTATATAATAATTATGTACAGATTTTTTTCTTCAACATGCCATTGTATCATCTGAACACATTAAATATGTACAATTTAAATTGTAAAAAGTCTTTTTTTTATTTTTTCTGTTAAAAAGCTATCTGTTACACAACAAAATAAACCTCGCTCGCTCAATACATAAAGCGTTTATAAAACTAAGTTAAGCGTTAATAAAAAGACTTTGCGAAAAAGTTCAATAAACGACCAAAACAATAGTTTTACACCCGTATAATGAAAGTGGACTCTATTAACTTAAACAAATTCCTTTTATACTGAACTTACAGCACACACTCTCAAGACTGTGTGCGTGGAGTTTGCATGTTCTCCCTGTGCTTGGTGGATTTCCTCCCACAGTCCAAAGATATGCAGGTTAGGCTAATTGGCGATCCCAAATTGCCGGTAGTGTGTGTGTATCCTGACTTGTGCCCTAAGCCTCCTGGGGCTCCATACAAGCTCAAAAGACAAAATCTTATTTTGAGCATTTAAGCTTATTACCATCTATTTGCACAGTGTTCGACCACATCCAATGGTCCCTTAAGTTTGTAACAGGGTTCGAATTAGGATTGGGACGGTTCCCAGAACACACATACAGTGCATATGTTTTTTTTCCAGAAATATTAACATGTTATACATTTGACAAAATTTATTCTAACTTTAAAAATCAACCTAATACCAATGTTGTCCCAGCATCTGTAATGTCACCACAATATTTTGACAACCAAAAATTCCTAGGGGGGAAATAATTTGTGTAAATACATACAGAATGCAGGTAGAGGAAATATAAGTACACCCTATAATTCAGTACCATATGGAACCACCGTCAGCAACAAGAACTTGGACATTTTCTGTTGGACTTATCAATCTTTTTCATTTTTATATTTAATAAAAAATTCCTCATTAATGTTTAAAAGAAGAGTGCACTTTCTTTTTTTCCCCATAGCTGGATTATATAAACAATCTTTGCTCTTTAGCATTTGCTGTAATGAGAATTGAACCCCTAGGAGGAATTTCCTCCATGAATAATAAAGTTTTATCTTAACTTACTGTATCTTGAATTGATTCACATTTGCTGTTTCACCAATTACATGTTCATGAGCTTGCTGCTTGGTTGATGAACTGGCTTTTTTTTTAATAGAAGTTACAGCCATAATTTGAACGAAAGATTCATATAATTCTAATCTCTTTTGCTAGGAGACATTTATTCTTTTAATAATTTTGATATTTTGATAATTATTCGAGTTAACTAAGAGCTCCATCAAAGTGTGTCTTTAAATGTCCCAGATGAAATACACCTCAGATTTTTTTTAGTTCCCTTTGAAATGAATAAAACTATCTATCTATCTATCTATCTATCTATCTAACTACTGTATCTATCAAGCATTTTTCATACGTAAGCTTCCCTCCGTTTCACTTCTCTTCCAAACATGCTGTTTCAGTGTCTATGTTAATGAGCTACTGCTGAACCACACCCTTCCTTCAACTGGGGGAGGGGTTCTTCTTATATGAGGTCACTCTAGGGGAAATCTAATTGGCTTGTTTAAACCCTGGCCAATACACAAATTGGGAAAGAACAAAAATCTGGGCTTTTTTTGCACAATTGAGACAGCCGAAAGACAAAGAAGAAGAAGAGGAGTCTCATTCAAAATGAATGAAATGGAATATTGCATAATGGGTCTCTTTTCAAGGAGGAGTCTTCACTGTCAGAGCCATGACCCACAGTGATATTTTTATCAAAAGCTGCATTTAAAATCATAGCATATTTAGATGCTGTTCTGGGAACACTCTGCGCAAGCCGGGAATACATCCTGGATGTGTTTACAATTATTTATGTCATACTGTATGTAAGCTGTTCAACACTTAAGTGAGACTCCTGGGGATGAGCATACACATGTAGTTTTCCTCAGGTGGCATTGGTGCAGAGTAAACATCAGTGCATGCCTCTTATCTTAAGTGTGTAAAGAGGAAGAATGTGTAAAGAGCACGGCTCCTTCGTCAGCACGGGCTGTATGGAGCAGCAGTTCTATAGATGAATTAGAAATGCATAAACACCACTGTTAATTTTTTTCCTATGCAAAGACTATGAAAGGTGTAATTAGGATCTGGAAGGATGACACTTTCTCAACAAATGATGAGACTGTTACGTATACACACTGTATACACACCAATCAGTCATAACATTACTTGCTGTGTGGGTCCCCCTTGTGCCATGAAAACAGCTCAGACCTGTCAAGGCACTCCATAACACCACAACGTGTGTACTGTGTTATCTCACACCAAGACATTAGCAACACATCCTTTAAATTCTGATTGTAATATGTTGTGAGGTGAAGCCATGGATTCAGTTTCCATGGATGAAACTTTCTTTTTGTCCAGCTCATCTTACATTGGGTTGGAATCTGGTGAACCTAGAGGCCAAGACAACACCTTGAACTCTTTGTTATGCTCCTCACGTAGGAAATACAGCATTATCCTGCTGTAAGGGACCACTTGAGAATACTGTTGCCATGAAGCAGTGTACTTGGTGTGCAACAGCGTTTAGGGAGGTGGTACGTGTCAAATTAGCTCTATGTGAATTCCAGCAGAACAGTGCCACAAGTCACACTGCCTCTGCTGCCTTGCCTTCTTCGCACAGTGCGTCCTGGTGCCATCTTTTCCCCAGGTAAGTGATATGATGTAAAAGAAAATGTCATTCCTCAGACCAGGCCATCTTCTTCTATTGCTTCATGATCCAGTTCTGATCCTCAAAAGTCCATTGTAGGTGGTGGACAGGACACACACACACACACACACACACTCACACACTCTATACCGCTTATTCTGTATACAGGGTCACGGGGGCATGGGGCATATCCCGGGTGAATCAGGGCACAAGCCGGGACAGACACTTTAGGGCACAAATTTAGGGCATAAAGCGGTATAGATTGTAAGTGAGTGAGTGACTGAGTTAATGAGTGTGTGTGTGTGTTTGTGTGTCCTGTCCACTACCTACAATGGACTCGTGAGCATCAGATATCACACACACACGCAAACACTTGTATTTATTCACATGCTATTTTTTTTTAATGGTGTAGCGGTAGTGTCCTGCGTTATCCAGCAGGGGGCGATACACACCAGGACACGTCTCTGTTTAAACTCAGTGCCATGAAGAAGAAAAGTGCCTCCAGTCGAGATGTTTAAAGGCGGCAGACCTGCAGCACCGTTATGGATTTTCTCTCAGTAATGGTACAAATAGAAACGCAGGAAATAAAATAAACCATGTGTTTAATTTGTAATTCTTGTCGCTGTAATGAATCGGCACGAGGTTGTTTATAAACAGGATATTTAAAATAGGATTTTCTCTCAGCGCATAGCAAGTGACACTTTCATTTTCTTCTTCACACAGATGCTGAAAAAGCGGTGAAACCCCGGAGCTAAAACCGGCAAACAAAACAGATGGAGTATAGGAGAGGAACACAGGTTCATCGTGTCGAGTCCAAGTAAGAGCTAAACTGAAAACAGAGTTTCTGTTAGTCCACTAGGCGGCAGCATTAAGCTACAAACATTCAGCTACAATCTCACGTCCTTGTAACAAAAATTATAAATAAAAATGACCCGAACCATACATACTCAAACATGCTGGGAGCACGTCTGCTTTAAGTTTTAACAGATTAAGATAAACCATCTAATTTTCTAAAATTTTATTTATGTATGGAAAAGCTAGTCTCTGTTATTCCACTAGGGGGCAACATTGAGCTGCAAACCTTCAGTTACATGCTCTGAAAAATAAAAAATAAAATAAGGAGACACTCAGTTGGACCTGAATCTTAAAACCTCAAACATGCTCAGGGTTAAGGATTCAGCTTAAGGTTTAAAGGATTCAGATTCAGTTTTCTAAATTAAAATCCTCCAAATATCTGAAGTGATATTTATGTACGGAAAATAAACGCTCTGTTATTCCACTAGGTGGCAATATTGCGCTAAATCTCAGGTCCTGCTAAATAAAAATAAAATAAAAGTTAAGGGAAAACATAGTCCTAGTTTGACCTGCATGTATCATATTTAAACATGCTGGGAGCAGGTCTGCTAAAGGTTTAATGGATTTAGAATCAGTTCTCTAAACTAAAATCGTCTAATTATCTGAAATGATATGAAATATGGAAAAGAGGGTCTCTGTTATTCCTACGCTGTTATAGCTACAGACTTTCAGCTACAGTCCCAGTTCTGCTAAAAAAATAAAAATAAAAGTTAAGGGAACCCCTGTGATGGACTGGCACCCTGTCCAGGGTGTATCCTGCCTTTGCCCTAAGTCTCCTGGGATAGACTCCAGGTCCCTGTGACCCTGAATACAGGATAAAGTGGTACAGATGATGAGTGAGTGAGTTAAGGGAACACTTTGACCTGACCTGAATACTCAAACATGCTGGGAGTGGGCTTGTTTTAATCTTTACCAGATTTAGATTCCATTTCTTTAAGCTTAAACCATCTAATTATCTAAAAGTATATATTCATGAAAATGAGAGTCTCTGTTGTTCCCCTAGGGGGCAACATAGAGCTACAAACCTTCAGCCACCATCTCAGGTCATGCTAAAAAAATACAAAATAAAAATAAGGGAAAACTTTGTCCCAGTTGGGACATATACTCTTACATACTCAAGCAGGTCTGCTTAAGGTTTAATGAATTCAGATTCAGTTTTCTAAACTAAAATCCCCTACTTATTTCAGAGAATATTTGTATATGGAGATACAACATAAAGCGGAGGGGCAACATAGAGCTACAAACACTCAGCTTACAAGATCAGATCCTGCTTAAAAAAAAATAATAATAATTTAGTCCTGGTTTGACTTGAACAATTCTGTACATGTATACACAATTCCCTTGATTGGAACTAACAGGTCCAAACCTTTGCGCTTGTGCAAAAAACAAGCTTTGAGAAGACATGGTTTGCCAAGTTTGGACCGGAAGAACTTAAGCACAGGAAACTGACCTCAACCAACATGTTTGGGAAGAACTAATTGACGAGCCTGCTCGCCTAAACTCAGTCCCTGACCTCTCTAATCCTCTGTAGATGACTGAGCATATATTCCCACAGCCTCGCTCCAAAAACTAGGGGAAAGTTTTCCCAGAAGAGCAGAGATTGCATTAACAGCAAAAGAGCAATTGATGTGTGGATGGTCATATATACAGTATGCGCATGTATGTTTTCACAGCAACATTTAAGCAGTTACAACTTTTATTCATTTGTGTGATAAAAGAATATGAAAAAAGATAATTATATTTAATAGTGTTATCCTAAATACAATAAAAGGCTGGTGTAAAGATATTCTGTACCTGTAAATCTGTAATGACTCTAAAGCCTTGTATTAAAGCCTTTTTTTTTTTTTTTTTTTGCATTTTCAGTAACTAACAGTCACAACGCTGTCATTAATTTGTTTAAATAATCCATGAAGGCAGAAAATATTCTTACCTATGGGGTCAAAGGCAGAAGATACCCTGAAAATGCTCCGGGTGAACAAATCCACTTCAGGCCACGTGTGGTTACCGGACAGTCTGTCTAAAGCTCGTGCTGAGAGTCCACTGGATGGCTCAGGATCTGAAGACTCTGTGGTGTCCGGCCCAAGCTCACCATCTCCTGCGTTTCGTTTCCTGAGATGCAGAGCGTGTGAGAGACTTTTCTCCAAAATGAAGAGACAAGAACAACCAAGAAAAAAACTACAAGATGATGGTAAATGTTTGACACTTTGCCGCTCTAATTGCTGTAGGAATATTCTAATCTTATATTAGTGCTTTGATCATTACAGATCCAAATTCTTGGGTATGTAGACTAAAGTGTCCTCTCTGATTACCCTTCTCAGATCCAGCCTCGCTGTCGTGTGATGAGTGGATGCTTAATAAAACAAGACAGCCATGGAGACGACATCAATCCCGAGGGTACGTGCCTTTAAAAAGTGTGTTAATGAGAACTGATTACTTTTTTTTTTTTTTCCTCTAAAACATGTGCTGTATGCTTTTCTCCAGGTTGTTATGGGTGCACTTGAAGCGCATCAGGGGTCGAGTTGCAAAGCAGTCAGATGAGGTCATGGTACATGAAGCCTGGACGTTCTGCTCAAGACCGCATGTCTTCCTGCAGAGGTCTGTCCAGAAAATATGATGGAAAAGATGTCTAGATTGGAACGGATACTAATATTGATAAGATTATTTTCTAGTGGATGATTGTTTACAGTACCCTGATATGACTGACCTTCGATTAAAGGGGATGTATATGGGGGGGCGTTCAAGTCAAATTGGGACTTTTAATTGTGCGGCGTGACAGAGCACAGTTATGAGGATAAAAACTTAAAAACTTCCTTTATTTCTCTATATAATTCCCTGCTACACTAAAACATTTATTCCAGTTATTTACCAGTTTAATCAAGGTAGAAAGCTTATTCAGTATGCCATGAGCCGTGATTGGACTTCCTGGTTCACGTCTGAAACACTGGCCTCCTAGGAACTCCTTTAATGGTCCTTTTTTGATCCTAGTTTGATCAAAGGTATTCTTTTTTTTTTTTTTTTTCACAGGACAAACTACTTTAATGAAACTAGTGAAACACTGGGATAAGTGCATTAGAGTAACAAGGAAGTATTTAACCCTCATAACTGTGTTCTGTTACTCTGCACAATATAAAGTCCCGGTTTGATTTGAATGCCCTCATAATGGTGATTTTACTTATAGGAATTTGCGCCTCTGCAAAAAAATGCTTGGGAAGCCTTCTAAAAGCAAAGCGAAGTCACTCCGTCAGAGGAGAAATCAAGCAAATCACAGTGGAAAAAATCTGAGGCAAAAGAAAAGGAAGTCCTCGGAGAAAGACGACACATCGGAGCAGGTTTTCCCTCTGGATCTCTCCATTACCTCCAGTGAGAAACTGCCTGCAAATGATGACACTCACCATGAGGGTTTGCAACGATCAGAGAAAGTCTCCAAGAAACAATCTGTTACTGATATGAGTGCCTTCATGGATGTTCAGGCTAATTGCAGCAGCCTGGAAGGAACACGAAGGGTGCTGAAATTTGACTCTTCTTCCATTGCTATCGTAGCTGAAACACAGAAACCACAGCAGCTCATGGTACATAAAAGTGCAGGAGAAAAAGTGGATTTCACAGCAAAGAACAGAGACTGTCTCATAATCATAGATGATGATGTTCTGTGTGAGGATTCGGATGTGTTCAGAACACCAACGGATACCTTCAGTACGGGTTTGAAGGTTACCAAGAAGAGCAGATCATCGGTTCCGCGTGGCGCACGCAAGGACAGCTTCAGGACCATGTTAGCTGCGTCACTCGGGCAGAGTCATAACAAGATTATTAAAGAGTCCTATCACTGATATTTGAAGAAAATTGCACACATTTCTCTTTTCAGTCTGTTCAAGACTTATTGCACACATTTCTCTTTTCAGTCTGTTCAAGTCACGATTAACCAGCCTGCATGTTTACTATCGGATGCCTGTTCAAGATGTTCGTTTTTTTAAATTGTTTTTTTTGGATTAGTTAGGCCATACTAACCCCTTCCAGACATTGCATCACAGGTGCTTACACAGACAATGTTAAAAGGCACCAAGCAGTGACTTGTTAAACATTTTTTTTTTAGTTATAAATATTATTATCGCATAAGATATCTTGGTTGGATCCTTTCTCTCATTTTTGTTTCAGTGAAGAAAAAATAAATTTGGTTGACTAGACTTTGCATTTGTTGCAGTTCCAAGCTTGTCCACAAGGTGGCACATAAACCCAACTTAAGTTCAACAACCGTTTATACATGGGAAATAATATATTTTAAAAAGTTTGAACAAAAGTATTATTTGGTTACAATATTTAATGTTATTAAGTCAGGAAAGAGCCATTATTATTATTATTAATATTAATGTTGATTGATATTATTATTAAGATTAAATAAAAAGCAGATTTTGTGTATCTGTATTATATATTTATCTTAGAATCGTATTATTATTATTAATAATTAACTATTATCAAATTAATAGTTTTGTTGTTATGAAGATGTTTTGATTACTATTCTGCATCTCTCTCTGTCAGGTTGCGGGAAAATTCGCTATTTAATTAATAAAAAGCACGACATTCATTTATACATCAATCACTTTGGATCACAATTTGTAGCTTTATTAGAAATAATCCTATTTTAAACTAATTTATTTGAGCACTCGAGTTACTTATGATGTCTTGTGTAACATTATAATGGTGTGTGTGTGTGTGTGTGTGAGGAGGGAAATTCTGACTAAAATCCAGTTCTCTGTAAGATGCAGTGAAGGCTGTGGTGTTCTCGCTCGTGATTGGTTGAAAACTATCCGAACTCGAAATCTCTGTCCAATCAGAAACGGCGCGTGCTGCCCGGTGCGCGACACCTGCTCCGAGTGGAACAGGGAGAACGTGCGGACTTCAAACCGCGAGCGCGTGCGCGCACGAGCTGAGGACATGATGCGCTCCGAGCGGATCTGATGGTGACTCTCTTCCCTCCAGCACCTGGGCTTTGATCCGCCGCTCTGCTCCACACTAATGCTGCTTCTCCTGGAGCTGGAACAACATGCACGGAGTTGAGCTGTGAGTCGATCATGAAACATCATCATACTCGTACAAACTCAGATTAGTCTAGCGTCTGCAGAAGGTCAGAAGTTTTTATTCTGAATGTGGGTTGATTTTGAGTAGTTAATTTTGAACCATTGTTTGCAATAATGCAATCTTTATGCCTTAATCACAAGACGAGGGTTCTGCAAACAGTGCAAAAAAAATAAATAAAATAAAAATGTGTGTGTATATATATATATATATATATATATATATATATATATATATATATATATCTACATAAAACTTATGTTCTGTCCTTGCAGCCTGAAGAGCAGCTTAATCAGTGGACCTGGTTTTTAAGGCACTTGTTTAAGTTAAAAACCCTGAAGATGAAGCATCTCTCAGCTCTGCTGGTTTTGTTCTTGCACATGGTAAGATATTTTGATATTTTATTGTATTGTTTTTGGATGTGAGGTGAAATTGTTGCAAAATGTGTATATATATATATATATAAAGCAACACTTGAAGAAATTCCTTGCCGCACAATGGATTTGGCGATATTTAGTACATCTTGTACATTTTAGTAAAGTAAAATGAAACATGCAAAAACATTTACAGAGGGCAAAAAACTTCATTAAACAATAAAAGAAGTAAACCAATTAAAATGTCACTTTAAAATAAAGAAGTTTTTCTTAAATAAAATAATAGTTAAAAAAAAAAATTTTTTTGGAGGTTTAAAATTACAACTCAATGTGTGTTTTCCCTTCTCTCAACACAACTGAATAGGAATAACAAGAATTTCTTAAACATAATGCATTGAACAAGCCAAATGAATGTTGCAACACTACAGTATTTGTAGGCACTTTCAAAAAGTGGCATTGTGCTAATCTAAATAGACAAAGGACCATGTTTATTAGTGGAATTTGGGCTGTTTTATCCAAATCATTAATGTCCGAAATATTCAAGATATCTTCTTCCCTTTCCTCCATTAGACAGGTCTCAGTAATAGCACAGATCACAGCGTATTTTTTAATATTGCACTATTTAGCTATATTTAGCTATACACCAGTTGATGTGGGTGTGTGAAAGCGGGGAATATACTAACCTTGTGCAGGACGGGATGTACGTTTTCCATACCTTAGACAGGAACCTTTTTATTTTATTTTATTTATAAATAAAGACTAATGATATATATATTTTATACATGCTACACGCTGATATTCTCGTCATGATGTAATTTGCATTCAAGAATCAAGGTATTCTTGATGTAAGAATCGCTTATCATATCATCCACCTCAAATCACAGCGATGCACTGCGACTGTAAAAATTCTATAGAATTTGATAAGGAAATCTTGCTGTGCCGCTTGACTTTGGCTGAGACTCATCAGATGAATCTGCCAAAAACAATGAATTCCTGATTAATATGAAACAATACAATCTCATCCATAATGCATTACACTGTACGACGACTTGAACTGCTGAGTGGAGGGGAAAAAAAAAAAAAAAAAAAAAAGAGTATGTACAAATCGACAGCCTAATCTCACACGCCTTAGGCTAAAGAAAAGACAATTCCAGTAATCTACAAATGACATACAATAACTGGAAGTTATATACTTAAATAACACTTTTATTTAAATAGAATTAAAACCTATAAATTGTGAGCCCACTTTAGGCTCCTGTCCTATTCTCTAGGGTACAGGGCTGGCTTTCCGCGCGTCCAGCCAGAGTACGATGTATTTTTAGTCGGTGGTTACTGCAACAGTGTCATTAAATCCTAGTTAGTCCATGGAAAATATTTAGTGCAGATTAAACCGACAGATAGCAGTTTGGTGGAAAATCGCAGAGCCGCAGCATGTTACGTTCATCTAATCCGTCTTCTGAAGAAATCCTTAATCCCTACCAAATTCTTCCTCACACAGAGGCATGATTTATTTTTTTAATCATTAATTTGAAATGGGACATGTTCATGGTGAGGCCCACACACACACACACACACACACACACACACACACGGAAAGGACAGGCTTTAGACCTTAAACCAGTTAAATTACAAATTTAAAAAACCGCTCAGAAGTCCAGGTCAGAGTCCATCATGAGCTTTTATTGCACCTTGTTATTATTATTATTATTATTATTATTGTTTTTAAAAAATTGTAATAAAATCTGCTCACACTGGATTACGTCCCTAATCTCATGATTTCTGGAAAGATTATTTTCAAGGTTTTATGCTCGAGGCGAATTATTTCCTCTCTCACACTTTCCAGACTCCCATCTTCACCCCAGCTGGCTTCTGAACCTCAACCGAAGGTGTATATTTAAACGTCTAGACTTCCAGTCGAACAAGCCTTCACTTCTTCGACCCCAATACACCCTGACATACTGCATTTCTGTTAACCAGCTTGTGTTCTTATATTCTCCGTACAGGACTTCGTGCACCAATAAACACCTCACCGGTCCGGTGGCCTTTAAAGCTCTGAACGCTAACATTAACTCGGCGTTCTCATCTCAGAGAAGTGTTGTCAGTGTGAGGCATGGTACTTGGTCTCGGATAAGGAAAAAAAAAAAAAAAACTCTGCATATTTAACTCCGCAGGCGAATCACTGGGGTTGTGGTTGCTTTGTGGATTGTGGTGCCTTAGTGATTGATGGCAGCTCTGCATGTGTGTGTAAGAGAGAAATTGTGGATAGTGTTAATCTCATAGGCTGTGTGTGTGATTATGCACAGGTGAGGGCAGAGATAGTGCACCCATTGAAGCTATATCATGGGCAGACGTGTACTGGAGTAACCCTGAGTTACTTCCTTCTTTTAGAAGCTGCAAGTCACCTTCTTATTAGAATTTGGGTCCCATATGGGGTCCACATGACACATAACATCAGAAATCGTGACCAGTTGTGTGTGGTTGGATAGATAATCCTGTTTTCAGGGTCACGGGGGGGCCTGGAGCCCATCCCAGGAGACACAAGGCAGGGTACACGCAGGACAGGGTGCCGATCCATCGCAGGGCACACACACATACTACGAGTATCAATTTGGGAACGCCAATTACATGTCTTTAGACTGTGGGAGGAAACCGGAGTACCCGGAGGAAACCCACCAAGCACGGGGAGAACATGCAAACTCCATGCACACAGAGACGGGAATCGAACCCTGACCCTGGAGGTGCAAGGCGACAGTGCTAACCACTACACCACCATGGTGTCGCCTAAGTAAAACTAAATTGAATTAAATTGGAGTTTAATATTATATATGACGTATATTAGTAATTAATTAATGCCGATGGAAGCCCACAGTAGGCCAAGTGTCGACCCAGTAGCTGATTAGGTCGCAAGCTCTTACACTGTAGAGAAAATGCTCTCTCTCTCTCTCTCTCTTTTTTTTTAATTTCCTTTAATTTCTTCTGGAGGTTAAACAAGATTCTGTGGTTAAAGGCTATGAAACCTGTCCGAACAAAGCAGGCTTGTGTATAATTTGAGAACTTTTCGGCATGATGGAAATGATGGCATCCAAATTAGTGAACCTGAGCGCAGGGTGTAAAGTGTCAAGTGACCTGAGCATCTCACCTGTATGTGCTTGTCGAGCACTTTGTTTCTCCTACTGCTTTAACTCTTTTGGGAACCTGGCCAGGGGTGAAAGTCTGACCACACCACAGATTCCCTTCAATTTCTACCAGGGGTAGAATTCTCATCAGAGATTGGAACAGACGTGACATCTCCAAGTGCTTTAATGTTTCTGCGCTGTTTCATTTCCTTTCAGTAACATTACTGTGAGCTGCATCATAGCTCCCAAATGGCTCTACTGTAATATGGGGTTTGCACATCATCTAAACTGTGTCCCCTATTTTCACAGAACATATCTCAGACTTAAGCACTTTTTTTATTTTTATTTTTCCCATTTTGGCTGCTTTATAGGTTAATATTTGGTTGAAATGACTAGCAGCAACAGCATGTTCCCTAGTGGTCCAGTGGTAAGTACGCAGGGCTCTCAGCACAGTGACTGGGGTTTGTATCATGGGTTTGGTACTAATGCTATCAATGCTATCAATGTTATCTCAACATCAGTTCATCAAAGTAATCTCATTTTACAAAAATATAATACCAATGTTGTCCCACCGTTTATTGCATTGGCAAATTAACGTCAGGCCCAAATAATATGGGTGTGATGATCAGGTGTCCACATATACAGTATGTACATATCGTGAATTAGCGCAAGTACCTGTCGTTAACAGGTAAAGAGTTTGTAGACAGAGTTAAAAGGCTAAAGCTAAAAATAATCTGATCAGCTTTAATGTAATCAGTGATATTATTATTATTATTATTTCAGGTTGAATCCCACGTACATGTCTGTCTGTCTTTCTGTACAGCAAAACTCTCTGTCTAACTTATTAATACAAAGAAATACAATTTGGTAAGGTTGAGTATCTTACGCCTTGTTTACACTAAATTGTTGTTCTTCCGTCGTCAGCCAAATACACCCCCTGATCGGGAATCGGAGAGTCAATCACAGATAATAATCGAAAAAGTAGATCGGATAAAGATGAAGTTTTGTCTTGAAACGACTCCAGCGTGATAAACATCACTTAAACCACTTCAGCGGTGAAAATATTCAGTTTAGCTTTTATACTTAATATTTATTGGCGCAGGTGTTTGTTTACATTGAGCAAGTAGCGCATTAGTAGCTTACTTTAAAGTAGATTATTAAATCCGGCAACTGTTCATAACGTTGCTTTTACTCAGCATTTTGATTTCACTTATGGTGCAGATTAAACTACAGGCAGAGATCCAAGTACTGCAAAAGTTTCATTCAATTCTGTCCAGCAAGTTTTGCATGATGCTGTGACAAAATCTGGCTAGACAGACCCGATTTACAGACAGACAGACAGAAAACATTTGCTGAGACTGGTTTCGGGTCCTCTAATGTATGAAATTTAAAGATATCATCGAAAGAGTGAAAGAGAGATAAATCAGAGAGTTCTGATCAACGTACAAACAAAACCTTTCTTTTCTTTATATGGATGTCTGGGAAAACTTCAGTTGGCACGAGAGGTTTACCTTGTTCTGCAAAAAAAATAAGGAAGTAGCAACCTCCATTTCCATGGTCAGATTTCTGTAGAAAAACGTGAGCCAATTTCTCGCTATTGGCCCAAATGTTCGAAACTCTGTTGCTGCAGTTCTGTATTAAGGGTTTATAGAACCCTTAGACTAGAGTTTCGTACCCAGGACTTCATATTAACTTACACATTTCATCATTATACTGAACTTTCAGGACAACCACAGATCAATTCCTACTGTATCTATCTGATATCACCTAAATGAGGTTGGGTTCCCTGTTGAGTCTGGTTCCTCTCAAGGTTTCTTCCTCTTGTCATCTCAGGAAGTTTTTCCTTGCCACCGTCGCCATCAGGGACAAACCGATCGTTATAATTTCTACATACTTCCTTACATTTTTCGAACTTATTTCCATAATTCCTTTGATTCTGTAAAGGTGCTTTCCAACAATGAGCATCGTTAAATAGTGGACTAACAGATTTACTAGTCACTGTCGACCGGCTGGTGAAGGATGACGTCAGGTGAAGTACTGTATGTTCATGTATTTCAGCCTAGATGGAACCAAATGGTTTGTCAGCTCTACTGTCCTCTGTAAAACTCTACCGGGAAACATTCATTGAAAATGATGCATTTTATTGTTTTGCACGGAGGTCTCCAGGGAATCGTTTTCCTCTCACAAACTCATTCATTCTATGGTTCGACAGCAGTGTGATTTCAGACATTACTTGCCGTTCGTCTTACTTTCCATCCGAGGACTCGGTATAATAATATATGCAGCTCATTAATGCTATTCTACACAAACACAGTCCATCCCCAAGCTTAATCGCTTTTAGTGTTTATAAAATGTTTTGCCAAAACAGTTTTCCTTACGGGGACGAGACAAGACCCAGATATTCATATCTCAAGGAGATTCAGGTGCATGCTTGTGTGTGTTTATTCAGACAATGATCTTATTACCATAAATGGGTAATGGAATTGTTTTTTTACCTGGATTTATTTATTTTTTTGTTGTCTAAAGGTCATGTGTGAAGCAGAGCCCAGTGCAGCAGTAGCTCCGGTAGGATGGAGGGAAAACGAAAAGGATAAAAGCATTTCCCGGCACAGTTCCCGCTCAGACCTCCTCAAACCCCTGTGGCTTTACTCACACCTGTCCTTAACCAGCGAAGCCCCCCAGCAGCTTGCGGTCCAAGATCTGTGGGCTTGGCTGTTCAATCGCACAGAAGAGAACGAACAGAGTCTGACTAGAGCCAAGCGGCGACCCATCGTCAAGACGGGCAAATTCAAGAAGATGTTCGGTTGGGGTGACTTCCATTCCCATATCAAGACAGTCAAGCTCAACCTGCTCATCACGGGCAAGATCGTCGACCACGGCAATGGCACGTTCAGCGTCTACTTCCGTCACAACTCCACAGGCCTCGGCAACGTCTCGGTGAGCCTGGTTCCCCCCTCCAAGGTTGTGGACTTCGAGATCACCCAACAGGAAACTCTGGACGTCCACAAGGACACCAAGTCGTTCAACTGCAGAGTGGAGTACGAGAAGACCGACCGGAGCAAGAGGACGTCGTTTTGCACTCACGACACCGGCAGGGTGTGCTTCCAGGAACAGACGCAGAGCCACGTCTCCTGGCTCTGCTCCAAGCCCTTTAAAGTCATCTGCATCTACATTGACTTCTTCAGTGCCGACTACAAACTGCTGCAGAAAGTCTGCCCGGACTACAATTACCACAGTGACATGCCTTATACTTCGATGGGGTAGAGTTTCAAACTCGCTCCGAGCGTCCCGTACATGTCTGTGGAGTTGAGTTTCTGTCATCACAGCCCAGCTTTCCTTGTTCCCTTGTCGTAATGAGAGGGCTGAAGTTAAGTCAACTAAGCTGAAGGACGTGCTGTGAACAAGCCTCACTCGAGATTTAAGGAATCTTAAGAATCTGTAAAGTGTTCAAACCCCGAACCCAGCTTTTGATAATGTTCCATCTTTTGCATGTTCTGAGCATTTAAAAAAAAATGTTGTAATAGTATCTGTAAATTTGGTCAACAAGTGAACATACACACGTACAGAAAATCTCACACTTACCCTAATGAGTGTCGAAACTCATTTATTCACCTTGAACCATGAATTCCAGATAAAAGATGTTTTTGATGTCTATTATGACATGAGCCCTTTCCATGTGTTCAGTGACGTCTTTATGCTGTGTGCTGGAAAGCAAACTATAAGATGATCACGAAAATACCGGTTCTTCTTGATTCATCCTGTACAAATCATTCTGTTCATTAAAAGTGTGTGATCTCCAAACACTTAAGACTCCAAACTCTGTTCTCCTGAGTGGTTTAAACAGACCTGATTTGGGATTATGGAGTACAATGCAAAGTGAAAAGACAGCAACGAAGCTGAAGGCTGAAATCTAACAGTGTTCTGACTAGATCAGTGAATCAGAAGGAGGTTCAATTCAATTTTATTTATTTATTTTTTTGGGTATTGCAATTTTTTGTTGTTGTTTTGGTTCAATAGCACCATCGTCTCCTCCACACCCCAGTCCAGTAGGGGGCACCAATTGAAACTTAGAATCAGCTTTACGCAAGTGTCTCGATTCTTATTTTGAGTTTATGATGGACATATTATCCCATCATCATCATCATCATCTCAGTGTTTCACTAGTACTTGGATACCATCAAGGTAGAAAGTTCTCTCTACACCAGAGCCATGATCAGACTGCCGGGTCCTTGCTGAAAAACACTGGCCTCCCATGAACTCCTTTAATGGCCAAACATGTGGAAGTGGCTGGAGCTTGGAGGCCTAAAACTGCAGAAACAGAACGCCTTTGATCAAAAGTTTTTTTTCCTTTTTCTGTCCATCAAAGGAGTTCCTGGGAGGCCAGGGTTTCAGACGTGAATCAGGCAGTTTGATCATGGCTACAGCGTACTGAGAAACTTTTCTACCATGATGGTATCCAAGCGCTAGTGAAACACTGAGATAAGTGCATTAGGGTAGAAGGGGATTATTATCCACAATCAACAAAAGTCTGTTTGACTTCGACGCCTAGTGCTGAAGTGCATTTTTAGGAAATGTCATTTTTAGACCATTTATATTTCCCCAGGTGTATCTATATGATAAAAAAAAAAAAAGTGAATCGATTCAGAGTTAAAAACGGACCCAGTGATACAATTAATTCAATCGACAAATAAAAGGTAGATTAAATTACACAACTGATTAAACTTGCACATCTGTAGTTGTGAGAATCCTGAAGTAAAACGTGACTACTAGACAATAAGCGCAGACATTTAACCCTCTCAAACACTTATATATATATATATATATATATATATACACATACACACACACACACATACATACACACACCGAGGTTTTAAAATGAAAGCAGGGTTTACTCTATTGATGATGCTTTTTTTTTTTGTACTTTTGTGTCAGCAGTTCCAGTGCTGTTAGGTGCCGCATCAGCTTTTGTACTCAAAGTTCATTTCTACACCTGCTGTGTAAACTCATCGAGAGTAATCTCAATAACCCTGATACTCAGTTTAGATTTATTCACCGGATTACGATGAAGGTCTAAGCCGATACCTCAAGCGGTTCAAATCTTGAGCTCAGTTTAATGCCAGTATGGAGTTTTAACAAGTTCTCACCGTCTCCCTCTGGGATCTCTAGCTTCCTCCAAACTCCAATAAAGTGATAGTCAGTCCACCTATCCTCAAACGACCCTAGGAGCGACCGTGTGTCTCTGAATGGGATGCCAGTCCATCTCGGAGCAGCCACAATGTTCTCGCCTCACACTCTGTTCCCGAGATCCTGACCAGGATAAAACGTTCACACGAAGAATAATGGAATTAATCCTACGATTATACACACTGGGCCAGTTTTTGCTATTGCGAGTCCAAAAAGGAGAAAAACCACTTGTGCTTTTTGTGTTTTAATTTCAAAGCAATAAATCAAAAGTTCTTTTAAACCACAATACATTTTCCAAACACAAAGAACTCTGCTGTTTTGTAGAGTAAGCAAAGCTGCTAATCATAGAAAATAAACTCCATACAACTAAAGTCAAAAATAAGTCTGTGTGAAAAGGGGGGAAAAAACGTCTTGTAAACAATATGATAAAGAAAATCTTCATATTTACCCAATAGTTAAGGAGGTGCAAAATATCAACATGTTCAGTTCTGCTTTCATGTAATACTCATAATTACATACTCAGAAAGAATGCATCACATTTCACCAAGTATTCTAAAGCAGAATCTCAGTTAATACTTATGCCCATATGTACTGATGTTAGACACACTGGTAAACATTTCCGAAAACAACATGGGCAACATCATTTTTAAAACGTATCAAAGGAAATGATTTCGCACTTGACGTGTGGATCCGTTTTTTGTGAGTTCACGCACTTTTCATTGTTTTTTTGTTTTGTTTAGTTTTTTCTTCCCCTCCTCCAAAATGTCAATATCACAGGCAGGGCTTTAAACATTCTGGATGCCAGTTAATGTGCCCCTGTTGACAACACTTCACAGACAAAGGGACCTAAACATCACCTTAAAACTACGGTGTTACGGAAGAGTTAGTGCAATCTGGACAGGCCTGGAGGGGGAGGGCATGTCCTTTAAGGCCATTTATCAAATGACAAATCACTGAGCAGAGAGAAGCCAGCTCGGAGGCGGCCATTTTAAAGCTGGTTCCTTCTTCGTCGTCGTCGTCTTCTTCTTCTGCAGTGAGCAAAGAGCACTGTGAGCTAGTGCAGTCCTCCAGCTGGGCTTAAGTAAAGGAGAAGGGAGTGACAGGCCAAAGGGAATCAGGGCTGGCTGCTGCTTCTTTCTAAAGTTGTGTGCGAAGGTCAGGACTGTTTGAGCCGTTTCCTGGGGAGGCCGAACGGGGGGCACTGAGCCGACGCCAGGGCACGAAAGGCTTCAGCCACTAGGTGAGGATGGGACTGGATCATGGCCTTCCAGCCTGCGGTCTCCATTATGTCTGCTGCATGGCTGAAGAACCAAGGAAACAAATGGAGTAAGTGATTAGCGTAATGTAGAATGAGTAGACATGAGGTTATGAAGTAATCTTGCAGTAAATGTTTTTCTTCACATCATCATCATCTCTATAAAGCAATTAGGGAAGCCGTGCATGCTTATTATTTCTGCAAACTCACTGAAGAAGTACATGATGCAAGTTTTTACTTTATCAAGTTCAACCAATTCTGGGCAATTCTACATTCTGTAAGAACAATGACTATACAGTAATACTTTTTATAATATTATATGCACTCACTTAGTGTGGAATTTATTTAAAGGGAGGCTATTACGAAAAAGTAAGTCATATTTAGACATTCAGCAGGGTCTCCAGTGTGCATGCAAAAAAACAACAACAAGCTAACAAGCTAACAAGCTTACAAGCTAATAAAATTTTCCTCCTAATGTGACATCACATAATAAGAGCCCCTCCCCTGGCTTGTTTCTCAGCAGTGCTGTTCGTTAGAGGGGTGTGGCTCAGCAGTACCTAATTTACACATACACTAAAATGGTGCAGTAAAAGGTAGTCTGATGCATAAAAACGCATTATTTGTAGGGTTATTATTTCAGCTGCGTAATTAACACACTTTAGGGGAGCCCTGAGACCCTGTTTAACTTGTAATAGAAATATATATATTAGGATTGTTCTCTTGGCTAATTCATTTGCATTAGGGCTGAAACGATTCCTCGAGTAACTCGAGTAATTCGATTACAAAAAATGATTGAGGCAAAATCTTCTGCCTCGAAGCTTCTGTTAATTAATTTTAAAAGCTTGCGTTATGTTTTTGCGCAATTTATTTGTTTGGCGTGACACAGTGCGCTTCCGGATGCCGCCAGTAACCACTGACGAAGAAGCGCTTACGTCACCCAAAAAACGGAAGGAGACGCAAACAGTTCGCGGTGTATTGATTTGAGGGAGCCGTTCTGTTGTGGGCTGCAAAATAGAAGGGAGCGATAAAAATATCAGTGAGCCAAGAGAAGAAGAAACCAGCAAGAGAAAACGACAGAAATTATCAGTAAAGGCTTATGTTATGCCTGAGCTGTAGATTTTGAAACTTTTAGTTCTGAAAGTTAAGTTGCACAACTTAG
>JAQMYJ010000007.1:5045889-5066971 GCA_030014305.1 Clarias laeviceps | reverse complement strand
CCGCCCCCCAGCATGCACAACCACTAACTCCACCCAGTATGCCCAACGACTAATCACAGATCACCAGTGTTCCCAACGACACACCCCTGATCACTGGTGTCCCCAGTGCATAGTCATTGACCACTGTTCCTAACGATCAATCACAGATTATTCTTGGACATACAAAACTTTCTGTAGTAATAAATGATGAACTAAACGCACCATTATTGATTTCTACTTCTGATTAAGCTGCTTTCTATCGCATGTAAAGGGAAAACACCTTCCTTCTGTATATACAATAAACCCTGATAGAGCACTGTTACAGCATAAACAGACTAATATGCAAACTAGTGTGTGACGTCACCTGGCCACTAATACTGTTTTTAGCTGCAGACAACAAAGCACAACAAAGATAAAGTTAACCAGGTTGACCACTAAACTCGGAGATAAAACAAAAAAAGTTTATTTACGGATGATGTGGAAAGAGATGAAGAAGCTGAGAATAGACAAGGAAAAAATTAAGGGAGAAAAAGACAAACAAGGATATATTAGGGCATAAATAAGGAATAAACAAGGCAGAAATACAGGTTGTTAAGCTCATACTAAAAGCCCTGTCCCCTCTGTCCTGCTGGGTGAGACTAGCCTGGCAGAAGAAACTATTAACTTTTATGGAGCGCTAATTTTCCTGTAAGCTAAGATGCTATGTTTAATTAGCTGTATCCGAGTGAGTTTACGAAGCTGAAAATAAAACAATACGACAACAAGAACGGTCCAGAACAACATGTCTTTCTTACAATCTTAAAGTTAACCCATGTCTGTGTGTGTTGTGTGGATAATTAGCACAGAAAACTGAGTTCGAGAGAGAGGAGAAGAAGAGCAGCTAGCCACCGGAGCTAGCAACCTCGGCCTAGATTTCCACACGGCCCAACACAAGTGATCAACCGAAAACAAAAGCAAACTAATCATCTCGGGCGGCATTAAAAACCAAGATAACGTCACCGAACAAACCAAATCCGTTCGTTTTTATCGCAGCACAACGCGACAATCTGTGTTTTTATTGTGTGTATTTCTGTAAAAGAAAAACGAGAACCTTTCTGTCTTTTGTGTCAGCCAAGAGAGCAGCGTTTAAAAATGAAAAAAAAAAATCTTTTACAAACCTCTCCGTCAATCCTCACAACGAGTCACAGGAAATCTTTCACAGATACACACGAACCATAAGTTATAGTTGAATATTGGTTATAATATATATATATATATATATTGGTGAGACTTTTGAGGGAATAATAAGTGGCTTTTCTGCCGTTCAAAACAGCTCAGCGCGAGCGCATAGCGGCGTCTGCAGTTCTGCCGGAGCACGGTCTGCGCATGCGCGTCACTCTCAGCGGCACTCTCTCTCAGAACTTCCTCCTGGAACCGTCCGTCCCGCACCGTCACCGCCTCAACCCGCGGCAGCGTCCCGGGCTTTATTCAAACATCACCACGTCCGTCAGTGAAAATGTCCTTCAATACAAATAATCACAGACAAACTTAAAAAAAAAAAGGAGTCAGGATTCTCTTCTTTGCTTTTGTTGCACATTTTCCCAACTAATTCAAAAGTTTAAGCAGCCGAATACGAAACTCAGTAGGTGATACTGAGAATAAGATTCAAATCTAAAAAGGTTTCACAACAGATGAAATGTAATATAACATGGCGGCACGGTGGTTTAGTGGTTTGCACTGTGGTCTCGCACTTCTAGGGACGAGGGTTTGATTCCCGCCTCACACACATAATTAATTGATCTTGTATACCACTTATCCTGTACACATTCATTCTTCTTGCTTACCATGAACACATTAATAAATGAATTAATTTTTTCTTGTATACAGCGTATCCTGTATTCATTAATTCATTCATGCATTAATTAATTAATTCTTTCAATCATTCATTCATCTTATATACCGTTTATCCTATACACTTTCATTCATCCATTTAACTTGTATACATCTTATCCTGTACACATTAATTATTTAATTAAGTAAGTAAGTAACTCATTCATTCATTCATTCATTCATCTTGTATACGACTTATCCGAGACACATTCATTAATTTATTTATGCATTTTGTATACAACTTATCCTGGTCACCTTCATTCATTCAGTCATTCTATACCACTTATCCTGGACACATTTCGTATAAAAGACTGTGAACAATTAAGCAGTAATGAAGATGAATAAATAATTGAACTATTTTATTTTAACACAAACATCATGATTTTCCATTAGGGCATGCCAAGCTGTCAGACTGAAAATGTAACCCTTCAATGCATTGCTGTTTAGTTTGATTTCTTCAGAGAAAACCAATCAGCAGGGGGGTTTCATTTTAAGAATTAAAATGCATAGGTGTCAGTAGTGAATGCAAACTATATTTAAAATAATTCAAGCTGCTTCATTGCATTTCAGTATGTGCTTCTGTGGCAGACTGAAAAGCAATCACACCACCCGGATATGTGAAGTTTGTGTTCGCCTCAGCTAGAAACATAAAAGTTGCTATGAGCTTCTATAACAAACAAGTGGAAGTTATTAACGATGAGATGCCTAAGATAAAGACATGTTTTGTCCTTCTTGTTTCTGTGCCACAAATACCCATAAAATGTACTTTGGACAGGAAGGAAGCTAATAACGCAACAACATTTGACACAATTTAGACTTTTGAACTTGCTGTGACCTTGATTCTGTTTGGTTCAATTCCAAAATTGAATTATATTTTACATTCTAGCACATAATCCTGAGATATTATTCTAACAAGAATCTTGGATGTGTAGACAGATGGATGGGTTGATATCAAACCTAATAAACTAAAGCATAGAAACTGAATTACAGAATCAACACTAAAAAAAAGATTTATCACAAGTGTGTGTGTGTGTGTGTGTGTGTGTGTATGTATGTGTGTGATTGCCATTGCAAGCCATAAAAAAGCCTCTATATTTAGTTTTCCTTGTGAGACCTCATTCAAAACACGTGATCTTACAATACAATAGTTTGGCATGCTGTATATGTGTTATTGACCCAAAATTCTTGAATGTCTGAATATGACACACTAAAAATAAAAGCCACACAGTGCCACAACTTTCATAGAATCAAACCTCTATGTAGCCCACATAAACGCTCTACTATAAAGTGGCATGTACGTATATTTAATAATTAAACAATCAATTATCTTTAAGTTCATCTTCAAAATAACACAATATAGTTTTTGATTTTGCAAAATAACAGAAGACAGTTATGTGAGTAAAACTTCCTTTATTTCTCTATATAATGCCCTGCTACACTAATGCACTTATCTCAGTGTTTTACTAGTGCTTGGATAACTTCATGGTAGAAAGTTTTCTCAGTGCACTGGAGCCACGATCGGACTGCTTGCATCTAAAACACTGGCTTTCCAGGAACTTCTTTAATGCCCCAAATATGTGGAAATGGTTTGGATCGAGGTCAGGACTGTACAGGGATGTGGCAATAACTCCCAGCAGAGTGCATGTTAAATTGGTGTTGGTAAATGATTGTGTGTACAGTTACCACAGATAGATTCTATTCTCTTCCAAAAGTTGATGACAAGTTGTGTGTTGTTTTTTTTAAGGACAAGGCATTCTACTTGCTGAATGTTCATGAGAACATCTGTATGGGGCTCCAAGCCATCTCAACCGGGATCATCATTTATGGGCTTCTTTAATACGTTTGCACCATTCAAATTGTGTTTTACTGTGCTTAGCACCAAACTGTGCTTGATGTCTTCTGTAAATGTCAACCCGTCTTCATTTGCGGGAAATTTCATCACAAGTCCCCTGTATTACTACATACATCGCAATAGTAAATCACCTTTTGACATCACCTCCTACAGTTTCCTATAGTGGCACGAGATCATCACGACTTGAATATACTGACTGAGGCACAATCTCTAGCATAAAACTTGCCACGGAGATATTATGTGGACCAAATCACCAACAGGGATCTTTTTTCCAAGATATTTCATTAATTTACTCTATAATCCAAACATACACACACCTGGACTAGCCTGGACTAAATTTAGACTAACTTTGTTTTAGACCTTTTTAAAACTTCCATATCAAGACAACTATATTATTATGGTCATTACTTTTATCCTTACTGTATTAGGAATGATCTTCACTCAACCTGACTAAGAATTTTTAATAAATGGTTTCTGAAGGCAGATATAATAGATAGCAGAACTGAATGAGTGACCTAAGTAGAGCTGAATGGCCTAAAAATAATCTATTATTTCATATTGAAGGCTGACTCACAGTCCTTTTATTAGTCTCCATTTTCAAGACAAAATAATATGGATGTAGAGTATGATGTGGATATACAAATGGAACTATATGGCTTTATTACTGAACTTATTATATTATTTTCTAGCATGCAAGGCTTGGTATAACATTCTGTTGGCTATATTTGCCTTGTATAGGTTATCTGAGATTTTCTTCAAGGAAAATGACATAAAGATAAAGGAAGAGTTTTTGGTTGCATTACCCCTCTGGATTTGAGTAACCCAATTAGAGTTAGGAGCTTAATGTCAGAAAGGAAAGTTTTCTGCAGAGAGCTTCCTGACAGGTCAATATGCAATCTTATTCTTACAGTGATGCTTTAAATGACACATTAAAGGAAGAATAAAGTAAAAGACATTTGAAGTAAAAGTCGTTGATTATCTCCTTACAGTGGCACCTATCAAACGATGGAACATATTAGTCATCAAGAGATCAATTTGTTCTCAGATTTGCTGTCTTGGAGGCAGAAAAAATGACGTTGATAAGGCTCAATGTTTAGACATGGCTAGACGACTGGATCCAGCGCATCTCCAAAATGGCAGGTCATGTGGGGTGTTCCTGGTGTGCAGTAGCCAGTACCTTCTAAAAGTGGTCCAAGGAAGGAAAACTGGTGATCTAGTATGGTCTGATCCCTCAGAAGAGCGTCCGTATCTTAGGTGCTGAAGCAGTTGTGGCTGGTTATAATAGAAAAGTGCACCACAGCATGCTGTGTATAGGGCTGAATAGTGAATGGCAAGGACCTACACCTGTGTGGGTGTTCTGTGTTGCAGTGAGAATGGTAGCAAGTAAAAAAAGGGGAGAGGTTCAAGCCACAGGAGAGAGACAGAGGGAGCGAGCTAAGTAGGTGTGTCTGTCTAATGAATAGAACGGATATATCACACTTCATTCCTTCAAGACTCTTACTGCTTAAGAAGAAGCTATTTCCACTGCTCAGCCTCATTTTGCACCAGCACTAATCCCCTCTGCATGACCCCTCACTTCTGGCCTATGAATTGCACACTCTCCATTTTTCCCATTTCCCCTTTATTACAAAGTCTTCAATAAAAGAGCACTTTGACTTTTCCTGAAGATCACCTCTGTCCGTGGTGGTGGCGATAACTTTGATGACAGTCATTCAAGAGTAGAAGGAGCTTGAACTGGAGGTGAATCTAAAAGGCAAAGCTTAGTCCTTCTTACCATTCTAAATTATGGAGATGCGTCCAGGGGTGGTGGTATGGAGGTGCCTGGAGCAGGAACAGCTCATGGGCTTGCTTGTTATGGGATAATCAAGGAGTATCACAGTGACTGGTTCATTCCAGTGGCCTCATACTGACATGCCTTGGTTTACACTAATATGTGACCCTTTCTTTGGAGCCCCAGAGATGTTCCAATGACTCCACATGCACTCTGTCTAAACCACAGCGTGTCTTGATGACATATATTATTTATTGTAACATTTGGGAGATGCCCTTATCCAGACTGTTATACATCTGAGCAATTGAGGGTTAAGGGTCTTGATCAAGGGCCCAAAAGTGGCAACTTGGTAGTGGTTGGGACCTTCCGGTCAGTAAGACACTCCCCATTCCGGATTTAGTGTGTGATCCTGAGATTGATGAGATTGGCAAGACTCAAAGCAGTGTGTAATTGGATGGGTGGAGGTATGGCATCCAGGCTTCCACTTGGGCCAGGGGCAGGTCTGTGCAACTGATGACACAGCAGCCACTGTGGCATGCCCGAGAACCATCCAAGGTCATAAGCATGGTAAGGGCCAGGGGTAGCTCAGTGGTTAAGGTGTTGGACTACGGTTCGGAAGATCCCAGGTTCAAATCCCACAACCACCAAGTTGCCACTGTTGGGCACTTGAGCAAGGCCCTTAACCCTGAACTGCTCAGATGTGTAATGAGATAAAATTTTTAAAGTCTGGATAAGAGCATCTGCCAAATGCCTAAATGTAAATAAGGAGATGAGACAGTTTCTTGGACTGGCTGTCTATTGTCATAATGTACTGTAGGTCTGTGATTACTTATTTTCATGTCACCAGTCTGCGGACTAGTCTCACTAACAAGGGAGCGTCAGATCTGTGCCAGTGAACAGTCATTCCAATAGCCATTTCCTCAGGTAAAAAAAAACTGCACTCTGCTTTTTTTTTTGGTTTGGAGGTGGTTGAGGAGGAGAAGCGGCCTCATCAATCACAAGCTCTCGTTGAAAGAATTACAGCCTGATTGCATTAAATAGGCAGTCCTTAGCCTTTGGTTCTGAGTCAAAAATGATCTCTGGCTGTAGAATTTATTGAAATTAACTTTTAGAAAAGGCAAATACATAAAAGACAAAAAAAAAGTTTTAGGCTGACCTGCGAGCAACAAATGCACCGCTGTCTTCACTTCTTCATCAGAAGTGAATCTTCGTCTTCGTAGGGCTGCTTTCAGAGGACCAAACAGGTCCAAACACATCAGGACTATGCTTAACACCTCAACACTAACGCGAATCACTACATACTGCTCTTCTGTCATGTAAATCACAAGTACGGCATCCATTTTTGCTCGCACCACAGTTACAAATGAACAGATGTAACACATTCACACCTGCACAGCAGTGACTGGGGAGACAGTAGTCTTGAATGGGAAGCGCAGAAGTTTTAATATAACCAGAGTGCGGATCATTTTTGACTCCTTGTCATATATGTGTTCAACCTCTGTTTGGACCACTGCCCATTTGATTGGCTCTCCCACATGAAGGATACGAATGTATGAATCACTTCACCTGTTTAATTTTGAGGAGTTTCATGTATGACTCTAGCGCAGTTCCTCTCTTGAGAGTAGGTCAGGAGACTCCTTGACTCCTTGGAGTCGGCGATGAGGGTATGTGTAGTCACGCACCGGGTTGTGAAAGTGTGTGGTAAGGACATACACCTGCACAGGATTTTTTAATGAGTATTCTGCCTCAAAATGTGCAGCAGCAAGGATAAAAAGCAGCGAGATAAGAGCAATGAGAGATAGAGAACTGAGGAACCCAGAGTTGTGAGTTGTGTGCATGCATGTAGATAGATATATGCGCCTAATCAGAGAAAATAACGAAGGAAAAGCGAAGGGAAAACTTTTTAAATCTCCTAAGCCTGCCTTGCATCTCCTCATTTTTATGCAAACCAGTAAGAGTGTTTGCAGGATAATCGAAAACATTTGCAGCAGTACCGGTAATCTGCTTAACACAAAGAGTGTTGGAGTCACGCTAATTTGTGGCACAGCGGGTTGCACTGCTGCCTCACAGCTCCAGGGTCACTTGTTCCCCTCTCGCCTATGTTGTGTTTCCTTCCTCCTCCCAAATATATGCCTGTAGCTGGATTGGTTACTAAATTGGACCACTAGATGTGAATGGACGTGTGATGGCGCCCTGCTAGAAAGTAGTGTCCCATACAGGGTTTGCTAAATGAATGAATTGAATAAATAATCGTTCAATAAGAATAAAATTGTTCTGCAATTAACTTCTTTAACTCTAAGTAGATTCAGTTCTTTAAAACGTGATGAGGAATGTTTTTGCACCTGTCAGAATCAAAAAAGCATCAACTGAGCTGCTTAGCTCCAGTCGGTGTGTGTGTCAGATTGCCCCCATCGCCCTGTCTTATAATTATCTGTCTTAATTAACTTTATTGTTTGCATTCTGGGGTCTAATCTGGGAAATGGTAATGAGTTTTAAAACCTGTGTGTGTGCGTCAGCGTGTGTGAAAGAGAGAGGGAGAAAGTGTGAGAGCGTGAGCGTGAGCGTGAGAGAAAACTGAAAGAGTGAAAGAAAGCTGACAGTAAATAACCTCCAGAATATACACATACAGGCATGTTCTATATTTGCGTACGTTCATTTTATATCTATCTTACTTCTTCAATGCTATAATCTACTATCTAGGGTCATTTAATATGATACACAGTCAGTGTTTAGTTCTAATCCCTAAACTAGACTTAAGATCGGCTGTAGTCTCTGACCTGTCACTCTGATGAGGATTGATGTGGGTTTAAAAGTAAATTTAGGACCATTTGAAAGGAAGTGTCTCTCTCTCTCTCTCTCTCTCTCTCTCTTTCACTCTCTCTCTCTTTATATGTGTGCATATGTAATCTTATTAGACACAGCATGCTGTTGAGCTGGGTGCAGCAGAGAGTTAAGAGCTCACTGATAATCCTGCCCTGAGTGGCTTTCTGCTATGGACATGTCTCAGCGGTACTGCCTTATTAATGAACCTGTTTCAAAGCAATTTACAAAATGTTACAGTTAAACAAGCATGGATAAAAAAAATGAAAGAAAGAAATAAAATCTGTGTGCATTGGCATTGTTTTTTAAATAATACTTTTATTTCAATAATGCTTGAATTATATAGTAAAAAGATAAATACAAATTCATGACAGTGATACAGATCTGTGTATGTAATATGGGATTACTGAATGAGTCAAGGTCCATGCAAAGATCAGGTGCTCTTTAATGCCTGATCAAGCCATACTGGGAAAAAAAGGAAAATCCATTCCCTTTGATCCGTCAATCACCTGTAACGTCATTAATGTGGCAAGAACATAGACTTGAGCAATGGCAGGTTAAGAGCCTTGCATAAAAAGGCCAACAGCTGCAGTTTGGCAGTGATGTTTGGCAAACTCTTTCCTTTCCAACCACCAACAAACCAATAAACCGCTGCTTCCTTTCTCAGCCCAGATCAGATAAACTCTCAATGTTACAAACTAATTTCTTGCCTTAAAATGAAATATAATATCATATACTGTACAGAACCCTCAGTCTTTCTGGATAAGATCACCCAATACCACTGTATGTAATTAGTGCATGGTGCTGCAACACCATGCTTCACCATGGGTAGTACTGTAGATAAGCTGTCTTTTAGTACTATATCTAGTTATGCCCAAAAGATTCTACCTTCATTACACTTTGCCACAAGATGTAAGGTGATTTAGGCAGGTTTTTAAAAAAAATTTTTTTATTTTAATGAGACAACTTCTGTCTAGTCTACTTACACCATAGTCCAGACGTGAAGAATATAAGAGACTGTTGAGACACGTGCATAAACCGACTGGTACTCGCCAGATATTCCTGCAGTTTTTTTTTATGTAGCCTTAGGTCTTTCGACATTTTCTTCTTGTCCTTTTGTATCCCTTGGAGGGACATCCTGTTCTTGGTAATGTCAATGGGGCCCTATTTTCCTCACTTGATGACAGCCTTCATGGTGTTCTACGGTTAATTCCGAGCACAGTCGAATGTCTGTGCAGACGCTTGGGCAGCTTATGTCATTTCTCTTTACATCACAAGAACACTGCAATTTCGACAGGGGTGTCAAATTTCTGAATGCCAAGAAATTAGCAGAAATTACAATGACTTGTGAGAGCTCATTTGGTCCTTATTTCGTATCCATTTGGTCCAGCCTGGGCACATTGTGTGCATCAAATACGACCTCTGCCAACTACCTAGCGTTCCATGCAATAATCGTTGTTGTTTTTTTTTTGTTTTTTTTACAGATAGGAATGACTCTTTATTCATACTGGATTATCTGAAGTGGTGGAACAATGGTTAAGGCTTTGGGTTACTAATCAGGAGATTGAGGTTCAAGCCTAAATAACAACAAGTTGTTCTCTTGAGCAAAGCCGTTAACGTTTCTTTGCACCACAATTGTTGTATCATGGGTGACCCTGAGCTCTGACAACAACTTCCTAACAAATAAAGGCTTCTTGGACATCCTGGATTGAACCCACACATATTTATATATGTTGTGTAATGATATAGTGTAACAGTACAAGGAGATACAGTAGACTTATTTTTATATCTGGATCTTTTTTTGGTCCTGCACCAGTGTCCTGGCTTGCAGCATGTGTGAATGAAAGAGAGAGGGAGGTCAGGAAGTCTGTCTCCTTTATGCCTGAGGACAAAACTTTTCTTTTAACAACAAGTATTAATTAACACCAGCAGAAAGTTCGTTGGGCATAAATAATTAAAACTTGAGACTACCTGCAGAGTTTGTTAAAGAGAGAATACACCATCATTTAATTGGCATTTTGCTATTAAAGATAACACAGCAGAAAGAAAGAAAAACAAAACAATAATTTAGCTTTATCCATATATAGCTATAGCTCCATGGTTGCGTGTTTCCTGAAGAACGGCCTTCATCTGCATTTCATCACGTATTTATATATTCATACTTCCTCGTCTCTCCTGCTGCAGCTATCTGTCAGGGGGGGAAAAAAAAGCAGAACCGTGTGATTGTCAGGAAAAGAGAAGAAGTGCAAAGCAGAGACAGGAGGGGTGCTTGTGCGTTTCTTGCTCCGCCGCAGATAACATGCGCACACCACTGTGAAGGCAGCACTTTTTGACAGGCCTCCGCTGCTTCATCCCTTTCATCTCAGGAGCTGACTATAGGTAGGGGAAGCTGCTGAGGTAGTTCACATGTTTTTTGCATTCTCTTGGGGTATGGGAGGACATGAGGAATAAGGATAAAAATAAAAATCTTTGAGTGGGCTGACTTACTTATAGCTCTTTCCAAACCCATTACTGCTGCAATATGTAACAAGGTATGTCTACATACAGTAATATATCAACATAGGGATGTGAGGGATTGGGAATTTATAAGTAAAATCTGTCCAACACACAGGAGACCTGGCCTTTTTGTACCTTTTTGTACTTACTTTTTTCTTGCACCAGTAGTAGACATACAATTGAAATGGGTCGTGCAGGACATGAAATATGAAATGATTGCAGGAAATCCAGCTGTTGATATGTCCAGACCAGTTTTAAGGGGGTTCGGTGCAAAACTAGCACAGAATTAAGCATGAGGGGCATAAACGAATGAATACTAAAACTTGACTTTTGCATCAGGAATATGCAAGATTACAGACATACCTACTTCCTTAAGTAATTCTCGACTCTTGTATTACAGCCCCAAGAAATGTTTAAAATGTCTATAGCTCAAGGAAATTGCTTCTGCAAGTTTTTTTTTAAAGTGGAAAAGTATGAAAAGCCTGAAAGCTGCCATTTAATCTGCGAACCGTCCCCCAAATTCCTTTCTTTCATTTTGTGATTGCTTTATTAAACTGAAGCAAAGCTATCCAGAACCACAAGTGTCCACTCTCCTATTATCAACCAAGTGACATTTATTTTTTTTGTGTGTTAAATACTTTTGCCATACAAGACTCTTGAATTTCAGACTTTTTGCATATTTTAAGGAACTTTCTGAGTGACTTCAGTTTGAGCCACAGGTACCTTTTAAAGAGTTGTGTGGACAGCAGAGTGGATCTTCGGCACCGCTCTCCCTGGTCTGCAGGAGATATTCACCTCTGGGTTCACCCGTCCATATACCAACTTTATGGCTGCCTTCTCTAATAGACTATACACCCCATTCCATCTGCGAGAAAGTTCTGCAGCATCAGGAGCTTGTCTGCCAGACAGTGCATTAGTTTCTTCCCGTGAGCAGTCTAGTTCCTGAACACCATGCTGCCCCATCCACCTTGGACACCCTGGAGAACCTATAGTAACTCACATAATCACAGTTCACACACATGGTGAGCAGAAAAGTACCTCAAAATGGAACACATTAATGGATGGGTTACGACAGCAGAATACCACATCAGTTTCAACTTCAGTAAGTGAAAAACATGAATCTGAGGCTAGCAGGGGTATGGCGTCATTAAAACTGCTGGCCATTTGAACACAGGAAAAGTTATGTTTTTCTGGTCTTAGCTTGGGTAAGTCTGCGCCCAAGATAGCGTCAGATTCAATAGCCAAAGACCTCATTGGGATCCAGTCTTGTTCCAACCAAGGACTGGAACCCAATGTGGTCTTAGGCCACTGTAGCCCACTGACCTCATGCTTTGATGCTGAGATGCCTTTCTTCTCACCACTTTTGTAACGAGTGATTATATGAGTTAGTTTATGCTTTGTTGCTGCTTGAGCCAATCAGTTCACTTTTTTTGCTGACCTCTCTCTTATCATCATATCTACAGAATTGTCATTCACAAGGTGATTTTTTTTACACCATTCTGCATAAACACTCACACTTCTGAGGGGATCAGCAGTTTCTTAAATACTCAAATCAGCCTTTCTGGTACCAAGAGCCATGCCCTGCTTCAAGTTATTAAGATCACATTTTGTCCCTATTTTGAATGTGTTGTGAATATTAACTGAAGCCCATGACCTGTGTGTGCATGTCTTTGCATTGCACTGCAGCCACATGATAGAATGATTAGATAACTGTGTGAAAGTGCATGTGTACAAGTGTAGGACAGTAAGTGCCTTGTGCGCACACACACACATACACACACACTATTCCCACTCTCAACAATCCTCCTCCTCACAACGCCCTAATTTATTCTCTTAAAAAATATGTATAATTAACATAGCTTTTGAGTTTTATTTCAGTGGTGTTAACAGTAAGGTCAGAAATGATAGCAAAGCTGTCTACAAGATAACACCTCCCTTCAGCTGTGACCAGTTGTTCTAGATTCGAAGAAAAACCAAGGAACATTTTGACTGCTGACGACCTGAGAAGTAACTATTTTTCTCTCTGAAATGATCTATTACAGTGATTTTGTTTCTGCAGGTGAAGAAATGAAAAAAAAAAAAATTTTAATACTTACTGTATCTCACTGCTACGACCAATAGCAGTTTTTTTTAGAGGATAAGCAAAGTTACTGAACTATATACTATATACGTACAGCCATGTTCAAAAGTTAGTACCCCCTCTTTTAATTCTTTTTAGTACCCCCTCTTTTAATTCTTTTAATTAATTAAATTTTTGTGGCCGGATAGAAGGCCTCACATTTGCCTCTAGAATACTCTTGTATAGAGAGGAGTTCATGGTCGACTCAATGACTACAAGGTGCCTATGCCTGTGGCTGCAAAAAACAAACCCAAATCATCATCAGAGGGGTTTCTGCCAATGACGCTGTGCATTAAAGCCAGATAATTCCACTTTGGTCCCATCGGTCCATAGGACATTGTTCCAGAAGTCTTGTGGTTTGTTCAGATGTAGTTTTAAGAACTTCAGTTGTGCTTCCATGTTGTTTTAGAAGAAGCTTTCTTCTGGCAACCCTTTCAAATAAACCATACTTGTTCAGTCTCTGCCTAATTGTGATGTCATGATCTTTAACATTTAACATGCTCATTGTGGCCTGTAGATGTAGCTCTTTATTTCTCAGAGGATTGCACAGTCTGATCTTGGGGTGAATGTCCTGGGACGTCCACTCCGGGGAAGATCGGCAACTGTCTTGAACACTTGAACACAACTTGTGAATAATCTTTTTTATTGTAGAACATTGAGCTCCAAATGGTTTTATAACCCTTTCCAGATTTCCAACAATTGCTTCTCTATGAGCATTGCTAATGTCTTGGCATTGTGTTAACACATACCTGATTGCTCCAGACCAGCAAACTGCCAAAACTTTTATAGCAGTCAGCACACCTGTTGATAATCTAATAAATTAAATAGAGAGCTGATCAGAGATCAGAAATTTAATATGAGATCTAGATTAGCAGCACCTGGCTGCAACTTACCCTCTTAAATCATGTGGAAGCTGTAAGGGGTACTTAGTATTTCCCACATGTTTTAACATCCTATTCTTAATCCATAGGGTTTATTAATATGATGTTGGCCCCGACCCCTTTGCTTTAACTCTTCTGGGACGACTTTCCACAAGGTTTAGGTGTGTGTTTAGAGGAATTTTTCCAGAAGCGCATTTGTGAGGTCAGACACTGATGTTGGACGAGAAGGCCTGGCTCCCAGTCTCCGCTCTAACTCATCCCTAAAGGTGTTCTATATCGGGTCTATATCAGGACTCTGTGCAGGGCAGTCAAGTTCTTCCACACCAAACTCGCTCATCCATGTTTTTATGGACCTTGCTTTGTGCACCGGTTCGCAGTCATGTTGGAACTGGGGTTGCTTTTCAGGAGTTGGGCTTGGCCCATTACTTCTAGTGTAAGGAACACATTTTGGACAAGTTCATGCTCCCAACTTTGTCGTAGGGTGGCACGGTGGCATAGTGGTTAGCACTGTTGCCTTGCACCACCAAGGTCCGGGTTTGATTCTTGGCCAGGTTTGATTCCCGTCTCTGTGTGCATGGAGTTTGCATGTTCTCCCCATGCTTGGTGGGTTTCCTCCTACAGTCTAAAGACATGCAGATTAGACTGGAATTCCCAAATTGCCCGTAGTGTGTGAATGTTTGTGTGTGCCCTGCGATGGATTGGCACCCTGTCCAGAGGGTACCCCGTCTCGTGCCCTAAGTCTCCTAGGATAGGCTCCAGGCCCCCGCGACCCTGGATTAAGCGATATAGACAATGAGTGATTGAGAACTTTGTGGGAACAGTTTGGGGATGGCCCCTTCCTGTACTAAGTAAGAAAATCAAAATGCTTTTTTCCCCCCTAAAAAAACCAGGCTGACAGTAGCCTGACAGTGTTGTCTGCAATGTCATGCTAAAAAGCAGATTAATCCTAACTAGCTATCTAAACTTTTACTGAAGATGGTAGTAACACCTAGCTAGGACCGGAGGTCAGATTTGAGTCCAACCATATCAGCAGATGAGCATAATTTTAAATGATAACTACACACATATGTGCTTGCTAAACATCCCATTCGAAGTTTCTTCCTGCTTTGCTGTAGCAACCTCCACAGTTCTGCGAAGGCATTCCACTAGTGGAGTGTTGGGGTGTTGCTGTGGAGACTTGTTTATTCAGCCAGAAGAACAGCACTTAGATCAGGCACTGATGTCGAACAAGGAGGCCTTGTTTGACTTCCGCCCACATTCCAGTTCATCCCGAAGGTGATAAGTGTGGTTGAGTTCAAGGCTCTGTGCAGGACACTCAAGTTTTTTCGATTTAAATCTTTGGCAAACCATATCTTTTTGAAGGTTGTTTTGTGCATGCGGGTCATGATAGGACATGTTTCAGCTATGCAAATTTCAAGCACAGTGAAGGGAAATTGTACTATACAAATCCTATACAAATGTGTGCTTTTAAGTTTATGTCAACACGTTTGGGCAAGAACCATAAACGGGTGTGATGGACAGGTGCGCTGAGACTTTTGTCTGTATATTGTAGTTCAGAAAGGCAATACGGTATATCATTTGCATAATGGTGGCATGGTGAGCAAACAGAACACAGCAAGCAGAGCTGTTTTAGAGCAAAACACCAGTGGAAATGTTTCTCTAATTACCTCGGGAAAAAAAGAAGTTTGGAGCCATTAATCTCTACACAAGATACAAAATTCTATTCTATAATAATGCTTTCATTAATGCTGACTGATAGAGACGTGCCCAAGAATAGGAGAAAAGAAGTCCATTTAGCAACTACAGTATTAAAGGTATTCTGTGTCCCCCCCCCACCCCCCTCCCCCATCCTATCCACCACTCTTATTTAATCAGTACTTACTGACCTTGTCACCTGTCCGAATCTCCAGCATATTGGTAGGGGTCTGTATTAAAATTCAACCCTCTGGTGAAAGTAAAAGCCTTTTAATTTCCCAGTGACATTAAAACCGCATGGCTGCAGGGCAATCTCTGGTGTGCAGGCAGCGCTATGCAAATTTCGAGCATGTAGCACTGGCTCTGCATGGCTCTCTTTTCAGACTGAGAAAAATGTCATACTCAGAGAAGTTTGCAAGATATAATCTTCCATAAAATTGCTTGTAAAAATCAAGGCCTGTCATACACTTTATAATCGTATTCCCTGTTTGTTCTGGTAGGAGGACACCGTGCACACACACACACACACACATGCTCACACACACACAGAAAGTGAGAGAGATAGAGAGTCATTATTCAGTATTATCTCCGGAATCTCGTCACCATCCTTCGATCACTTGAGATTATAATTCAATTGGCACTGTCACTACGCATGAGTGGGCTGCTTGAAAGTAAAGTTCATAACTGACAATCATTTAATTACAATCTGAAGCTCAAATGAACTGGAGACAGATTAATTAATTGACATTTGCATGATGATCTGTGATTGATCGCAGTCCCAGTAAACATACATACCCTTGCCTTTATAATAGTACAATATGCAGACAGTGTAATAACTCAAGAGGTTGAACACTACACAGATGGCTTTATGTATGAGAGCACTTTCTTTGCACAAGAACAATCATCAGTCAATTCACACATTTTTTGTTTTATCATCCACTATTTTTGAAATGGGTTAATTTGTGGACCTGTACTGAGTTTTATTGGAAATACAGTAAAACTGTATTTTACAAAAGTGCAAAAGTCTTGGGCCACCCCAGATTTCTTTATATTTTTCTTGGAAGAGCCAGAGTCAGGCTTTCTTTTATTTTTAATGTAGTCTTAAGAAATAGCTCTCCAGGCATCCCGAGGGACTTCTCACTTTTGGCAAGTTTTTGCCTCTCGTTTTCTGTCTAGTCTCAGTACCTGACCAGTTTCAAGGACTGGTTTTTGTTTGTTAATCCACACAGTGACCTATGAATCATTCAAGCACAAAAAAAAAAAATGAATTCAGTGAGAAACAGGTGCAGATGATGACAGATGATCAGGCTGGTGATTAGTATACTGATGATGTTGAGTGCTGAGTGGTTGGAACTGACGAGAGGGGAAATGAGGCTGCTGCTGAGGTCGTTACATACTGTAAACAACCAGCTTTTAAAATTTTTAGTATTTTAAATCGTCTATTTAAATCTTTAGGCACTTTGTAGCCTGTTGCAGTAAAATATTTGTTCCAATTTCTTTCCAAGTGATTAGCACTATCGCCTTGCACATGCAGGACCAGGGTGCGAGCCTGCCTCGGGGTCTGTTTTGATGTTCTCCTTGTTGTTGGTGGGTTTCTCCGTGTAAATTTCTCTGGTAAATGTACCAGAATTCCTGAAATGGCTATGTTTCATCTGCAGTCCCTGAATGAGCCCTGCGATGGATTAGCACCACGTCCAGGATGTACCCCACCTCGTGCCCTAAGTCTTCTGGGATATGCTCTGGCCCCCTGTGACCCTGTAGACAGGATAAAGCAGTATAGACGAGGAATGAGACGATGTGTCATCATATTTAAGAGGTTGTGTATTGTAGGGGCAGTTGTATCTCAGTGGTTAAGGCACTGGTCTACTAAACAGAAGGTTCCAGATTCAAACCTCCTCACCACCAAGTTGCCACTGTTGAGGAAGGCCCTTAATGCTCAGATGTATAAAGAGGTAACAATGTTCCTCTGGGTGGATGCATCTGCCAAATGCTGTGAGGGTTTACTTGGTTTTCCATTTATCAGGATTTTTTAGATTGACCAGAAATACATTTGGATTTACCATCGCAATTACCGAAAATTAATCTCATTTATCTTTTATCTAAGCTGACAGTGGAAAAAAAAAATCCAAGGAAGATCTAATAAAGGGTGAAGGAAATCCATTTTTAATTACGTATTTTATGCCATTTTCATTTTGTGTCTCTTCCTATGTGTGTTTGGCTGGTGGTGATTTTAATTATGTCTTCTCATCCCATTTATATTTGCCCAAGAGTTGTTAATGGAAAAATGGAATTGGCTCATCATTATGAATCAAAATTCGCTTAAACTTTTGCCAACAAATATTTTGAATGGGAACATACTTGGAGTAGATAAGTATATAGCGCTTGCAGGTTGTACTGGCAGAGAGACTCTTGCTCTGGTGTACCTCTTTACTAAGAAACCAAAAAAAAAGAGTTTCGCATAATGCCTGACAAACAGGAATAATAGCTAGCACCTTATCTGTGCAATCAGGAGAGAATAGATGGTGTTGTCAAATTCCAGCCAAAGAAGTACACAAGGACTTTTACTCAGTGGAAAACAGCCAGTGCTTATTAACTCTGGTTCATACAGTCAGAGAACGGATACATGAGGCTGTAGCATTTGGTCCTAATCAATGAGAAATACCTACAGTAAAATTGCGTCAAACTGTAGAGAGCTGGAAATCTATTAAGCACAGACTTACTCAATAATGATTATGAAGCGCACTGGCTGGAGATTACACCATGCTCTGGCACATCGACCGATACAGACCTATTGTAAAAAATGACTATATATGAAATAGCGCTTATACATGAGTAATATGAAATAATACATACTGACTCTATGTTGCATTCTTGTCTAGGATGCTGGGATATTCAGCACTCAGGTCACGGTGCATCACGACAGCCGTTTGGAGTGGTAGTTCTGGAGACGAAGGAGCCGACTGACATTGATGTATGATCTCTGTTAAAGCAGTGTCTTAGTCTGTTGATTACCATGGGCCGGGACTCCTCAGCTTTTTTTTTTTTTTTTTTTTTTGCTCTTGGGAAACACTGATAGTTTTTTCTAATTAACCTTCGTCACATTTTGTGCTCACTGGCAATAAAGAAGAAGTTGCATATTTATTGCTTCCTATCGCATTGCCTTATAGAGCACTTCATTGATGCTCCAGTGGCTGTTACATCATAAATGGCTTTTTATATCAAAGTTGAGATTGTGTCTTCTTGGTCAATGGACTCAGACGTTCACTTCGTTGGAAAGGTTATCACCTTTCGGAGAGAACATTTGAGAACGTCGCGCATCATAAACTCAACGCCGCCATGAAGATGTCTTCGGATGTCATTGAGATCAACAGATCAGCGGTCCAAGCTGGCCGTTTTCAGGTTTTTTTTTTTTTAATCTGAGCTCACAGCAAGCCCAGCGAGGACATGTCAGGATGTGCTTCTGCGCTTGGTGCATTTACGGCGTGGTATTAAAAGAGAGATGTTCAACCACTGAACATCACCCAGAGCAAAACCATCAAATCTCTCAGGAAAGAAATGGATCAAGTGAAATATAATGTGGTCACAGCCTCCCTTCAGGCAGCGGCACTTAAAGCCTCGCATTACAAAGTGGATTGCAGCATGGTGCTGAATTGTGTCTGGGTTAGGGAGATGATGAGGTGCTGTGCCAGGCCAGGCCCTGAGCGGCAAATGTGACAGAAAGAGAGAGAGAGAGAGAGAGAGGCCAGAGTAATTCTGCCTGCTGGAACGAGTTTTCTCTGCCTGAAGAGCCTGGGCATGCGTCCATCGTCTATCTCACAAAACAGCATTTACACACTCAATTTTTCCCCACAAGTCCCATATTTCGGGGAGGTTTTTTTCTTTTTCACCGACTAAATGAACAAGTATAAGGAGAAAGGAAGATAGAGAAGAAGAGAGAGAGAAAGAGAGGGAGAGAGTCAGAGTGTGCATTTGGCAGTGGCGATAAGACGTCAGAAGTAGGTCAAGGACTCTCGCAGCCCGACAATTTGCTGTAATTACAAAGCTCCCAGAGCCATAAGCGGGAAGATCAAATCTGACATGGGATTTGGGAATTCATTGTTCCGCTCCCCTTTCCCTCTGTCTCGCTTGTTAGCCAGCCTTTTTTTTCTCCTGGATTTATTTGCATAGCTATTTGTAACCAGTTTGTGTTATTTAGACTGTGTAATGTTCTAAATATAATAACCAAGTCTTCGAGATACGCGAGGACAATACACATTCGTGCAACCATCCATTTTAAGATAAGGGACAATTTTGAAGAATAGACTTTTTTTATTATTTATTTTTTAAATGGCCATCAGCAAACTATTCAATTTTATGAGCCATCTAATTCTCTTCCTCTGAAGCTAAATAACATGGCAGTAAAGCTCAATGACGGGACTCTGTTCCACAGGTAGGACAGCATTAGCTACTGTAATTCCTCCCTCTGGCTCCATTGCAAGGTTGTTGCCTTGACAACACTATTGGCAGGTGGAATTGACAAAGAGGCGTTCAAGCGTTAAATGTTACACGTGCAACACTTCACAAGTTATTGAATATAATACCTACACGTGATGTGCTGCCTGGGGCTTTAATTACCACCGTGCTTCCTTCAGCAAGCATTTGCAGACAGCTTCGTCAGATTTGTCCCGGCCACGGTCGCCGTTCACCCTGTGATAGGAGATTTAAAGGACAATCCCATTTGTGAGTGTGGATATTCAAGCTAGTGAATTCTGGTATGAATTGCATGAATGTACTCGTGCTCATTCATGCAATTAGCCAACCAGCCAATCATGTAAAGGCAGTGCAAAACATAAAGTCACATGACAAAAGTCACACAATTTATTTCATGTCGACATCAAACGTTAGAATTGGGAAAAATTATCTCAATCGTCCTGACCGTGACGTAGTCGTCTGCACCGGACCAGTGGCTTTAATTATTTTAGAAAAATGTCCTGGAATGTTCCATGCATGACAGTCTACACAGAATGTAATGAAAGGCATCCAGTGAGTGTTCATTATGTGGGCGGAAATGCATGTTGATGACGGAGGTCAGATGATCATGGCCAGATAAGTTTGAGAATCTTTTTAGTTGGAAAACATTTCATGTCCTTTCATGATAAGTATATTCTAAAGATTTCTCTTAAGAAAAAACATGTTATAATATCACACAAACATTATGTATCACATGCTTCCCTAAGCTTAAAAATTTACATAATGTTGCCAAAGAATATTTTTGCCAGCAATTGATGGTTTCTTGGTTCCAAAATATCGAATAAAATCCATTAGCGTTAACAGAAACTATTTTTAATACTTTATTCCAAAAGTCAAAATATTACTTTTTTTTCTTATTTATATAATTTACATATATCAATTTATTAGATAGATAGATAGATAGATAGATAGATAGATAGATAGATAGATAAACAGATACTTTATTGATCCAGAGCGAAATTTCAAATAACAAAACTCTGTCCTATAACTTGAAAATGATTTGTCCCAATGCCAAGTTCAATTCAATTCAATTCAATTTTATTTGTATAGCGCTTTTAACAATTGTCATTGTCGCAAAGCAGCTTTACACA
>JAQMYJ010000007.1:5032479-5045789 GCA_030014305.1 Clarias laeviceps | reverse complement strand
AGAAACCTTGAGAGGAACCAGACTCAACAGGGAACCCATCCTCATCTGGGTAAAACAGAGAGCAGGAATTGATCTGCAAGTGACCTGCATCACATGATCTCATTATTAAGATAAGATAAGATAAAACTTTATTAATCCCGGAGGAAATTCTTGACAATGGATTTTCAGTGGAATACATTTAATCACATTGTGGTAAGTAAAATATTTGTAAAAAATATTTTATCTATAATAGCTCCCGTTCATTGAGCTAATTACTTGTCCACCAACTATATTACCTTTTATGGTTTAGGGATTATTTATGATTTAAATTAAATAATTTGTTCAAACATGATGATAAACTGTTCATGAAAATTAAAAATGGCCAGCTAGGCAAGTCCTATTACTGAAATTATTGGTCTAAATAAGTAAACTGTCAACACATAATCAGTACATAATCAGTCAAAAAAAAGGATAATGTTTTAAAGAATTCACCTAACTTGAACCACTACTTGTTCTATTGGGGAAAAAAAAAATGTTTTTGTACTTTTTTACTCATGTGAAATGTATTCCAATTTATTAAATGACTCTTCAGTTGTCAGGAAGACAATAATAAGTTAAATGACCACTTTATACAATAACAGTGCTCAGAATGAATCGGACTGCTGCCACATGACTAGATGATAAAAGTGTTCTTATTAAAGTGGACAGTGGTTGTAGATTAATAGAGATTCATTGTGATTCAGATATTTACATTTAAAACCTATTTGTCATTTGCAGATGTGAACGTGTCATACAGTTAAAAAAACAAAACAAATTGGAATTCCTTTGATTTCTACCTTTGAAGTTGGTGTGCAGTACCTGTACGTAGATATAGTGCATAAAATGTACTACATTAGTTTACTCAGGAGTTATCACAGTTTGGGGCTAAATTTGAAGGAGACTGGACTGATGGAAAATGATTTAAAAATTGTATCAATCCATCCATTTTTTATTACACATTTCCTGTACATAAGGCAGGGTACACTACTTCTGCTAAATGAGGTTCTAAGAATTATTACAGTAGATCACCAACAAGAGCTCTAAAGACTTAATCAACAGTTTAATACGTGCTGGTGTTTTAAGCAGGATGTGTTAATTCAGGTAGATGCAAGGGTTCACAGGTTTTTTTTTTTCTTTTCTTGTAGCTGTGAAGTTTGCGGTAGTTTTGAGGACACATTAATCCTTGAAATCAATCACCTTCATTAGCAAGGGAATTACCTGCTTTTTATAATGAAACCAAAGCCTATTTATGCCATAAAATTATGAATTTTGTTCTGACAATCTCTTCTGACAGGGGATCATACATCAAAAAAGTAAACAGAATACAAAGTAAAATATCTACCAGAAGTTTTTAACACACAAACTTATGGAAAGAAAGAAGGAATGATAAGGATGAGGTAATAAGGAATAAGCATAAGATCTAATAGGTGAAATGTTACATATTTGTATCTTTCATCAACCTTTCATAAGTTTTAACAAAAGCCATGGAAACCTACAGCATTCTACAGTACAGTACATAAAGGTCTGAAGCAGTTGTGTAACCAAGGTGGAAAAAAACAAATCTTCATTATGAAGGTGATAGAAAGCAGCTGTCAACATTTCTGTGAAACATACTCAAGCGAGTACCATCATTCCCATGTCCTGTCCCGGTTGGACAGCAAACCCACTCATAACCATTCTCCATGTTTGATTGATAATGCCTGTCTGACTCTGCATGAAATTCAGAAGGTGCTTGGCCGCCTCCTGGTGCAGACAGAGTCAGAGAAAATGAAATCGATTGGGCTGTGCAGAGACAAGTCGCTCCAACGGCCTCTATCGCACTTTTGTCAATAGGGCTCTACCTTTATTGATCCTGAGCGGGAAAACTTCTGCTGGCATGCTCGCCAGTCCAGCTGATTAAACTGCTGCTGAAAACAAATGAGAGATTTGATTAGAGGAGAAAACGCTGAGGTTTTAGAGCAACCAGTCACTAAGATAAGCGATCTCTTATTTATGATTCATGGGCAAGAGTGGTTCAGAGAAGTTCTTCTGATGCCAAAGATGTAAATTTGCGAACAGACTTACTTCTGTGACAGAAACAGCACTGCAGAAGCACACATTACTTCTAAGAGAAGCTATTTTCTCAGCTAGTTTCTCTTAATCTGTCTCTTAATTATTTAAATGTCTCTCCACTAATATTAGGCATGCAGTTAATAAATTCCGCTTATTATGGGATTGTGTTCAAAAATGTCCAGGATGGAGGCTGAGTAATTTAAAATTACACACAAAACATGTTCAGTTGTAAATGATAATGCACACTGTCAGGAATATGAGGCAGAAAGAAAAATTATCAAAAGAATGAAAACAAGAAACATGAACTGGTATTCAATTCCCTTTATGGTGCTACCATTACAGAAACTTGACTCCTTCTTAATTCTTAACTCCTGATAGGTGAAAAAAGTCATGAAAGGGTTTTGAACATGCATGTGAAATTTTTTTTTCACGGGTCAATGGTGCAATGAGGACTCATCTTCAGCACAGTCAGCAGGAGATCCTTCAGATCCTCCATCCTCCAAATTTTTGTTATGGGGAGCCACAAGCTCCCAGATAGAGCATGGCATGAAATAAGGGCTGCAGCAATGTCTTCAGGGGGATCAAAGTCCAGGTAGAGCATAAAACATATACTTTTAGCCTTGTAATAAAAATGACGTCATGATTGGCATAAAACACAAACCAAACTCATTGGAGTTCACATCCCTTTTTGCTCAGTATGTTAGCGTGTTAGGATCCAGAAGAATATGCAACCCAAAAACTAAGTGCGTGGACCCTTTGCTAAAGTGTCCATCAATCACTTTGGTGCGCTAACAAATCGTCTCTTTCATAATGACCTACAAGTTATTTCTGTAAACTTGGACTGCTTGTACTGTTGGAAGTGTTTTGTTTCTGTCCTTCCCATGTAGTGTGTAACTCAGTCATGCTGCGGTGTGAGTGACGGCATAAATGCTTCTGTTTAGAATAGAAAATCAAGTAAAGTATAGGCCTGTACTTTAAATTTAGTGAGTAGAAGTAAAAAGTATCACATGCAGAAAATACTCACATAAACTACAGATACACACAAAAAAATGCCAGCCATTTAAAATAATTATCTAGGTCACCATCAATAGACTGCAACTATTTTCACTAATATCCTCATCAAAATAATCAAATTGTATACTAGATCCTGTACCTACATTTTTTGAAGCCTTTGTTCATCTCAGAACTATCTGGAAACTGTAATGTCACTACATGATGCAGAAAAAATTGTTTATGCTTTTTCTTACCTCTAGCTTGGATTACTGTAATGCCTTACTAGATAGATGCTCCATTAGGTGCATATGCAAGTTCCAGTTAGTAGAGAATGCAGTAGCCAGACTCCTAACTAGAGCAAGGAAATGTAACAAAATCACCCTTAATCAAACCACATGTCCCTGGTTCCCAGTAAAACTTCACACTTATTTTAAAACACAGAATAGTCATGTGCCACAGTAATCTGTAAACCACAAGTAATCTGTGAAATGCCGGGTTCAAAGGGTGCAGACTATTTGTTAGTACCTTGTGTATCTCTTCTTCTGGTTCCCCTTTTAATTACTCTGTTATGGGGATTCGTGCCAGAGTCCCTGCTTGGATCCTGCACAAAATGTCCATTGACTCTACACAAAAGGTAGTTTTTACTCTCATAACTGTGTCCAGTTATTCTGCACAATCAAAAGCCCTGGTTTGATCGGAATGTCCTTTGTACAGCACCCCTGCAAGCAAAAAATCCCAGCAGAAGCTAGAAAAGAGAGACTGAAATCAAATAAAAAGCAAATAATAAGACACAGGTAAAAGTGATCAGTGACATGTGACATACTGAGGCTAATAAAAAATTGTTGCTCAGCGCTTTTATATTGCTGCCATGACAGCAACTAAATTAACGATACGTTCGAGATTATATTAATTTAATTATATTGGTGATTACATTGATTGTCTAGTGTCTTTTTGCATATCATGTGCACATTAGATAACTCTCCAAAAGTTAGTATTTTAGTTTTACATGTCTTTAAAAAAAATATGTAAAAAATTTCATTTAATTATAAGTAAGAATAAAATCTGGTAAATGCAAGTGAGAAAGTAAACACAGCATGTTTTTACATGTGGTCTTTTGGAAGAATAGTGATAGGAAGTTCGCTTCATTTTACCGGCTCGGATCTTTGAGTCTCGTTCAGCTAAATGAACAAATCTTTTTTTCGAGTTATTTCGTTCATTTTAGCAAAATGTAATTAAAATATACATGTTACTTCCTTAACATCTACTACTACTTTCGCAAATGTTGATCACACAACAAACATGACAAAAATATAATGTTATAAGAAAAAGAAAACATTAATTCATTATTTACCTGGGTCTTTAGTCTAGGATTAGCACACCTCACCTCTTCTCTGACCATCCCTGGGTTTGAGTAGCTCGTTCATCACAGGTTAAGTTTATGGGGCAGTCATGTCATGAACAACGACTCAGGAAACCCAAAGATTTGAAACAGATGAACTAATTCCTGTACAAAACCTATGATCTTCCATATAGGCGACATTCCCCGAGACCACTCGTTCTTCCCGAGTCACACTTAAGATTAGTTTAAAATTAACGAATCGTTCAAGAACAACCCATTACTAGTGTAGGACGACTACGCTGTTATTAGGTGGAGAAGGGGACTCGTCTTCCCTGTGGGTGAGTGCTTTAAATAGTGTAGTAAGTGGCAGATTTAATTTCCCATGCACAATTAAACACACAAGCTCTCATTGGAGCTATTAAGCAAAAACATAGGCGGTAGAAAAATAAGCTTAATATAACTTTTTTTTAATGTTTTTAATCCACCACCTTTTCTCCCTGTTGGTGAATTGTTGGTTTAATGATTCTCAGGAGCTGTGTTGAATTCTGCTACCTACCGAGTTGCACGCTCCAATGTGTCTCTGAATGACCTTTAGCTTTGAACACAGCACCTTCTTCATGGCACTGTTTCAACAACCTTATGCAATGTCACAGGGAGAAATCTTGCCCAGGAAATCCCAAAGATTTTTAATGGAGTAAAGGTCAGGCCTCTGTGATGGCCAATTAATCTGTGAAAACGATTCCTCATGCTCACAATTTGTACCTGATGAATCATGGAATTGCAGCACAGTGGCTTAGTGGTTAGCACTGTGGTCTCGCACCTTCAGGGTCAAGGGTTCGAGCCATGTCTGCTTCATGTCTGTGTATGTTGAGTTGATATGTTCTTATAGCACTTGACGGGTTTCCTCCGGGTGCACTGGTTTTCTTTTACATTCCAAATATATACAGATTAGTGTGTGAGTGAGCGTGTGTATGCATGTGTCCTGCGATGGAAAATGAAAAGTATGTTTAACGTGCTGTGAAAAAGTATTTGCCACTTGCTGATTTTGCTTTTTTTTTTTTTTTGTGTATATTTATCATATTTAAATGATTCAGATTGTCTAACAAATTTTAATATTACACAAAGATAACCAGAGTAAATACAAAATTAAATTAAGGGAAAAAAGCTGTCTAAACCTGGCTGGCCATATGTGAAAAAGTAATTGCTCCTAAACCTAATAACTAGTTGTGCCACCCTTGGCGCCAACAACTACAATTAAGCTTAACTGGCAACAAGTCTTTCACATCACTGTGGAGGAGTTTTGGACCACTCTTCTATTCAGAATTGTTTTAATTTAGCCACACTGGAGGGTTTTTGAGCATGAACTGCCTGTTTATGGTCATGTCACAGCATCTCAATTGGATTCAAGTTCAGAATCCAATTGAGCCATTCCAACACCTTCATTTATTTATTTCTTTTTAACCATCAGAGGTGGATTTGCTGGTGTGATTCGGATCATTGTCCTGCTGCATAACCCAAGTGTGCTTGAGCAGGTTACCTTTGTGTAATCTTAAAATCTGTTTGATGATCTCGATCATGTAAGTGTGATAAATATGCAAAAAAACAACAACAAAAAAAATCAGAAAGTGAGTGAATACTTTTCGGCACTGTAGCCCAAGGTGGAATAAAATCTGCAACCTTGAAAAGCCCGTAATTTACTCTCTTGTCCACTGCCTCCCTTCACAGAAGCAGCATGATTCCTGCCCTGATGGGCTTGTAGCAGTTTCCTTTTTTTTTTTTTAAGTTAAACGAGGCATGCTGTGTCAAGATTGTGCAGCATCTAAACAGGCAAGCAAATTAATGGAACACTGCCTTAGATTTATCAAATAGCAATTAAACTTAATTGATCATAAGAGGTGATTAGTATTTCAACAGAATTTTGTACAAGGTGTGAATGTGGACTTTATTTAAGATTAACACTTTCTGAAAGGTTAATATATCTATATACTTTAAGTATAATGTGCGTACTTGTCAATGCTACCAGGAAAATGCTACTTGAAGGAAATTTCCCTGGAGCGTTCGGTGTTGTCCTCGAGTGAGTAAACCCAGGGTTTGATGAAAGAGCTAGTTTTGTGGTAAGGTGCGGCATGCTGTATGGGAATGATGTATGGTCCTGCGGCTGGGTGATGTGTTTGTTTGTTCAGAGCACACGTGAGAAGAATCTCGCTGTGCCGAGACGCTATTATGACCCAAGCTCAGAGTCTTATCACATCTGATAAGACACACATTGAGCAAGAGAGTGCTTCCTCTCAGACGGAGCAGAGTGGAGAGATAGAGGAGTGGAGAAGAAGGGTGGAGTGGGGTGTCCGAGAAGATAGGACAGGTGAAGGGGAAAGGCAGAATCTATCTATGATGAACTGTACGGTGAAATGCTTGATACAAGCCTTTAGGCTGTTGACTGTCTATCCTTGGTTTGCGCCTTATACCGCAAACTGGCACTAAAAGTAAAGTGTGCGTTCATGCACTTGATGATAATGCAGGATGTGTGTGAAAGATAAGTGCAAGTGTTTTGGAAATAAGTGAATGATTAATCTTGCAGTGAACTCATTTTGAGATAATATGATTCAATGTCTAAATAGCCTTCAGCATTATCTTTTAGGAGCATAATAGGTTCTTTTTAACTTGAACTCATAAATCAATGTACCCAATTTTGTATCTGTGCGTGGCTGACTGAGGCTTATCTCAGAGCTCCATTGGTGTGTTTTGCACGGCTGGAGAATCAGACTAACTCAGGAGAGGAGTTGATTCACAATGCGGCCAATCGAAAATCTGGCGTCTCGTTATTTGACTCGGTTGATGCCACGTATGAACAGTGTGGTGGAGGTGAAAAGGGTCAGGGGTCACTAATTGATTAAGGCACTGGACTGCTGACCGGAAGGTCCCGAGTTCAAACCCCAGCACCACCAAGATACTACTGTTGGACCCTTGAGAAAGGCCCTTAACACTCACCTCCTCAGATATATAAGGAGATAAAATGTGAGTCATTCTTACATAAGGGTGTCTGCCAAATAGCCCAAAATACCGATAAAGAAGAAACTGGAGAAACTGACCCACTGTTGAAGCAAATGTATTGTTTCAGGCAGCGATTCCAGAATCTGGCTCCCATTTCTTGAACCTGGATCAGATGTGATGACGTTTTTAAAGTTTTTCTATGGACTTTTTCCACTTTGCACTATATTACCACCTACTGTCACTTCCATGCTTGTGCAGCCTGCTTCATGTAGCTGATACGGCACATCTAGCCATAATGCTCCTATTAATTGTACGATGCCACTTCTCCTCAGCTTGATATCAGTTTGAGTTTGTTCCAGTTTAGCCGGTTGGGACTAATCGAAGATGACAGAAGAGCTCACTAGTGGGGCAACTCACGCAGATGTCAGTGACGATTTTACTTATATTCAAACCAGACTGAAGAGAATGTGACAGAGTAAATGACTAAAATGAATTAGCAGAAGATGCAGCTGGGGTTTTGTCACTTTAGCAGTCTCGCATTCTTTTGCACCCTGCCTTTTGAATACCCATGCACAAATTCTAAGCAGTTCATTATAGTACCCATTACAGGGGCTTATATCCAAAATGTAGCCATGATTCTCAGTTCTCAGAAGATTTGGATTTATTTACAAAGCATTCCGGACACAGTTATGACATACATATCACAAAATAGCGATATAGTTGCTGTTGATTCTCATGAGCCCAAATTTCTGTGACTAAATGAAGCCACAAGCGATGTCAATCCGATGTCTAGATTTAACAGTGGTAGTCAGCCTCAAGAAGAGTGAACAGCCAGCATCATAAAAAAACAACACCAACATGTAGGTTTACAATATAGACAACAAAACCAAAGCACTGTTACTTGATACTGCACTAATATAGTGCATAAAGGAAGTCTTTTTCCGACAAAAAAAAACAAAAATTCATTTTCATGTCTCCTCTGTAACAATTCTCCAGCTGTTTTTTTTTTTTTAAATAGCCCACCCCCCCTGTACAAATTTGTTTTGTAAAAAAAAAAAAAAAAAAAAAATCAAACCACAAAAGCACACACACTACATGTAGAGGCACAGGGCTTGGTTTCAAACGGTATTGTTCTTGCAGCTGGAATGACCTTGGTTTGTCTCAGGAGGTCTCTGAGTTGCATAAGCAGGAGTTGCGGTGTCAGGAGCAGAACAGTCACATGTCCGCATCACCGTCATAGGCCAGAGCTAAAGCCCTTTGCGTCCTACAGGAGTTCGGATCATCCTTAGGGTTTTTGCTGGTGGGATACACACATGCATGTGTTAATCAGACAGGAAACAGTATTTCATACACTTCCAATTTACACCACAAGAGGGTGGCACTTTATTAAGAAATGCTTTAAAATAAGCCATGACTACTGTATATCAGATTCTCTTCCATGTTTGATGGATTTATCGTCATATTTCAAACACTTAATGTTATACTCTATATAGCATACATGTCAAAAGCGGAATATGACTTCATGAATCACTTTATAAGAATTGAGATAAACATTTCACACATACAGTACATTAACAATGGCTTGAGTTCAAATGTGTCAGCTGTCATATAGGCTCCAGTTCTGACCATTTTAAATTCACACTGTTATAACAAATGACCTGACATACTGTACATACATTGACGCATGACAAAGTTTGGGCAACTGACTTCGTAGCTAAGTTTGTTACTGATTGTGTAATTGAGCAGCATCACACCCGAGGTTGTGCTGTTGTGCTGAATATCAGCATGACCTCAAGTATGATGTTGCTCTATACAACAGTTCCACAAACACCATTTATTATCAATAGATTATGATTTGTTTGTTTATTTAATCAGTTATTTTGCTCTGCCAACACATATCATTCCACGACTGGCATGACAGTTAGTGTAATTAACAGGGGTGAAGGTAGTTTTAAATTCTTATCGGTGCTATGTAGCCAAAAGGTAAGGAGAATAGACAAGGTAGGTGGTGGACAGTCCTGAGAAACTCTTATATCTCTTAAAAATAAAGAGATTTACTTTATATTTCCACTTATTTTGCTTTAGAATATCAGCTTTGTTAACTTCCAGGTTTCGGACGGTTCAGAGGCAATTTGGAATGACGTAAAAGCAATTCCTAATGAGACAGTGATGTTTAAGATGATGTAACATTATCAGGTGTGTGTTCTTGCTTAAAGTGCTTCCGTGACTAGGTTTGAATGTGGGTTTTGGCAGGCAGCTGCTCTCTCCACTTTCTGACCGTACCGACCTACTTTTACCCATGCTGTGACCGAGAGTTAGTGTAACTAACATGTGTTAGAACATCTGTAATGAGAAGACATACATGTAGTTAAACATCCCAGTGCTGTTATGCTTTATATCACCACTTGTGGAATGCCTCTTGTCCAATCAGATTGCTCGGTCAGAACTAGATATTTTAGATCCAGATTATGTGGTTAACTGGAAAATTAAATTGCAAACCTGTAAAGGTTGCAAAAAAGGCATGAGTGACAGTCATTACACAGTGACAGCACTGTTTATTAAAGTGAGTTTTAAATGACTGCTTTCATTTTCACTCAACATTTCAGCAAAGCCTTGACACTTTATAAGTTCTATTTTATGATTTTATGAAAATCCATAAAAAAATGCAATGCCTCCATAAATCATTTATTTATTCATTTATCCACAGTCAGCACATTACCTGGACCACAAACACACCTACACACTCATTCACACATATTAATCTTTAGGGTCAAAGTACCACTTTCGTACCCTTTTATGTTATTCATACCTATTTTTGTTGATCAGTTATTTTTATTATTTAAGATAAAAGAAAAAAAGAAAAAAACTAAAAACATTGGTAACATTACATACTGCTAATACTGACAGTACTATATACTACACTTACCACAGCAGAAAGGACATTGCGATGATGAGAACTATCATGATGAATCCACCTGCCATTAGCCCGTACACCCACAGCCTGACCCGCCCATCTGGTAATTAACACAGACAAGGCAGCTTTATATAAATTACCCTTACCCGCTGACCTGTGAATGGCTTTGCATCTGATACTTAACAAATGTACTGTATACCTCGAACAGAGAAAGCTAGTTGCTTTCCTTGTTTTCCCTACATACACAACACAAATGCTTTATTTCTAAAGGATCTTATGCAGAAATTCCAGAACCCTAGACCTGATGATGATGATGATGATGAAGTGTTTAGATCTAGAAAAGCACAGAAATGAAAAACACTGCAAAAGGATAGGAAGATAAATGCCGTTTTTTTCCACCTGGGCCGAGCGGCTGCAGAGTCCAGGCTGTCCTCTCGTTCTGTTTGTGCATGCGTCTCAGACGTCCCCCACTTCTCTTCGCATTTGCTTTCTTATAATCAGACCCAGGGGTTTTTGTACAATAATCCAAGAAGCCATTAGAGGTCATGACCTCGGTGAAACCCTTCTCACAGCCACACGTCCCACTCTGACAGAATAAAAGCAGAAAGAAAGCGCAGCGATGTTGTTATCAGCTGTTAACCCTGTCACACTTTTGCGTTTTATGCAGCTGCGATGCCGTTTTTAGATTTTTTTTTTCTGTCAAGTGTCGGGGATCGTGAGAATGTTCGGCTGATGCACGTACTGTATGCATCTAGTGTGAACATGATGATGGGAACTGAAGCGAGGTGTAATTTATCACACCTTATGCAGAATTTCCACTGAAGTAAAATATGTCGAATAAAAACAAATAATGGTAAATAATCGTATTGATATGTTTATTAAATAGAATTAAGTGTGTTTACAAATGTTATGAACTTTACAAGGGGCGTTCATGTCAAAGCAGGATTTGTGACGAAATTTCTTGGGAACATTTACAGAGGACTTCAAGCACAGTACAGTGATGAGACTCTTAGTCGGATTGAAACATTTGAATGGTGCAAACTGTGGTGTTTGTACTGTACTTGGACATTACTGGAGCTTGGATGGGAGTTACTGCCACATCCCCAGTACAGTCCTGCCCTCACTCCAAGAGATTTTCACATGTTTGGGTCATTAAAGGAGTTCCTGGGATCATGGCTCCGGCGTACTGAGAAAACTTTCTACCTTGATGGTATCCAAGCACTAGTAAAATGCTGGGATAAGTACATTTTGTAACAGAGGATTATATAGAGAAATAAGAGTTTTTACTCTCATAACTGTGTTCTGTTATTTTCCACAAATCAAAAGTCCCGGGTTGACTTCAACCCCCCTTGTAGTTAATAGATGATTTTTTTTTTTGATGCAGGATGATGCGACAATTATGTAAGACAAGATGGAAAAACATGTAGCAAACAAAGTGATGTGTAAAGTGATAAAAACTGTAATAGCGCTGCGGTATTATTTACCTGGGTACAGAATGAGAAGGGCTTGATACACAGTGGGTTACATTGATGTACATTGGAGGGTTTAATCTGGGGAAAACACCCTCCTAAAAAAATAAAAATACCCATAATGTTGTTATAATCATTCACTGATTTAGTAATCTGGGTCACAGTATGTATTTCCACATTTTCACAGAAATATTTAAACAAACTGTGTAATTTTCAGAGCAATAAAGTCAATTGCAATGTGAATCAAACTCACGATTAAAACATTGACACACTTTCTCCCAAATGAACCATAGTCTCTGCAGAAACTCACTTCAAGTATCACTCTTTAGTCATTAGTCAGAGCAAGAAGCAAATATGATGCTACCACACAAACTCTTTTATAAATGACAAACTGATTATTTAAGGGTATCTAACAGTATCTAATAGTATCTAAAAGTTCTATCTACATGAAAAGAATTGTCACTATATGGTGCTTAAATAATGTGCATATAGCATCAGTACCAGTGACGTTAACACCGTCCGAGCGCTGACACCACACTGCTCTCTGATTATCCTTCCATTCTCCTGTGACCCACTCATAACTGAGACACGTTCCTCCTGCAAATGGACACACGCGGACAGAAATGTCAATAAGTATCCATGACTTAGTTAATTTCATGGCTATTCAGTGCTGACTGGCATCTTGCACAATGCCATCTCATGATAATGCAGCTCTAATGCATGTGCAGGCTCACAGCTGCTATATCAACATCACAATCAACCACTCACGTTGGCACGGCCGTGTTTCGTAGACTTGACTCGGACAGGAAGCCTTGTTCTCTGGCACCTGGACGATCACGGCTCTGGATCGAGCCTGGTGCCCCCACGTCTCAAAGCTCCGTCCGTCCAGACAAAGCAGCTGACATACACTCCATGGTGACCAATTGGTCAGATAACAGTCTCCTGATGAGATAGCCAAGGAAAGTTATTAAAGTTTATGTTTAAAGAAAAAAAAAAGCTATACTAAAATTTAAAAGTAAAATAAGGGGCTATTAGTCCAGCTAGATATTTCTAGTAGATATTTGTACGTTTATAAGCATGAAGTATACACTACATGGACAAAAGTATTTGGCCAAACCTGTTAATTAGTGAATTTAGGCATTTCAATCAGGCACAACCCTTATCCCAGTGCAAGGTAATCTTAATGCTTCAGCATACCAAGACATCTTGGACAATGCTATGCTTCCAACTTTGTGCCAACAGCTTTGTGGCAAAAGCCCGTTTCTATTCCAACATGACTGTGTTCCAGTGCACAAAGCAAGGACTATAAAGACATGGTTTGATGAGGTCTGTGTGGAAGAACCTGTCTGGCCCTGACCTCAACCCCATCGAGCACCCTTGGGATGAACTGGAACGGAGATTGTGGGGATGCTGTCTTCCCCACTCTCATTGATCACTCAGGTTTGTTGACAGTGAGTTGATTGGTTGCTTTACATCTCAGGGAGCCCTCATGTCTGTGTTTCCTTCTGGCTCTCCCCTTTTAGTTATGCTGTTA
>JAQMYJ010000007.1:5017505-5031227 GCA_030014305.1 Clarias laeviceps | reverse complement strand
GGTCTTCCATCAGTTATGCTGGTTCACCAGCTAAACCAGCATCAGACCAGCACTAACCAGTATTAACCAGCATAGACCAGCATATAAATCATGCTGGTCTTTGCGGGATTTTTCAGCAGGGTCATAAATGCTCTACAGAATGAATGGGCACGGATTCCCACAGAAACACTCCAAAATCTTGTGGACAGCCTTCCAAGAAGAGTGGAAGCTGCTATTTCTGCAAAAATGTCATTGCAGATTTGGCCAAATATTTTTGCCCATACAGTGTACTGTATATCCATTTATTAACCTAAGTAGTATTTAGAAAATGTTTGCATTTGGGGAAATATTTAAATGTTTTCTGTTTAAAAGACACACTACTATAAGGTTATGCAAATATGTTATGTAATTAACCATGTTTTCATGGTTCTTGGAACATTGTAATCCTTACATCAGAATAAGCGCAGTATAATATAAAGCTGTAATAAACTCAGGCTAATTCAGAAAGAAAAAGCTAGTTTTCTATCAATGAGTAAAGTATGTTTGCTAATATCATTAGCAGTGCCTCATTTCTCAAATGGTATATATTTGGAAAGACAAAATATTAAGTACATTTTCTAATCTAAATCTAAACACAATCTAAAGAAAAAATATTGTTTTCCCTTTTAATATCTTGGTAACTTGCCGCTAGCTAGGTGTCCTTTCCTGACACAAGAGCAACTGGGAGTGTGAGGGCTAGCCTATTGTTAGCTGTTTTGCTACAGTAAGTCTTAATACATAGTATAAAGTTATTTTAATAAAATTGAACTTGTAATGTAACTTGGCTACTGGATCACACAATGTAATAAGTACTTTTTCCCCCTTGCAAGTAATTTGATTGAAATATAAAACATTGCCTAAGATTACCAACTGCTGGAAAGGTAACATTGGCTAACCAGCAAGATTTAACTAAAGTGCTAACAAACCTAGCTAAACTGTTACTGTAGTTAGTTTGGCTTGATAATGACATGTACATTATTTAACAAATATGGAAACTTTTCTGATTTTTAATGATGATGCAAATTCTGTTATTGTGTGGCCTTCTATATGCTAATAATTGAGGAATAGATGTTTTTGTATTGTAAAATATGAACATTTATTCACTGACTCTTTAGTAACTGTAGCTCATATGAAGTGTTATTATTTTTTTTTTTCCAGTATAATGTGCAAGTAGTGTAAATGTGTTTTGACCTGGGCAGGGAATAGAGCAGGGCTGACTGAGCTCTGTCCCTAGAGCTTTGCTTAGTTCGTTCTCCACACAGAGATCTTCTGGCACTGCTTTGGGATGAGGAGGCACGGAGAGCGAACCCCAGTGCACCACACACGACATGTTCCTCTCCCTCACCCCGTCACCACACTCCGCACCCTGAATATGACATACAAACACTGTCAGGTTTATTATGGTAAAGGCTTAATGATATACCGATCAGCCGTAACATTAACATCATTGCCAGGTGAATTGAATAACATTGATTATCAGTTATATACCAATAAACTACTCATCTGGTCTGGTCCAATCCCAAAGAAAAGCTAATGTAGCACAAGTTGCTGTAGAAAGGTATTACTGGCCATGTTAGGAAGGTATCAGAACACTCACTACATCATAGCTTGTACATCAAAGCGGGCTCAATCTGACTGAGAATCCATGGGATGTGCTGGACAAATGCGTCTAATGTCCTGATGCAGGACACCACAGCACACCTCCGGAGGTCTTATGAGGTCATGCCTCGAGGGACCAGAACCAGGACCAGGCGGCATAATGGGAACCTAAAACTTTGATAGTTTTAATGTTAATGGTTTTACTGTTACGGCCAATCGATATTTATTAGAAATGGTTATTTAGATAGTATATTAAAGCTATATTGGGTTATTAGGAGTTCTTGAATAATTAAGAACATACTCTCTTAGTATGAACATTAGGGTATGCAATTATGGTCCAATTGTGTGCTTACAATATTTTTTGTTGTTGTTTTTATGTACGCTATATCCACATTTCTAGATGAACAATATATCAAAGTCTGCCCTTTCTTCTTAGAGTATACTTGGAATGGTACTTTTTGGAAGTGAAATTCACTTTTATTGAATAGAGTCCCCAGTGGCTCTTTATTACTCAGACACTGACAATATTTCATCACAAATGCACCACTTTATATCCAGACTTATAGTAGTATTTACTGACCCAATTTTATTTTATTTTATATTTGCCATTTTCTCATTTTGGGCTTTCGTGACTGCATTAGGGTCGCATGAGTTTGGAACTGAATTTTATTTTTAAGGCACTGATACATGAATTTTTTTTTCTCTAGAAAGTAGGAAACTAAGAAAGGAGCTGTGAAACTCAATATTTCAGCCCATCTCTTCAGACTGCCAGCAAAACCATGCACCCAAAATATAAGAATATTACAAATTATTTCTTTCTTTCTTTTCTTCCTTTTTTATTTTTTTAAATCTGTACTTTTTATTTATTCATACTTTCACATGCAGTGTTTGGAAACACCACTGCAGTTCTAAATACGTACTGGTCTCCAGTATAATTATTTAACATCCTGTTTTTCGGTGCATTTCTAAATTGTGCAAATTTTAAACTTTCAATCATTGTTTTACTTTTCTTTTTAAAGTTTCAAATTAAAATCTTTACTATTTCTTTATTATTTTCAATGCTCCTAAAAAGTATATCTGTTAATGCTCCATCTGAAACATCCCTAAGATAATGACGCTCTTTTAAACACTTCATTACAGTGTCTACATAAATAAGTACCTGCTAGGCCACGCCCTACCAGAAAACAGCAGAGCTGAGCAAGAAGCTGGGGAGGTTTTCTCTCATCTGAGGTCACTAGATTCACTATCGAGAATTTTTTTTTCTCACAAAAAGTGATTTTTTTACCATAAGAAGTCACCTAGAAAATGAGCTTTAAGCACTATTCACACTAAACAACAGAAAACAGGAAGGGAAAACATCATGGCATACTCGTTGCTGCCAGATGGGCTGGTTGATGTATTGCAGAATGTTCTGTTCCCCTGAGTTTTTCCACACATAACAGCCTTTTGATTTTGAATGAGAGTGAGAATGGAGCAAAAAAAAATTATTATACTAAGATCACATTTTAATCATGTTTGATCTAAATAAAGCTCTTGCCTTGTATCTGCATGATTTTATACATTCTGCTGCTTTGACATATTTGGCTGAAAAGATGGTTGCATGAATGAGCAGGAACATGAGTTCTTATTAGTGCTGCACAATTAATCGCACAAGAATAGAAATCATCTTATCCACCTGTGCAATTATTTAATAGCAAAAGCCCTGCAATTTATTACAGACAATATTCTGTATGCATATTTTGGAATTTACATAGAGTGTCAATAATATTATTATAATTATAAGTATTCATTTATTAATTTTTTTTATCATTTTGAGGTGCTAAATTAATATTGATAAACATCTTCTTAATGAGATTCTTACCACTATGTGCTGTTAAATATGTTAGATAAATATGTTTAAATATCACAGTATAAATCTCAATCACAATATGTGTCACAAATAGAGTTCCTATTAAAATGGCCAGTTTGTGAACAGTGCAATGGAACTGGTATACCATATATTTCCTATTAGTAGATGTGTGTGAGTAAACTGTAGAACAGGCACTGCATTAGTACAATACCTCCACTCTGCATGTGTTCCAGTCTCCCACCATCCAGCTGTAGCAGGGCCTGATGGGACACGGTTTTGTTTGAGAGAGCTGAGACGGGCAGGGTCTACCACCTTCTCCTGCCTGATGTAGAACTAATCTGGAACGTGTCATCTGACCTGAATAACCACACACACACACACACACACACACACACACACACACACACACACACACACACACACACATGTACCAACAAAACCATGCACACAAAACATAAGAATATTACAGACTATTTCATTCTTTCTTTTCTTCCTTTTTTTTTTTTTTTTAAATCTGTGCTTTTCATTTATTCATACTTTCACGTGCACACTTTTTTTTTTTTTATAGCATTATTTACCAAAAGCAGCAGCAGCATTATTTATGTAATTAGCTATAATAAGCACCTGGGGCAGAGTTTCCTCCATGGGGTGCACCAGGGCATGGTGTGTACTGTAGATGTATGAGTTTATTAACAGTTTTTAATTAACCAATAATTAGTTGATGCTGGAGAGGGTTACAACCCTGTGACATCAAAGGTAATGATGTTTTGTTTCAGGTTCTTAAGTTCATACAGCACAAGCAGATCAAAGAAATGTGCATGATAATAATATAATATAAAGTTAATAGATGTTAGTGACATATTATTTTTATGATTTTAAGTTAATCACAGAAGGAATTATTGTGTGTTCAATTATGAGCAGTGTTCAAGTCAAACAGGGACTTTTAAAATTTAAATTTTTGGGGATTTTCCCCCCGATTTTCTCCCTATTTTTAGTCATGTCCAATTCCTCCCCGTCACTAGGAGCTCCCACATTAAGCTACTACACCTCAGTAGGGAGGGCCGAAGACTATCACGTGTTTCCTCTGAACCACGTGACATCACTGAGTATTTTTTTTCCCCGAACTGCTCGCTCACGCACCATTGAGGTCGGTGTAACACACTCGGAGGACAGCGCTATCTGCTCCTTCCGCTTGCGTGAGCTCACAGACGCCCCTGGTTGGCTGTAGAGCCGTAATTAATGTGGGAGCACTAAGTTCCTCTCATCCTTCCCCCCTGAGAGAGCTCGGCCAATCAGCTCTCTCTAGACCTCCGGCTGCGAGAGGTTACAGCATCACCCGGGGATCGAACTCGCGATCTCCGGATGATAGGGCGAGCACTACTGAGCCAAACAGGGACTTTTAATGTGCAGAATAATATAACATGAGTGAAAAACCTCCCTTTATTACTCCCTTTATATATACTTTATATATATGTTCCAAAGCTTGTTAAAACTACAGTATATGTTTAGTAGGATAGGCTTGGATATTAGTGTGATCATTGATACATGGTATTGTGTTTTGCCATACTTTGAGCACCACAGGTGTGTGAGCACTCGGACCAGAGTGACCAGTCAGACAGCAGACAGTCAACAGGACAGCTCACTTCACATGGAGCAGACAGCTTCCCTCTTGAAGGACCCCACTGGTATTAGATCACGGATAGGATTTGTATAGTTAGGTGTTGAACATTACTCACACAGACACACTGACAGACATGATTTAGTAGGATGTAAGAACAAACAAATTTTAAAACTATGTGCCCCTCACCTCCTTGCACATGCTGAGTTCCACGAGTTTTCCGTTACTATCGATGCAGTTCAGCAGGCGTGTCTTCATTCCTTGGCCACATATTGCATTGTCACTAAGTAGACAACTGCTCCAGTCTTTGAATCATACACACATGTAATGTAATCAATATAATGTTACATCAATTTGCTTTCAGCACTGCTAATATTGTGGAGAGTTTATTTTTGTTCAAGATTACCTGAATATGCATAGGAGTATGAGAGACAGGTAGTGTTGCTACAGGACTGTGTCTGATTCAGTTCAGGGCAGGTGTGTCCTTGACCTGGCATCCTCAGTACGCTTTTACTTCTCCATCTTGATTCCTTTTCGGTACAGCCCTGGACACACATACACACACATTAATAAGTTACTTAACGCTATCCATCCTTCCATTCATCCATTCATCTATCTAGGAACTTGGAGGCCAATGTATTTATTCCCATATTTACAACCGTGGTGGGACCTCACGCATTCACACACTATGGGCAATTTGGGAACGCCAGTTAGCATGTCTTTGGATTGTGAGAGGAAAACCCACCAAGCACAGGGAGATCATGCAAACCTCATGCACACAGAACCCACGGCCCTGGAGGGGAATTGAACCCTGGCCCTGGAGATGCAAGGCCACAGTCCTAAAGCACTAAACCACTTGCTACACATGCTATGCTACACCTAAAGATATGTTCTTTGTTCGTCATATATACATGACTGCACAGTGAAATTCTTTATTCTTTGCATATCCCAGCTTCTTGATAGTAGAACTCTGGAGCAGGCGCCTCTGGAGCAGACAGGGTTAAGGGCCTTCCTGAAGGGCCCAACAGCAACAACCTGGTGGAGCTGGGCTCGAACCTTCTGATCAGTAACTCAGAACCTTAACCCAATCTAGCCTTAAATTCAGCAACCTAAAAGGAGTCCATCCATATTGTTGTATCATCATTCAGTCATTCACTCACCATAGGGCATTCACTCCACAGGCTCCACTCGGATGTGACACACTGGCCAGGGCAAGGCAGGTAGCAGGCCTGAGTAGTGATTGGTCGATCATCCTGGCCGCACAAAGAGTCGTTCACGCTGCTGCGCCTGTCCTCTTCCTTCTTCACACACCTTCCAATCATGCAACATCATGCAATTAAAGATTCATAAAACTTTTGTTTTGGACAATGTTTGTCTAAGTATTATATTTGGAAACGCAATGAAATAACATTGATAGCATGAGTTGTTTCTTTTATAGAATGCCTTTAAATTGACACTATAATCTGCTCTTCCCCTTGTTATATAGGGATCTAACTTGCATGTTAATTAAGTCTCAATGTCATAGCCCAGTTGTAACCTTAGTCCTTTGTAAAAAATATGACTTTGTCCTTATCAAACTATTTGTCAGTGTTACATTCTGTTCTCCATTTTGAGCACGGATTTATGAGCCCATCTATTCATATGACATGAACAGGATGTCTTGAATCTTTTTTTTTTTTTTTTTTTTTTTTTAAAGAGCTGAATTTCAATCAGGTAGAGCTGTGGTTACGAATGTAATTCTAAAAGTATGAGCACACAGCGAATACCTCACTGATGAGTAGCGGCTTCGCCCGAGGGGCTGGAACACTTTGAGGATCAGTGGTGATGCAGGAAAAAAAAATGACAGTTCATGACAAGTGAGGCATAGTGATGAAGCGAGCTCACCTGATTTTCCGGGTCTGGACACCCTCTCCACATGATGGGAGGGTTTGGCTCGTGATGCTGAGAGCATTGTGTGGGTTGATGACACACATGGACCACGGCTCAGCTTCCCAACTATACTGATTGCACTCAGAATAACAAGGCACTACCTCAGACACCTGGGAAAAAGAAATATGTGATTATACACAGCAGTGTGGTCGAAAACACAGACACATACTGTTGTATTTGGAACAGCAGCATGCATTTCTTAGTATAACCACTAACCTGAGCCTTTGTGGATGTCCATATGAGCAGTGCGAGAAAAAAGCGAAAGGAGAGAGAAAGTTTTCATTAATGGCTATTTCGAACATCTTGTTCGCTTTCTTGATGACCCTGGGTCAGTGTGTTAAGGGGTTATTTATAAGAGTGAAACCGAGCTCGGAAAAAACAACGTCTCCTGGTTATAATAAAACATTAATGCAGTTCCACCTGCCCGATAGAGCACGGCTTAAAGGGCAGTAAGGCGCAGCATATAAACAGAAGAGACAGGAAAGTGATGCTGTGGAATGAGAACTCCTGCGAGACACTGGCTTATTTAGACTTGCTTTACCACAAAAGCACTTCGGGAACTTCAGGTCAACACATTTAACAGTCGGGGCAGCGTGGCGACCAGATAGCGACCTAACAGACCGATTGATACAGATTGATCCTAGCAGACTATCTCTTGTGTGGTTTTCTCTTATCAAATGCACTTATGGACATGGTGGAAACGTCTGTTCTATTTTCATCCAAGCACAAACATAAGCCACTTTATTCCTCCCCCCCCCGCAGTTGCTGTGTTCACACGCAGACGTGAACATGTCAGTGCTGATGCAAGTTGTGTAGCGAAACAACAGACAGTTAGCACAGTGTGATTTTTGTCTTTTTGTCTGACTTAAAGCGAAGCCTTCTCATGTGGTAAAACATAACTAATAACTAACTACAACTGGCGAAACTGTACTATCACAATAAGAACACAATAAGATTTCCAGCCATAAATGCCCTGTGCTAGAGATTTACACACTGTAGATATACTGTATGAGTACAAGAAGACCACCTCATGCAATACATCAACTGTACAGTGTAGTATACTGTATACGCATTATTTCAGGAAAATTACATAATCAAGGCAGAAGAAAAAATACTGAAAGTTATGCAGCTCATAAACAGTATTCCAACTGGATAATCGAAGGTTCAAAGCTTTCATCATTATGCCGTTCTGTTTAGATACCTGTATTTGTTTTTTCTTACAGTACTGCAGCTGTTCCTACACACAAGGAGTGTTCATGTTAAACCGGGACTTCTGATGAAATGTCTTGTGAAGCACAGGATGATGATGAGACTCTTAATCCTCTCTTAAAATATTTGCACGATGCAAACGTGTTAAAGAAGGCTACGCAGCTGTGAATGACGACCCGAGCCGAGGTGGCTCAGAGCCCACAGCAGTCGTTCCCGTGAACATTCAGCGGGTGGAAAATCTGATCCTTGAGAATCTTGCGGACAAAAACCCATCTGTCTGTGGGAATCATTCACGAACACCACCTGCACATTACAGGACCTCAGCTGGGGGTTATAGCCACATCCCTGTACAGTCCTGCGCTCGCCCCAAGCCATTTTATTACATTTAGGGAGTTCCTGGGAGGCCATTGTTTCAGACATGAAGCAGGCAGTTCCATCATGGCCCCGGTGTAGTGAAAAAACTTTCTACCTTGATGGTATCTAAACACTAGTGAAATGCTTGAATAAGTGCATTAGTGTAGCAATGGAATATAAAGAGAAATAAAGGAAGAATTTACTCTCATGACTGTTTTCTGTTATTCTGCACAATCAAAAGTCCCGGTTTGACTTGAAGACTCGTTGTAATTTTGCTTAAAATGGATGGTTGTGGTTTGTGGGAGTTTCGGACGGATTAACATGGACTTCCTCTGGGTTCTCTGCCTTTCTCTCACTCTCCAAAAAACATGCAGGTGGATTTGCAATTCTAAATTGCCCCAAGGTTTGATTTTGTGAGTAAATGCGTATGTATGTGTGTGTGTGTGTGTGTGTGTGTGCATGGTGCGCTGTAATTGCCATCTGCACTGAATTCTTCTACCTTGTGCTGTTATATTTTAAGATGTACCACCACCCTGACCAGTATAAAGAGGTCATTGAAGGTAAATTAATGAATAGTAGCATCACCAATGTACAGTACAATATCCGGTCTGGGTAAATCAGTCAGTGGTATAGTGAAAGAGAGCAGATCTGACTCAAACACTGAAATATTAAGGATAATTAGAAATTTGCCTGGAGCGACGCTACTCTCACCTGATTTTTGATGTTTAGTTTCGGACAGGGCCGACCTCCATTGAAAGGTTTCTCTCTTAACCACCGAGCACGCACCTTCACACCTCCGCCACAGGGGGCGCTACATGAGGACCAGGCGGACCACTCACTCAGCCTGCAGTCAAGCGGACAGGACACCACACACTCTTCCTCTTCAACACCTGTAACACAATACTTTTATAAGTATTTGGCAACCAACATCTGCACCTTATTTTTCAGAGGCAGACTGTCCAAAAATATTGAGTTTACTAATAATGATTTTTATACAGTATTTGAGGTTCTGCAAGACAGCAGTTTATAAAAAGGCAGTTTTATAGATTTACAGCTTAAAATATCTGGTAGAGCTAAATTTTTTTTTATTCATATAGAAAATTCATGTATATACGAATAAGAAAATGTTTAAACGAACATTTTCTTATTCGTATATACATGAATTTTCTATATGAAAAAATTGTATATGTAAATACTGTACTGTATATACAATATATAAAAAAATGCCACCAACACTGTAGGTGGGTAAAAAGTAACTAGGCATTAAAAATTGGTAGTCCAAAAGTCCATATTTCTGATGCAGATTTATTGAAACTATTTGTACATGTACTTTATTACATAGGAAAATGAAGGGAAATTTTTACATTTCAACAGAGGCACCAGTATATACTGTATACTGTACACACACACACACACACACACACACACACACACATTTCTATAATTTCCTTTCATAGAATAAATTTCACAAAATAAATTTTTAAACAATATATAACAATATACTTTAAATAGCAATATACTGTATATATATATAACAATATTACAGTGATGTGTGTGTAATCATTTATTGCCTGTAACATCCATTGTCTCAAGGCCGTCATTATAAGTGAGTTACAAGTAAATAGGTTTCCTTTCTTTTTCCATCACAGAAAAACACATCAATATTTTTATCCATGGTAATCACACAGATGCTACAAAAGCAATAGACAAAGACAAATTTGAAAACATGCCAGCTTTGAGTTTAACCTTTTAACCTCTTCAATATAAAAAAAATCCTAGGGATTTCTTTGTAATTTTTATTTTCTTAGAGCAGTGATAAGAACAATGTTGTTATTTTAACAATCAAGTTTTTTTTCTTTCAAAGAGACCCCAATCCATGCTTCTTCCAAATGTTTTTTTTTATGGTAAAAGTATCAATATATTTACATATTTACCGCCCAATAAAAAAAAAAACAAAACAAAAAACACTTTGAATGCTAACACGCATGCTTTGGTGCTTTTGTTTTTTGGGCATTAGATCCACTTTATTCTTGTCTTATACTACAAAATAATTACAAATATATAGTATTTAAAGACAAATTGACTGTGGATCTACTGATTTTTTTTTAGCATAGCATGCCTCAACCAAGTGGTAGAGATTACTCAATCAGGTTACCTTAGACACATTTTTCAATATAATATCTCATTTATCAAATCAGGTCAGGTATTAAGTCGTGCAGTTTACTTTAGAGTTATAACCAAACATGTGCAGTAAAAGAAATGTATTACTTTTTTTTTTATTTTGGCAAAACTACCCAAGTTAGTTACTTCAGTTGGTATAGAAAAAACAAGCTTTTTTAAAACTACAAATCAGCAAAGCTATTGAATAATTATTAAATAGGAATAATGTAAATAACATTTTAAAGATTGTGACATTTTTTCGGCCCGTGAACAAAATCACACTGACCATATCTCAGCAAGCGAACATAATACAATAATAAACCTGGTATCAAAACTGAGCTTATTGATCCAGGAAAGTGAAAATATGAAGAACTCAAATCACTCAAAATGTGTCTTTGTACCTGATTTGAGAATCAAAACATCCATTAATACCTTGTCCATCCGTTAATAGTTTAATTTTTAAATGTTTTCTTAACAATCATAATTTCAACACCAACAGCATTCAAAGAGCCATTATACGTCTCATACTGTAAGTCGTTCACTTCATTCACATCTCATGAACAAAACACTTCACGTGGCATGTGTTGAACATCTGCAGTTTTTTCAATGTGTCTCTGTAATTGTTTTTACACCAGAGTTTCTGTTTTAGTTTTGGGAGTCTGGTGAAGCCAATTAACACACACACACACACACACCATTCGAATATTGTTTTCTCTCATCCCACCTTTGCAGGTGACAGTAACTCAGGCAATTATTATTTGTACTGGATCATTTGCCAGACAAACCTCACATGCAGTTTAACAGCCTTGCAAATTAGTGCGGTTTGTTTGGAATCATAGAAAATGAACTGATATGTAAATCAGGTATACTTAGTTTTCACACATGGCGGTATCAGGCAGCTGAAAAACACACTAATATTCTTTCATTCATGCATTGTTTATGTCTGTATACAGTACCTGAATAAATCAAGGGTGAGTCAAAAATTCTCTGCACTCCGGTTATATTGAAATGTCCGTTCGCTGGTGTGAATGAGACCCACTTGTGATTTGCATGAAAGAAGCGGAGTGTGCAGTGATTAGTTTTTTTGTGTTCTGAAGGTGTACCTGTTGACGCTATTTATCAAAGACTTTGTGCATTGCATGGGGAAAGCGGATCAAAGTCTTCTGTTTAAGACGTGACCTTTTATAACGAGGGATTCTACAGACTACAGAGCGTGGATAATTTTTGACTCACAATCATATAATAAAAGCTAGTTCACAATAGTACACATATCCCGCCCCATACTAGGTTAATGATTGGCATGACCTTACCACTGTTGTTGCAAAGGGCTGGATTAACCAGACGCTCGTCATGGTCAAGACATGCAAGGGCTCTATAGCGCAACCCTTGGCCACACTCCTTGCCCTCCGCATGCATACGCCACGATTGGGTGATCCTCTGAACCAGAAGGGAACGTCTCTTAGTGAAAGGATAGCCAGCAGATTGGTGGAGCTCAGGAAGCAGACATGGAGACCATGGTCCATGGACTTGTATATGATACTTAGAGCAGGGACATGCTTCTCTCTCCAGCAGCGTCTCCTGTTGGCAGCGCCACCATTTCTTACCGCGGCCTGGAGGATAACAGGGGACATAGACGCCATCATTAAAGAGATGTTTTCATTAATCAGCATCCTTAAATGGGAACAAACCATGCAACCATCTGGTGATTTCAGATGAAAACACTTTACTGACATGCAGGACTAATTTACTGCTAGCTTTCATGTACAGTAAGTCTGCAATATACATTTTATATGCATTTTACTTCAGCTACAAACAATTTATTTCTGCTACATGTTACACAATGTATCCTAGTGGCTTTTTAATGAGATGGACTGGCATTCTCTAAAGAATATATTATTGTCTTGCATCCAGTGTTGCCAGGATACACTCTGAAACTTCCATGACCCTGACTAGAATAAAGTCACTGTAAAGTGACTGTTTGAATTACTGACTTATATGAATATAGGCTTAAATATGTACTAGACCATAAATACTTACCAGCCACTTCATTAGGTCCCTTGTAAATGCAAACATCTAATCAGCCAATCACATGGCAGTAACTCAATGCATTTAGTCATATACTGTAAACATGGCCAAGAAGTTCATTTAAGAAATGTGATTTAAGTAACTTTGAACATGGCATGGTTGTTTGTGCCAGATGGACTGGTCTGAGTATTTCTGAAACTCTTGATCTACTGGGATTTTCGTGCACAACCATCTCTAGGGTTTGCAGAGAATGTTCTGAAAAAGAGAAAATATCCAGTGCGTGGGAGTTCTCTGGGCGAAAAATACCTCGTTGATGCCAGAGGTCAGAGGAGAATGGCCAGACTGGATCAAGCCGATGGAAAGGCAAAAGTAACTCAAATAAAATCTCGTTACTAGCGAGGAATGCTTAAGAGCATCTCTGAATGCACAACACATCGAATCTTCAAGCAAATAGGTTACAGCAGCAGAAGGTCACATCAGGTGCCATTCCTGTCAGCCATGAAAGCGAAACTGGAACAACAGTAGATTGGAAAAACATTGCCTGGTCTGATGAATCACGATTTCTGCTGCGACATTTAGATGAAAGGGTCAGAACTTGGCTTAAACTACATGACTACCTGATCCATCCTGCATTGTATCAACGGTTCAGGCTGCTGTTGGATTTTTTTGGCACACTTTGGCGATGGGTTGTTCATGAACGATTGTTTCTTTTTGAATGAGTCTTTAACTCAGAAGAACGAGTATCTCGGAGAGTGATTCGTTTATTCTCTACTGGGCGTGCATGCGCAAATCATTGAAAAACCGCCATAGGTTATGTACAAGAAACAGAAATGAGTAGTTACCATTTTGTCTTTGGTCTAAATCATTTGTTCTTTTGTCACGTGACTCCCATAGACACTATGCAGTGCAATAGACAGGAAACAGAATTGAATGGTTCTTCTCAATGACTCTTCTAGTCCGA